>JAHNEJ010001179.1:0-164003 GCA_022559845.1 Amorphophallus konjac | reverse complement strand
CACTGGTGTGACCACTCTCCAAGGAGAAACTTCGAGAAAGACGCACGCACCCTGTGCGAAAGTCGAGAAGAACCAAGTGGCATCGAGCCACTGGACTCTGGACAGTCCTCTAGACTCACTAAATCAAACAGTCCTTGAGTCACGAGACTCGGGGTCAAGACCGTCGTACGCAACGGCACAATACCGTTAATCTAGTCTAATCCCTAGGTCTAAAACCACGGTAGCATGAATACCGAGGTAACCCACAAGTCGCCAAGACCATCCCCTCAAAAGGGAACTCAAGAGACCTCCAGCCCCAAGCTGGGTGACTGAACTCACAGTCCAAGGCCACACACATGGCCCACGCGGAAAGCACAGAAGCACGATTCCCCAAGGCAGCTCACAAGCCGTCACGCCGATTCCCCCCATCCCAGGGAAAAGCGGGAAACCTCCAGCTCCAGGCTGGATGACTGGACTCACAGTCCAAGGCCAAACACATGGCTCACTTGGGAATCATCTTCCAGGGAAAACTCACGACATGCAGGGGAGACCCCACCGCACACACACCGATACACGGTGACTCGATCAAGCGTAACACAAAGCCCGGAACACATAGGGTCACTCGGACCCACCACACATATGGGCACGCTAATCGAGGTAACACGGTACCTCCAAACACCCTAGAAACACGAACACAGAACCCACGGGGTGTCCGGGACACTCACAAGGCCGAAGATCAACCACTGGGTCACAACCGGGTCGACCAAAGACCAACACAACGCGAACACGACGTTGCAAGCATGGAAATCACCTAGCGGTCTAACCCTAGACCGCCACGTGGCCTAGCGGTCTACCATTGGGCCGCTAAGGAAAGGCTAGCGGTTTAACATTGGACCGCTACACACTGAAACCACAGAACCACAGCGGTCTACCCTTGGACCACGAGGACTGGCTAGCGGCCTACCATTGGTCTGCTAGAGAAACCCTGGCGGCATATCGTACGACTGCCAGACTTGAACCGAAATAAGGGGACTCTTAGCGACCTACCCTTGCGCCGTGAAACAGAGCCTAGCGGCCTATTATTGCATCGCTAACAGCCTTGACGGTCTATCGTACGATCGCGAGGCCCAAAACCGACACAAGGGGGACCCTAGCGGTCCACCCTTGGTCCGTTGGGAGTCCCTAGCGGTCTCTGGAACGACCGCTAAGGCGTCCCGAACCCGAAACGGCGGGAAACGCCCCAAAAATCCGATCCACGCCCCAATCACCCCCGTATGATGGGGAAACAAAGAGGAATCCATCCCCAAGCCTCCTAGCATGCATCTAAACCCCTGGATCGGCCAAAAACGCCGCGAAACGAAAGATCCGGCTCACACCCCAAAAACATGGATTTTCCCCCAAAACAGCAATAAACCCACGCTCGTCTTGCCACGGCCTACAAAACTCGCGAGAAAGGAAGTGCACGAGCTGGGGGTCCATCTCCCTACCTCCACCGAAGATTCCACACGCCGTGGACGCCGATCCACGAAGAAAATGCCGTTGAAGCCTCGCTGGGACACGAACTCGCGGCCGAGCTTCACCGCGCCTCCACCGCCTCGATCCTCACCCATCCTCACCCGTGCCTCGCCCGCGCCGTCCCTGCCTCACCCGCGCTCCGCTCCGTCGGCCGCCGGAGAGAGAGGGAGAGAGGAGAGAGCGTGAGAAGAGAGAGGGAGGGAAGAGAGAAATGAGAGGGGAGAGAGAGAAATGGTTAATATATATAGAAAAACTCAAAGATTTCAAAAATTCAAAAAATACTAAAAATTATCTCCTCGATCCTCGGGAGGAGCACAACACATCGGTACTATTCCGGAGTTAGAGAATGTCGCGGTTCGCCCTGCATAGAGTTCCGAAGGCGCATCAGGGAAAAACACGTGTAAAGCACAAAATACACTCCGAGACCCACGAAAATGATCCGAAAAATATCTGAAAAATCCAGGGCATTACACCTGGTCCCTGTAGTGCCGGGCGTAGGCCGTGTAGTAGGCCTCCTTGCTCTCTACTTGGGCGGTCACCACCCACCCGCGTGCTGTCCAGTCCGCGATATGCTCTGTAGCCCGCGCTGTCCAGTCCACCACTGTGGCCGACCCTCGGGGGTGTCGCCCGACCCGCTCCTCCAGCTTTTCTGGTGCCGAAAACTCAACTGCTGGCTGATGGACGTCGATCGTCTTCATCACCAGTCGTAAGTGGAGTGGCTCCACTGCGTTCATGCAGTGCAGCCACACGTCTCGGCCTGAGTAGGCGAGGGCCGCCACTACCCATGGCTGACCCTCTTGCCCCTCACTCGCATAAGGTGTCCACCGAACCTGTCAAATAGGAAAATTTCATTAGCATCATAAGCATATAATATGAATTTAATGAAAAAGTTTGAGTTTAGAGTCGTACCGAGGCAAAGGGTAGCGTGTCCAAGTCATCCTGGATCTCCCGGACCTGTCTCCGGAGGGACCCCGTCTCTCGTGGAGCCATCCACCGCCGGGCGATGGGCAGCTGCTCCGGGTGAGTCTCCTCACCTCTCCCTAGCCCACGTAGGTGCACGTAGGCCCACACCTGCATTGCATTTCACCAAACGTCAGCATATAGCAGTTATAGGATTCATATAGTTTGCATAATTAAGAGTCGAGTCGTGCCTGGAGTAGGGGAGAGAAGCCCCCTAGCATGGTCCGCCAGCTGGTGGAGCTGAGAGTGTCGAACAAGAAGGTGAGGACCGCCACTCCCCACGCGTAGTCACCTACATGGTCCACATCCTCTAGCAGGGGGAGGAACCGGCAGCTGATGACGTCGGCTCTCATCGCGAACAGTAGACATCCGAAAAGCAGCATCAGGAATCGTCTCAACACTCTGTCCGCCTCAGGTCCCGCCTTGGCTGCTACTCTGGCTCAGACCCGGTCCACTAGCCTCTGTAGGTGCTCCTTGGGCAGCTCTCCGGTTGCTATCCCCGCTCGCCGAAGCCCGAGGCTGTCCTATAGCCTCGCCCATGTCAAAGTCGTAGACTGCAGCTGTGGGTGCAGCAGCTCCAGTCCCAATAGCTCCTGGGCCATCTCCCGATAGTCGGGGTATGTCCTCCCACTGACCAGAGACCCATGCACGCGTAAACCCGTGATGAGCCCAACGTCCTCAAGCGTGGGGACCATGTGGCCCCACGGGAAGAGGAACGTACGGCTCACTGGGTCCTAGCGGTCGTGCAGAGCGTAGAGGAGCGGTGTGTCAAACCGACTGACCTCCACACTCTGGAAATCAGTGAAGCCCATGGTCGTGAGCCTCTCTTGCTGAAAGTCCGGCAGTGCGAGATACACTGCTCGGACCTGCAGCTAGGAGATCTGAGTGCTTCGCTTTCCCTGCATACATTTAGAATAATTGCATTTTATTTTAGAATCTTGCATTTTCATTAATTGAATAAATCACTCAGCTCACTGAACGGTCTCATATGGGCCGTTTTCTCTTTTAACGGTTGGGTTCCAACCGTCCAAAAAAAAACCCCTCAGAGGTCCACGGTCACCCATGGACCATTCTGTCCTATCGACGGTCCTGTGAGGACCGTGCTATTGTAGGGTGCCTACCCTGGAACGGCCTATCTCTGGCCGTCCAATAAACCCACGGTCCCTATCTGACCGTGTCATTCCCCTCTCTCAAACCCCTCTTCGTTAAAATGACACGATTTATCATCCAACCGTGTGGTTATCAACGGTCAGTTTGAGACCGTTCTGTTCTTAAATGTTTCACTTTCTAAATGGACCAGGGTGGGCCGTCTATATGTCCGCGGTCTGGTTTAGACCGTTCTGTTCTCAAATGATTCATTTTCTGAACGGACCATTAATGGCCGTTCTAGTTGTCCACGGTCTGGTTTAGACCGTTCTGTTCTCAAACATTGCATATTCTAAACGGACCAATGTAGACCGTTCCATATGTACACGGTCTTCTTCAGACCGTGTTTCCCCGTTGGTTCAGTTCCTTTTGAACGGCCACCCCTAGGCCGTGTTACGGTTGAACGGTTCTATTTGAACCGCGTGTTTTGTTGAGCGGTCACTGTTAAACCGCGTTGCGGCCATCGTCCTCGACGGCATTTAAGCCCTTCCCGTCGGCGGTGAGGGACCGTACGGCCTCCCAACCTACCCTAAAGGGGTCACGAGCCCCTCATCTACCCTATTAAGCTACATGCATAATGTGAAATATAAATGGGGGAGGGTTTTTAAGGTCACCTACCTCGGAGCTCCGTGGTGGTTTGGCCGCCGCTGTAGTGGGTGCCTCCGGCGGTGTTTGGACGCCTTCTTCCTCAAGGATGATCGCCCCTGCTTCCTCCTCATCCGCGGGCGACGGGGCTGCACCTTCCTCAGCCACCGACGGTGGCACCGGCTCCTCCTCTGCGACCGCCGCCGGCGGCGCTTGCTCCCGTTCACCGGCCATTCTTTGACACCTGGCTTGGTGCTTCTGGCACATACGGGGGAGAGAAGGGGGTGAGAGAGTCAGAGAATGAGAAATGGAGATGGAGAGCGTGGGTGGTGGTGTTGGCCTCTTCCTCCGTCGGTTACGGTGGGGAAGGAGGAGGAGGAAGAGGAAAGGTTATATATTTTTTTGAAACCGCCAGTGATTACACGGTCTACCGATAGACCGTGTACCTGCTCAACGGTCTCTTATATGACCGTTTAATGTCTAACGGTGCACTCCCATGGAACGGCTTGTCTATGACCGTTCGGTTCATTGGACGGCCTCACAGTGGGCCGCGTAGTTTCACGATCTCTTTTAAAACTGGTAATTGGTGCACGGCCCCAACTGGACCGGTTAGATGGTTGAGCGGTCTTTGGTTAGACCGTTCATATGCTGAATAATGAAATTGCTTTGTGAGCCCCACTTTTGCTGCATTGTGTGATTAAGCGATTAATCTTTTTTGGCTTGAATGATTATTTCATGATGTAATATTGCAAAATCATGTTCATGAAATCTTTGCAGCATCACTTCAACTTACCATTTCACCTGCACATGTAAGTTAGGTATGGCCTTCTATCCTTATATCCCTTATTGCATTACTATATGGTATTATGTTATATTATCTCGAGAACCAGTTGGTTATCTACGTGTTCCAGGATCTGATGTTCCCCTATAACAAAAATAATGATGATCCAGGTTCACATGTTTAATCATCGAATAGGCCGTTAGGTTGGGAAAAATCAGGGACGATGGTTCTATCTCGCACGCCGTGATTACGGATAGTGTCCTAACCCTGATTCTCCCGGTCTAGCAATATTATTTTCGAGTACTTTCTATTTTGTGGCTTTCTTTGCATTCGATTTAACGATTTCTTTTATTTTAGTCCAGCATACATCATACACATCTTTTGAACAATTCATGACCCATGATTTATCTGAAAATGTCTCATTTGTGATGGATGATTTTACCTTCATGGTTTTAGTAAGGGGAACTATTCCACTCAGAGTTGGAAGGTTTTCTCTGGTCCGTTCACCTGGTTTGACTGACTGAAGGTCCTTGTCTGGAGTTTTAGTCTGTTTCTTTACTTTTTGCTGCTTATTCCGATCTTCTCATTGGTCCGAGGGATTGTGTCCCCCATGAGGTTGATCATGTGTTTTTCCTTTCGTTTTAGTTAGTTTCTCCAGACCGGTGTCGTTTTGGTCCGATCATTCCATGTGTTTGGTTCGGAGTTTTACGGAAGATTCATATCGCTCGTTGGCGATAAAACGTGTGTCTTTTACCTTAACGCCCGCTTTTCAGTCCACTCTACTTCATTTCCGCTTCATCTCCATGTTCCATTTCGCTTTCGCTTCACCTCCGCTCGCTCCCCTGCCAAGAGGACGTTAAGGAGGGGCATCTGTTGACACCCGTTTTTGCCTATGAGTTGGGTCATTCCTCTTACCACCATTTGTTGATGTCTCAAGTTATCCATCACTCATTGGGCTATTTCCAGGCACGTTTTGGGCTTATTTTATGGGTATCTCCCTCCCTGGCTCGGTTTGTTCTCGAATTAGGGCTTAATGGGCCTTGATTTCACTTAATCTTTGGGGTAAATGGGCTCATTTATCCCATTTTATCAATTTCAAATGCCCAGGATTTACACGGTCTAGCGACCAGCCGTTCAGTGACTGGGTGGTCTTCTTTGAACCGTTTAATGATTTATTGGATATTTATCTGATTTTCTGAATTTTCACCGACAAGCCTTTTCACGGTCTTGGATCAACCGTTCGCATCCTTTGAACGGCCTATCATTAGGCCGTCCAGTTCCCAGAGTCCTCAGCCGGTTGGATTTTCATATAATTATCTATTTATCCTATTTTTTTGGATTTATCACTGACATATGTAGACGACCTAGCATTGGACCGTTCCATAGATTGAGTGGTTTAGTAGTAGACCGTTTTATCCTAAAGAGTCCTACGCCGCGATGGCCGGGTAGTTAGGTGGATAATTGGATAATTTCATGATTTATTTATTTTCCACCGACGGCACTGGATGGTTCAGCATTAGACCGCGTACCATGCTAGGCGGTCTATCGCGTGACCGCGTACAGGCCCGATAACTATGGTTTTTGATGGATTTTCTCTCTCTATCCGTGATTGAACCTCCACCATTTTCTCCATGGAATCTCAATCAAATGAGATGCCGTTCGATCTTGGTGGAAGATAATTGTATTATCTACGATTTTTGTTTAATTATCTCGATCTAATACCCACTAAAAACCCTAATTTCGGGGCTAGACCTCAGGACTCTATAAATAGGACCCACAGTCTAGGCTTGAGGGGGGGGGGAGATCTAAGGTCAACGGCGAAGCCCTGCCGCATTCTCGAGTGACCTACAGTCAGGGAGGGAGGCTTTATACATCCCCTTAAGCCTCTGGTTCAGGGAGTAGCTTTGTGTTTTGAGTCTTTGTTTGGTCATCCCACAGTCTTTTCCTTCTTTGCATGCTCTTTTCCATCACATTGCACCCGCGTTTGTCACTATTGCATCTCATTCTATACACCCTCCTATTGTTTTTTTTCACGTCCCTAGGGATTTAAAAACCTCCCAGGTATCCCCCACTCCATGTCATTGTATTGCTTTTCTCTTCTTTCTTATAGTTACTACACCTCGCAGGACTGATTTGAGTTTCCCTTTTGTGTTCTTCATGTTGTTTTGAGGGTCAACATCATCCTAGCATAAGGCCCATCCCCTCTGGCTTGTCGGAAGGGGTGGAGGATCAGATCCTACGACTTGAAATCTGGTGGCACTGAACGGTCTTCCTTCCGTCCGTCTAAATAGGAAAGCGGTCCCCGTTGAGCCATTCTACTTCTTCCTGCGGCCTCCTTTGGTGTAACGACCGAAGAATCCGATTACCGGGAAGGCCCGATAACCCGAGACTCGCACCGCCACCCACGAGTCCGAAGACTCGGAAGGGTTAAAAGGATGGTGTGGAGACTACACAAGTATCACAAATAATTACAGAAAATAAACAGTTAATATGATTAAGCAGGAAATAAATTAACAATTTACATGATACATGGTCCACAAGATATAACAAAATAAACAATAGTAGTCCACAACTAGTACAAAGACAAGAAAGAAAAGTACAGCTACACGGGGCATACCCCGGCTCTGACCTCTGGCACTAACGTTGGGCACCTGAACCACGCTGAGCCTTAGCCACGCTCCTCTGAGGTCGCGCCTCGCCTGAAACACGATGAAAACACGCAGGGAATGAGTCTCGGAACAAGAGTCAGTAGGGATCACTCGAACCCTACCTCGCAAAACGAAAAACCACTACGCTAGCGGTTACACGAGTACCTCAGAATTAACAGTCCTGCAACTACAACACCGGTCACACGGCCCTAAAACCGACACACGTGCCACGGCGAAACGACCGAAACACAACGGTCAACCCGACCAAAACCCGAAGATCAAAATCACAAAGACTGACTGACAGTCTGTCACTCCCGACTCGACAGGAGTACCTCCCACTAGAAGCACAGTCGGTAGCGTCCCCTGACGACTTATACCGCACCACAGGTGTCCGCCTGGCACGATCGCCCCTGGCAGAGGCAAGGACACCGTACAAGTAAACATAAACAAGTGACTAGCTGGGGTCACGCCCATCGACGTGGGTCCAACCGCCCCCAACCACGTGTGCACACACAGACCGTCCGTCCCTAGTCTGGCCCTCTGACCGATTTTCCCTTCAGCCGGACTCTGGCTGCTAGACGCGGGGCCCGATGGAAACCAGTCTAAAATGGTCCTCTGGGTAGCCTCTCCACCACTCCTGGTGGGACCACTAAATGTGTAAGCATGCTACGACTAGTGGAGGGTCACTACGGAGTAGACTCGCAAGTCAAAGGAAAACAACGTCCATGTCCGACGAAGTACGGGGACCGTCTCACGTACCAGCACCGTCGCACGGTGACCACGGTCGGAAAAGAAACAGGACTGCGAACCACCCGGTGCAGTCCAGAGCCTGGGGGTCCACCCTAGGTGCGCCACAGGCTCTGACGGTCTATCGCTAGACCTTCACAGCCGTCTGACGGCCCAACACAGGCGCGTCAGACCCTCAGTGTAAAAACGACTGTGACGCGCCTACCCTGGTGCGTCACATGCCCTGACGCACCTAACCCAGTGCGTCACAAGGCGCGAGGAAATCAACTGTGACGCGTGCCGCTCGGTGCGTCACAGGCTATAACGGACCTACCCTGATGCGTTACAGGTTGGGAACACGTCAGTTCTGACGCTCCCACACTGGGGCGTTACAAGGCTCTGACGCGCCAGCCCTGGTGCGCCACAGGCCCTGACCCCCAACGGTTAAAAACCCAACGGTCAAAAACCAACGGTCGGATCGTCACCTGACGGTCCTACCTAGGCGTGTCACAACGCCCTGGCGATCTATCGTGGGACCGTCACACCCACTGACCACCCACCTAGCCAAAACAGAATTGTGACGCACCCACCTTGGGGCATCACAGGATGTGACGGTCACTGGAAGGACCGTCACACCGACCCGACGGCGAAACGGCGTGAAACGCCCAAAAACACCAACCACGCCCCCATGTCTCCATAGGAGAGGGGGAAAACAAGGGGGAAGTCCCCTAGGGACCCGTAGCATGCTTCTAGGCCATCAAAATGTCGAATCGCGGCTCAAATCCATAGATCGGGCGAACTCTCCCCAAATCATGGAAAACCCAAACCCGGCATGAAACCCCGTCTCTCGGCCTCCCCTCGGCCTACAAATCACGGGAAAGGAACGCAAGAGGCTAGAAAACGTCACCCTACCTCGACCTCGCCTCGAGGCACGCCGGATCGTCCATAAATCGCAAAGAACGCTTTTAGAATCCTCGCTTCTTCACGCTTCCCACGAACACCGCACGCCCACGAGATCGCCTCGCCGCCGCCCACGTCGCCGCGCCGTCGCCCCGTCGCTATCTACAGCCGGAGAGAGGCCCGCCGCGGTCGAATGGGAGAGAGAGGGGAAGAGGGGGTGCTCACGGTGGGAGGAAGAAGAAAGAGGAAGAAGAAGAGAAGGTGGGGGAGAGAGAAAGAGAGGGAGGGTATTTATAGAAAATCCAAAAAATACCGAAAAATTAAAAATCACACATCCGTGATCCTCGGAACGCACCGATCACGATAGTGCCAATCTCGCCTAGGTGAACGACCCAGTTCGCCCGTAACGAGGTTCCGAAGGATTTACCGAAACACACGTCGGGAATTGAAAAACACGCGCGAAAAAGCCGCGGACGCACTCCAAGCCTCCGAAACAACTCCGGATCGCGTCGATCCGAACATGAAAGATGTCCAAAACGAAATTTTAGACACAACAAAGTCGGACACTCTGAAAAAGTAGATCCAAAATCCAAGGAGGACGGATCTGAAAGGTCCGGGATATTACATTTGGACCGTCCCGTCGTCAGCCAGGCTTCGTCTTGTGTTCTTCCCAGCACTGGTGAGCAGTCTATCGAGCGATCGTGTGATTCATAGGGCGGTTCTTCCAGGACCGTGTATTCCTGTAGTGCTGTTGTGAGGCGAGTGTCTCCCTTTTCCAAGGTACGGGTGCATCCTTTTGCATTTTGGTATCTTGGTGGTGATCACGATCACGCATACTTCTTCACCCTTCTTCTTTCTAGTCCTATTTTGGATTTTCTTTACAGATATTGGCTTAGGAAGGTAAGAAAGGGATTAGGAAAGGGGGGGATACACAAAAACATGTCTACAGGTGTGTAGGTAGATTTAGACGGGAGATAAAATATGAAGAGACTACATTGATACAGCTCCTGTTGTCAAAGATCACCTTACAGGGTTGAGATTTTACCATGATACAGGTTTGAAAGATGGAGGTTCGACGCCAGTCGTCCTTCTAGGGGTGTGCTAAGATACAGCGAACTACACCCAATCTTCCCTGACTAGAGCTCTCGGCAATATCTCTAACCTGCATGTACTCGACATACGTGCCATCAAATCTCACGTCTATTTCCTCAAACTAGGCGATGAGGTCAGGATCGGCCTCATACCTCTCAATGTCTTCTCCTTCCTGAGGTGGAAGCTCCACACGCTGGGGGTCAGTGATGACCAAGGCTTGGGTGGGGCAATTGGTGGCAACATGCCCTAAGTTATGGCCCCGAAAGTAGCGAACTCTAGAGGTAGGGACTGGTTGGGAGGTGCTGGGGATGGCTCCATTTCCCTTGTCATCCCTCCTATCGGTTGGCGGAGTGTACTCCATCCTGGGTACAGCAGCAGGTGCAGGTAAGGGGTTACTTATGACAGGAACAGTAGGGGCAACGGCCCGAAGTGGGGTACCAGGACATATGAAGTAGAGGGGCCAGGCCTCTCAGGGTAGCAGGTCATGGGGTTTCGGGGTTCAGGTTGGCGGTAGGTGGAAACCCGAAGTAGGACCACCCTTTGAAACCGCTCAACGTCTCAAGCAACCTGGTAGGCGTGCTCGAGGGTGTTAACCTCTCGCAAGAATAACTCCCGCTCAATGCTCTCGTGTAAGCCAGCTCTAAATCGCGAGAGGGTGACTGAGGCATCCTCCACGACATGACTTTGAAGGAAGAATTCGTCAAATTTGGCGATGTATTCATCTACGGACTTCCCATCTTGGGTGAGTTTCTACCATTGGTCTAAAAGACGCTGATGGTAGGAGGGTGACAGACACTTCTCCCTCAATTTCTCCTTCATTTCTTCCCACGTTTGTATGCGCTCCTCTCCTCTCCTTGCTAGGAGATTCTCAACATTGCACCAGTAGGTCTTGGCTTTACCTAGGAGCTTCATATTGGCAAACCTCACCCTTGTAGCAGGGGTCATGCGGTAATGTCAATCAAAATATTGGTCCATCCCGGTCTCCCAATCAAGGTATGTGGCGAGATTTAGGGACCCATCAAAACTGGGAGCATCTATCTTGACGTTCCTCAGGATGATCTTTTCATCTTCGTGGTCTCTTCCTCTAGGCGCACGATCATCTTGCTCTCAAACTCGAGGAGCCTGATTCAGGGGGGCTTGGTCTATCTCTTCTCTTTGGTTGGTGACAGGATCTCTGCGACCATTCATCCTTCCTTCCTCTCCGCTCACATGATCCTCTAAGGCTCGGATCCTATCATCTAGCTCCACCTGCAATTGGCCTATAGATGCTTCAAATTGGGCTGTAAGATTCTGCTCGAGATGGGCTAACATGGCATTCACGCTATCCTGAGCCATGGGTGGTTGTAGTGTTGAAACGCGCTCTAAACGGCCCGATGAATTTCTAGACCAATGTTGCATGCACGAGCTCGGACCTAATTGATGCAATCCTGTGACCGAAATTTAGCAAGGTGTATTTCTATTTGTTGGCTAATACTCAAAGGGTCAATTTGACTTGCGAAGAGACCGACTAGATAGAGTTGCTTGCCCGTAGGTGAAGTAGTTGTGGAACTACCTCCTGACAATTATGGTATCCTAATATGACAGTTCAAGGGCTTAAGGATGGGATCATACGAGCTCTCTCTTTCTCCGTCCACAGCGATGCACTCAGGAGAGAGGTTGCATGGATATGGCTCTCTCTTACTTCGTCGCGCGGTAATTGATAAAGATACTAAATAAGCAAGTGAGTGAAGCACGCACCTAGCTAGACTGAAAAGTCTAGCTCCGACTGGAGATTAAGGCGAGTGGGGACGTACTTATCCGCACGGCGTCGACGAAGCTTGAATGGTTACAACAAATTCACTCCACGTAGGGAGGGTGGTGCAATTATTACAAAATCACTTAATTAAATTTCCCGCATAGGGAAATAAATTAATTCATAATTTCCTCGTGCAGGGAGACTCATGGTCACTCACACTCCGTAAATCACGGACTCTCCGTCGACGAACATGCGACCCTGATGCTGGTCGAGCCACCGTAGTGGACTCGGGTGCCACTATCAATAATTCACTCAAATGATAGTTGTATATATAAATATATATATCTATATATATATATTCTCTTGTCAACACTGTAGATTTTCAAACTCCTCCGATATTCCTGCATAAATCACGCAGTCAAGAGGCTGCAAGATTTCAACACATGTGGCTTCAAACTTTGACGTGCGACCAAGGGGCTGCACGCGGGCGGCCACGCGGGCCACGCGGGCGGCGTGGTCAACGCGTAGGTGGGTGAGCGGAGGCGGGCGCGGGTCAGTGAAGGCGGGCTGTCACGCTGGCGGGCGGGCGCAGAGCCGGCGCGGGGCGAGCGTGGCCGAGCGTGAGCGCGGGCGACGAGGCCGGCGACCAGCAGGCGCTAGCGTGTGGCCACGCGGCGAGGCGGGCACGGGCGTCGAGGCGGGTGGCCAAGCCAACGCAGGCGTAGCCAGGCAACCGGGGGCGATGAGGTGGCCGTGGGCGGCACGCGGCGGGGGGCGCTTACGTGGGCGGTGGCATGCGCGTGGGTGGACGGGCCATTGCAGCCGTGGAAAGTTTGAAGGGGCACGAGCGATAAGGCCCCCCTGCGAAACCCTTGAGAGAGAGAGAGAGAGAGAGAGAGAGAGAGAGAGAGAGAGAGAGAGAGAGAGAAGGAGATCATCTGCTTCTGTGTTTTTTTTTTCAGCCGAGAGAAGCAGATCTCTTCTGCTTCTGCTTTTTTTTTGTTTTACGTACCGAAGTCAATCACGTTGTGGAAGGGAATAACGAGGACGTCGGGGTTGATGGAGATGCCGTTGTTGGGCTCTGATATCAAATTTGACGTGGCGGCGGCGTGGAAGAGATCGTCGGCACTCCGAAGGCACGAACGGGACAGTGGGTAGCACGGGAAGGGACGGGTAACTACTGCCTCACGCAGCTCGGCCTCTCGCCGGACGGTCTCTCACCGGGCAATCACTCAAATCTCACAAGGAGCTTAGAGGGAAGGGAAGCAAGAGGAGAAAACTCTCTTATGTACATAACTCTCTTCTTTTCTTCAATCCATGCTCAAAACAACACAACTAGCCTTCCTTATATAGGAATGACCAAATTACACTAGGACATAAATACCCCTAGATAATTCAACTAAGGACCTTCCTATCCTTTGACTATTGGCCTAATAAAATAAAATACAATACAACTTTTGACTAGTGGCCTAATAATACAACCATAATACAAATAAAATAAAATACATAATCAGGACGCCGAGTCTCCGAGCCACAAGCTCGGTGGTGTCGGGGCGGTGCAGTGTCAGCTCCGTGTGACTGGTCCGGTGTCCCCACCAACTAATCCTCGTAGCTACGACTGCCACGCCGGTGATGTCACCCTACACGTGTAGGGGGGTTACCTTGCCCACCAAGAAAGATAGCAAGCGACGAGAAAGTTCACGAAGGCTTCACCAAAATTTCTGTAATGTCCTACGATTTTTTTTAGTAGTTTATTTAATTGTTTAAAAATTGTGTATGTCCAAATGTTTAAATTCTTTATTTTATTATGTTTATTTAGTCATAAACAAAAATTATGTTGATTGTTTTAAAAAAATTGAAAGGAAGGTGTTAAACATAATGAAAAGGGTATAAATGCAAAAAGAGAAAATGATGGTCAAAATCAAAAAAAAATAATAATAATAAATTGGTGGGGGGCGGCCCCACGCGGCCGCCGTGTGCGCGCGAGCGGGCGGGCGCGCACGTGGGCGGGCGCCGCCCCCGCCTTTGACTGCCGCGATTGCGACAGTCAGTTTATAAAAAAAAATTTATTTATTTTTGGTTAACCTTTGTATTAGTTTAATCTTCTAAGCTTCATTTAGTCAAATTCCACATGCTTTATGCATAAATTAAAAAATGTAGGATAGTCAAAAGATGTTAGGTGAGGGGTTGGCAAAGTTTGAATGTCAAATGTGAATTAAATAGTAGTAATATAATTATTTAAATCTTAACCCTTGATTTAAGTGGATGGTTAGGATTGATTAGCCAAAAACCCCTATAAATATAGGGGTATATGGGGCTCATTGCTCCTCTTGGAAGCTGAGTTCATGGAGTGCAGCAGGGGGAGGTGTGAAGGTCATTAAGAAGTGTTTAAGTATTTTTAAGGTAATGGATTAGCACTTTATCCCCTAGATTAGCATGTATTAGCGTATTTAGAATGATTTATGGTGTTTAATTAGCATCTATATAGGTAGTTAAGTTCATAGATCGTAGTTTCATAATCTATAATCTTATCTTGGTCGGATTAATATTAAATCATTAAGTTAAAGCATGTGATTAATGGTATAATTAAGTGATTAATGTCTTAAAATTAGCAACGGTGTATGATAAATTGAGAGAGTTTCCATAATCATGAAACCTGATGTTATGAATTTTCTGTAAAAATTTCTATGTCTGATTTAATTTATTTTCACGTTTAAAGATATTTTAATATTATCGTAAAGGTGTTTAAATTATATTAAAATACCAAAGGATGATATAAAATTACAATGAATTGTAAGAAGGTACCTTACTGTGAGATCCATGTGCAGAAAATTTTTCATAGTTTCTGGATCATGATATTTATTTTAATGAATTTTCATACATGATAAAATATATAAATAATCGTATAGAAATTATGGAAATTAGAAACCATATTCACAAAAGTCTTATAATTTTACAGTATGGTCCAGACATTGAGTGTGTTGTATTATGAAAATATCAATAATTATTGATATCTGCAAGTAATATTAGATAATTTTTGATATTTTAATAGAAATATAAATTTATGAGAAAAATAAAAATAATACATGAAAAATATTGAAACTTTACCAAAAGACTTAAATGTTTGTTCGAACTAATTTATGAAAATATCATCGCATTAGGATATCAAAATCATCATTGGTATAATTATCAATATTTAAACAAATAATTAGAAAATTTGAATAAATACTAATACTCTATGAAAAATCTAAAAAAATCACATAACTGATGTTTTGATATCTGTAAGTTAATTTTCAGTATATTTTAGCCATTGTAAGTATTCTTGATAATTGTCTATATTTAAAAGTTATTATTATAAATTATTGTAAATTTTAGAAATCGATATCAAAAAATTAGAAAATAGACATACTGAATGAAAAATTTCGAAAATTTTTATATATGACACTTCTGTCTGAAATAACATTCTGTAAATTTTTAGAAATTATCTGATCATTTTGAGTATATTTAGTTGATTTATTATTCATGATATATTTTTCTTACTTAGTGTGAGAAATAATAATACAGTGTAAAAAATAGTAATGCAATGTTAAAAATAATAAAAAGTTTCAAAATTGATATTTTTGTTATGAATGATGATTTGACAAGTTATTGTGACTTTTAGAGTGTTGTGAGTAAATTTAGTTAATTTTCCATGTAGGGGAAAATTTATACAATTCTGGAAAAATTCAAATTACTGCATGGCAATTTATGGAAATTTTCTGTATAATGTTACATGTAAACGTGATTTGCAGTAAAAATTTGATTAATTTCAGAACATAGTAACTAAATTTAGTCAATTTATGATATATGTTGAAATAGATGTAATTCTAGAAAAATTCAAATTACTGCATGAAAATTTGTTGAAAATTTTATGTGTAATTCTCAATTGCAATTGTACCGCTTGGGTTGTTCCCACTGTAACGTTCCGATCGGGATCCGACTCGAGTCTTTATGACTGGACCGGGTCTCCGAGTCGGAGCGTCACAGAGAGTGGTATCAGAGCCCAAGATTGAGAATTTTCATAAATGGTCATCAGCTTAATCCACATTCTAAAAATCCTTAGTTGGTAGGGAGTTATGATGAAAACTTAACCGAATATTTGTATTGTCAGACCATGGCGGGAGGAGGTCGTCATGCAGCTCAGAATGACGATACTCAAGAGGAGCCGAGAGGACCCCCAGCTCCGCCCCCACCACCTTTGGTGGATTATGGGATGTTCATGCAAGGCCTGGTTCAGGCTATGTAGACCCAGGCGCAGACGTAGGCAGCACTACAGGCGCAACTCCAGACTCAGGCAACATCACCCTAGGAGTAGGCTTTAGGAGGGGTGACTATGATGGAGAGGTTTCGGCGGATGGCACCACCCTCTTTTAAGGGGGAGTGTCAGCCAATCATGGCTGAAAACTGACTCCGCGAGATCGAGAAAATCTTCCGGGTCATCCGGTGTGCAGATGAAGACAAGACAAGCTTGGCGGCGTACATGCTACAAGAGAGAGCGGACGTTTGGTGGGCGTCTGTTCTAAGGAATCAGCCAGACAGACTGGAGCATGAAATTACCTGGGAAGAATTCATGGAGCTGTTTACGGCAAAGTACATACCAGAACATATACAAGACAAACTGGAGCAAGACTTTCTGGTTCTAACTCAGGGGTCGAAGACCGTGCTCGAGTATGAAGCAAAGTTCGCGGAATTGTCAAAATATGCACCACATATTGCTACAGATGAAAGGAGGAAGGTGAAGAAATTTGTGGCGGGTCTACGACCGTCGCTTCGGACCCGCCTAGTTGCACTAGATCTGGCTACTATGGAGGCGGCTCTTGGCGCGGCATGCCGTCAAGAGAGCAACATGGAGTTATATCATGAGGAGAAGAGGACTTCAACAAAAAGACCATCGGCACCCTTTCACCGGAATGACAAAGGTAAAAAGGTGATGAGCAATCCGTCACGACCGTTCGTGGCAAGGAAGACCACACCACCAATTTGGGGCAGCAACAAACCAGAATGTAAGCAATGTGGCAAGCGACATGGCGGAGAAGTATGCTGGATCGCCACCGACAGATGTCTCCGTTGTGGCGAGAAGGGCCACATGATTCGAGATTGTCCGAAGATGATGCAACCTATTGCGGCTCGGCCAGTAGCAGCAACAGCAGCTCCAGTGACAGCCAGACCAGCAATAGTAGCAGCCAAACCGGGAGCAGCGAGACCCGCGGGGAGACCCGAGCGCCAGCTCGGGTATTTGCACTTGCGAGAGAGGATATCGAGCAGGCGGAGGACCTCAGAGAAGGTACTATTTCTATCAATGGTATTCATGCTAGAGTATTGTTTGACACTGGTGCCACACATACTTTCATCTCTGAGAAGTTTGCTAGTCAATTGCATGAAAAATTTGGAATTGAATCAGTAGAACTAGACGTGCCCTTGTTGATACACACACCTGCAGGAGCAGTGTCTACCAAGAGGCACATCCCCTCACTATCAGTTAATATAGAAGGAAGAACTCTGCCTGGTTGTTTTTGTTATTTACCTATGCAATACTTTGATGCTATCCTAGGACTGGATTGGTTAGAAGAGCATTACGCTCTGATAGATTACCGAAAGAAGAGAGTAATTTTTCGCATCCCTAAGGAGAAAGAGTTTTCTCATCCCTTACTGAAGCATATGGCTTTGAAGAAGTTAGTAGTTTCAGCAATGAAGACTATGCGAATATTGAGAAAGGGCTACGATGCATTCTTGGCAAGCGTAGTCACAAAGTCTGATGCTGACCAAACACCGACTGTAGCAGAGATCGAGGTTGTTTGGGAATTCCTTGATGTGTTTCCAGAGGATTTACCTGGGTTACCACCTACAAGGGAGTTAGAGTTTGCCATTGACTTGTTACCTGGCACAGCACCTGTCTCTAAGGCACCCTACAGAATGGCCCCAGCAGAATTGTCAGAGTTGAAAAAGTAACTTCCAGACTTGTTAGACAAGGGGTTTATCCGTCCAAGTGTGTCATCATGGGGAGCTCCAGTTCTATGTGTGAAGAAGAAGGATGGTTCTCTTAGGTTATGCGTTGACTATCGCAAACTTAATGAGGTGACCATTAAAAATAAATATCATTTACCCCGCATTGATGACCTGTTTGACCAGTTGCAAGGAGCCACAGTATTCTCAAAGATTGATCTACGTTCGGGATACCATCAGTTGAGGATAAAGAAAGAAGACACATCCAAGACAGCATTCCAAACGAGATATGGTCATTATGAATTCTTGGTGCTACCTTTTGGTCTGACAAATGCCCGTGCTGCTTTTATGGACTTGATGAATCAGGTGTTTAGACCGTATCTTGACACATTTGTGGTTGTCTTTATTGATGATGTGCTGATATATTCTCCTGATGAAGCTTCACACCGGGAACACTTGAGAATCGTCCTCGAGACGCTAAGAGCGCATGAGCTGTATGCTAAGTTCAGCAAATGTGACTTTTGGCTGAAGGAGGTTCATTTCCTCGGGCATGTAATCTCAGGCAATGGTGTTGCCGTTGACCCCACAAAGGTTCAGGCGATTTTGGAATGGGAGATTCCTAAATCTCCCATAGAGATTTGAAGCTTCTTAGGGTTAGCTGGTTACTATCGTCGCTTTATCGAGGGATTCGCATCTCTAGCAGCGCCATTAACCAAGTTGACCCGAAGGAGAGTCAAATATATATGGTCTGAGAATTGTGAGAAGAGTTTCCAAGAGCTGAAGGATAGGCTGACATTGGCACCAATTCTTGTTCTGCCTAACAATGAGGATGATTTTTCCATCTATTCTGATGCATCTAAAGTTGGGCTAGGCAGTGTATTGATGCAAAATGGAAGGGTGGTCACTTGTGCTTCTCGCCAACTAAAGGAACACGAGCGAAACTACCCGGCTCATGATCTGGAATTGGCTGCAGTGGTTCATGCATTGAAGATCTGGCGTCATTATCTTTACGGCGTCAAGTTCGAAGTGTTCACTGACCACAAGAGTCTGAAGTATCTATTTTCTCAGAAGGAGTTGAACCTAAGACAAAAAAGATGGGTCGAATTCTTGAAAGATTATGACTTCGAACTGCGATACCATCCCGGAAAGGCAAACGTAGTAGCCGATGCTCTCAGCAGGAAAAGAGTTATGATGCAGCTAGACTGGAAGATGATCGAAGATGCAGCACAACTTATGGTTGTGATCGAGCCTCAGCTATGTCAGGCATTTGTGTCTCAACTGATTATTAGGTCAGCAGTGCTTGACAAGATAATAGATGTGCAAAAAGATGATCCCCAACTGCAAGGATTGATCGGGAAGACCGGCTTTGATCGTGATGAAGATGGAGTGATTCAGTTTCAAAACCGGATCTGTGTACCTGATTTAGCCGATTTGAGAAGGCAGATTCTGGAGGAAGCACACCGATAAATGTTCTCTATTCATCTAGGAGGTGGTAAAATGTACCAAGACTTGAAATAGTCTTTCTGGTGGCAGGGAATGAAGAAGGATGTAGCCGACTATGTTGCTAGATGCTTGGTCTGTCAGCAGGTAAAGATAGAGCACCAAAGGCCCTCAGGGTTAATGCAGAAAATGAAAATTCCTCAGTGGAAATGAGAAGCAATCACTATGGATTTTGTGACCGGGTTACCCAGATCAGTAAAGGGTAATGATTCTATATGGGTGATCGTGAACCGATTTTTAAAGTCTGCACATTTCCTTCCTATGAAGGTAAAGAAATCGGTGGAAAGCTTGACAAGACTATATGTTGATAATATTGTCAGACTTCACGGGATTCCAAAATCTATCATCTCCGATAGGGATCCCCGGTTCACGTCCAGACTGTGGCAAGGGTTGCATGAAGCTTTTGGTTCGCGGCTTAAGCTCAGTTCAACTTTTCACCCGCAAACTGACGGTCAGTCTGAAAGGACGATTCAGACACTGGAGGACATGCTTTGGGCTTGTGTTCTTGATTGGAAGGGCGATTGGGAGCGACATCTACCTCTCGTGGAATTTTCTTATAATAATAGCTTCCACGCGAGTATAGGCATGGCTCCATTCGAGGCACTATATGGTAGACCTTGTAGGTCTCCGTTGTGCTCGGAGGAAACAGGAGACATGCACTATGTGGGGCCCGAAGTTGTTCAAGAAACTACCGAAAAGATCAGGCTGATCCGACAGAGATTGATGACAGCACAAGACCGACAGAAGAGCTATGCTGATAACCGAAGGAAGGAGCTGTCATTCGAAATTGGTGATCACGTCTTCCTCAAGGTGTCTCCGTCAAAGGGAATCGTTCGGTTCAGCAAGCGTGGAAAATTAAATCCACGATTCGTCAGACCATTCGAAATTCTGGAGAGATTGGGAAATGTGACATATCGGTTGGCTTTACCTCCGTCTCTGGAGGGAGTACATCCGGTGTTCCACGTGTCCATGCTGAGGAGGTACGTGCATGATCCGGCGCATGTGATCAGTTCTGAGCATATGCAGTTTCAGCAGAACCTATCTTATGAGGAACAGCCTGTTCGAATTCTGGACCGCAAGGAACAAGTGCTGAGGACTAAAGTCATCCCACTGGTGAAAGTACTATGGAGGAACTTCTCGCATGAGGAGGCCATGTGGGAACCAGAGGAAGCAATGAAGAAGAAGCACCCTCATCTGTTCGGTATGTGATCTAAACCCCAACTTCGAGGACGAAAGGGGGAGAGGGTGTAATGCCCTACGATTTTTTTTAGTAGTTTATTTAATTGTTTAAAAATTTTGTATGTCCAAATGTTTAAATTCTTTATTTTATTATGTTTATTTAGTCATAAATAAAAATTATGTTGATTGTTTTAAAAAAAATGAAAGGAAGGTGTTAAACATAATGAAAAGGGTATAAATGCAAAAAAAATGAAGGTCAAAATCAAAAAAAATAATAATAAATTGGTGGGGGGAAGGCGGCCCCACGCGGTCGCCCGCGTGCGCGCGCGCGCGGGCGCGCGCGTTGCCCCCGCCTTTGACTACCGCGATTGCGGCAGTCAGTTTATAAAAAAAAAAAAAATTTAATTTTTTTGTTAACCTTTATATTAGCTTAATCTTCTAAGCTTCATTTAGTCAAATTCCACATGCTTTATGCATAAATAAAAAAAAAAAATACAGGATAGTCAAAAGATGTTAGGTGAGGGGTTGACAAAGTTTGAATGTCAAATGTGAATTAAATAATAGTAATATAATTGTTTAAATCTTAACCCTAGTGGATGGTTATGATTGATTAGCCAAAAACCCCTATAAATAGAGGGGTATAAGGGGCTCATTGCTCCTCTTGGAATACAGTTGCTATAGTCAACATGTCATGAATCTCATCCCAATATTTGTCAAACTTTGATATCATAGCGAGTGACATTTCTTTTATTTCATCAATGCTAGAAGACATCCATTTATAAATTGACAATTTGAGCTCAACAATTTCCATAAAGAATAGATTCGCTGTTGGATACGTATCTCCTGAAAATAGTTTAGTGACATCATAAAACCTCTCCAGTCTATCACATAACTCTTTAGCAATTGACCAGTCTTCCTCAGTAGGGGCACATTTAAAGCTTGAGTCACGATACTTTAAACGATTGAAAACCACTTTATAAGGTAAGGCAGACTCAAGCATCAAATATGTAGAGTTCCATCTAGTTTTACAATCCAAAGCTAACTTCTTAGAAACAGTTACTTTTAATTGTCTAGCTGTTTCTTCAATTTTTTCTACCCTCTTAGGTGATGCTATCCAATGAGAAACACTTTCACGCACTCTATCAATTCCCTTATCAAACTTGTTAAGCCCCTCCTTCACAATCAAATTTAGAATATGTGCATCACACTTCATATGAAAATATTTTCCACCTAGGACAAGTGTATCAGTATCAAGTTTGCCTTCCATTTTCTCAATCATACTGTCATTAGTATAACAATTATCAACTGTCAATGAAGATAGGTTACGATCAACATTCCAATCCATTAAAGTTTCATTAATGCATCTGAAAGAACATCAGCAGTATTTGGAGCAGGCATGTACTTAAACCTATTAAATTTAAAAATGATTAGAATATGCAAGTTGATATATTTATCACAACCAAATAAAAAAAGTGTTATAATAAAAAAGGACAAGGAAAAGAATGAAACCTTATAATGCGACTGCATAATTTCCAAGATTCGTTCACATAATGTGCTGTGACCATCATATAGTGCTTCTTTTGGTTGTTAGCAGTCCACATGTCAGTTGTAATAGCAACCCTACTTGCATTACTTTCAATTGCATGCATAAGTTTGCTCCTCTCAACATCATATATCTTCAGTATATCACTTCTAACTATGTTTCTTGATATCATCTTAAACATAGGCTGTAGGCTGTGGCTATAGTCCATAAACCCAACATGTTCCATAATAGAAAGTGAGTATTCAAAGACGATCATACAAGCAAGTTCTCTCCTTGAAACTTCAAGATCAAAAACATAAGTACCAATCTCTGAATTTCCTGCAGTATTCTTACTTGGATTTAACAAGGATTACTTAATATCTCTTGTTTTCCTACAGACACATCTTCTCCAATGCTCAAGTAAATGTGAGGTCCCATTTTTACTTTCCGCGGTGAGCATCTTTTTTCAATAATTACATTCTGCCTTCAGTTTGTCACCCATTTTTTGTCTTTTGAAGTGATTCCAAACATCGGATGTCAACTTTCTTTTTGGAATGGCTATATCAATATCATCATTGCTAGTTTTTGATTCTTTTCTGTCTTCACTTTTCTTCATATTCACGTCTGTCTTATTATCCACCACTCTACTAACAACTATGTCACCTCCATTATCAATATATTCATCATTCCTGTCATCACCGACAAGTCTTGAAACTTGAGATAGTGAGGTGTTAGGTGTTGACCGAAAATTAACTGTTGGACTTAGAGTTGGATCAATAGGTGTGATAGAATTTGAATCCATAATTCTTAAATATCATAAAAACACAATGACAATTAACACAATATCCAAAATATTTAACTTGCACACATGAAACGTAAATGATGCAAGTCATACAAACAACTAAAGTTTTAAATAAAAATAAAATATTACATATGAATAGTCCAGGAGGATTAGGATCAATATATAAAACACTTGAAATCAAACCTCACGTACATGTTGATAGATTAAGTTAAATAAATATTAACTAATAGAAGCTTCTTACATCTGCATGATGTTAAGTTAAATAAGCATTAAGTCATTAACTAATCAACGTTTCTCTACATTTGCATGATGTTAAATACATTATAATAACCAAAGGACAATCTACGGCCTACTGCCTACATGCATATTCCACATATCTTATTGTAGTTGAACTAGAATAAACAATTCTGGATTTAGTTGATCGATTACATGAAGGACGTTAGTTTTTTATGAACACCAAAATCTGGAAAACGGATCAAGTGTTCTTCTTCCCCATCAAAAGAACTAGAATAAATAACCCACGGGCCATGGCGATGTGTACGCAGAGAAGCACAAAGCAAGCAGAGGACCAAGTCATCAAACAGATCAGCAAGTGGACAGAAAGTGAACAGCATATACCTCTCAGAGAACTGCTCCGGTGGCCCGAAGCGGCTGGGGGGTGCAGCCGTGCAGGTCCAGGGGATGCCGTATACGTATTATGAGTCTATGATCATTATCGTCCTATGCAGTCAGGTAAACTGTAAAGTCGTAAAGACTAAAGAGTAACATAGTAAAACTAGCATAGTATAGCAACTAGCAAGTAAGCAAGCCGTAGGGTAAAGGATTGGCCGCCGATTGAGATTCTGACTTCTAAGAAAGGCAACGTGAATCGTGATTGCTACCTTGCTGGGGAGAGGAACAGTAATTATAGTTAACAAATTACAAGGGAACGTATTATTTATCCAAGTATTATTTATAGCTTATAAGGGAAGGTATTATTTATGAAAGAAGGCAACCTGTTAGTGAGGGAAATTGGGAATCGAACAGTCATTGCAAGTTTGCAACTTACGAGGGAAGGTAAGATATGGGGATTTATGGAGTGCAGAGAGATAGTTATTAATATATTATTTATTAAGAACGGGTTCGGATCGGGTATGGATTCGGATGCACTAAATCTATACCCGACCCGAATATGAAACGGGTATTTTAAAAATACCCGAATCTATATCCATACCCGATTATGCGGGTATTACCGGACCCGTCACGGATCGGGTGAAGCGGGTAACCGGGTTTACGGATATATTTGACATCCCTACCCAAGATACAAGATGGCTTCAATTAAGTGCTATTTTCCTTTGATTTATAGTGAGAGAGAAGCAGAAGATAAGATAAAAGAACATCTAAAGAGTATAGCTAACCTGGTCAAGGAATACCAAGCAAAGGAACAGAAAAAGATTGAATCAATGACTCTTGGTTCTTCTCAAACTCAGTCAAGTGCTTCTTCTTCTACGGGATCTAAATATGCTTTTGATACTTGGATTCAAGAAAATGAAGTTGAGGATATTCTCAAGACAGATCTAGACACTTACTTGGAAGATCCTCGTGCACCAAGGGTTGAAAACTTTGATATATTACTTTGGTGGAAAACTTATGGATTAAGATATCCTATACTCCAAAAGATTGCTAATGATATTTATACCATTCCTATGTCTACTGTTGCTTCTGAGTCAGCTTTCTCTACTAGTGGTAGAATGTTGAGTCCACATCACAGTAAACTCCTACCTACAACATTAGAAGCAATGATGTGTTCCCAAGATTGGTTGTGGGCTCTTAAGAAAAGTAAGTAAATACTTTTGAATTTAAGCATCTTATTTATTTTGAATTTGCATGTTTCTTATTTATTTTAATCACTTGGTATCTTTTTTGTTTATCTTTTATTAGATTCAACAGGTTCCGATGGTTGTGTTGTTATGACTTGTTTGGAGGATATGGATATCACTGACATACAGGTAAACAAAGTTATTCACATTGTTGATATTATATCTTTATAGTATACTTATATTGTTATTCTAACTTATGACTATTCTTTTATAGTTATGTGCTGCAATATCATCTGAAAGGCTAGCACCGTAAAGAAAAAAGAAGAAAGATTGAAGTGTTGAATTTATCACATTTTTGTGATTCTAATGGACTTATCACTTTACTTTTGAAAATAACATTCTATATGTCTGAGAAACATTTAAAATCGCAAAATAAATTTATCATATTTTTAAGCTCGTGGATTCTTCCTGCAATCTGGACTTTTTTTAAAGTTGGTGCAGGATGTCGGTTTGGTTGGTGTGCCTGTGTGTCTTGTAGTAGAGAGATGACTATTGAATACATGTTGTTTGTCCATGCGAGCTACATTACGAAGGCCTCACAAATATTGCCCTCAAAATCCCTGTACAATTTATGTATGTTCAGTTCGTGTCGTGGGTCCTTGCGGTAGGATTGTGTCCATTTTTTAAGGGGTTCTTCCTTGACCACCCATAACATTTTGTAAATATTTGTTAACAAAAAATTTTTGGAAGAAAATAACACAAACTTTAGACTCATCAAACATTACACATCATACTCTTGAATTTGACATTCTTGCATGTTTCATCGTGTCATGGTTAGATATTAATAAGCACTAAAGTATAAAGTTGACAACTTACCCATCAAGGTAACTAATGTCGATCTAAGTGAAAGTGTGAAACTTTATGACTTAATTAATTTTGTACAAAGTTAAAATAAAAAATTTATAGATATTTTAGTTAATATTACTTTTAGAACTTAAAAATTCACATAGTAAAAAATTTCACATAATAATTCGATCTTTAAATTTACTGTAATTCATCTTTTTTAGATGGAAATGGATACCCGCGAGTGTATCCGTATCCGTGGCGGATATATCCATATTCATATCCGTGAAAATAATAAGATATTATCCGAATATAGTATTAGTAAAATTTTCACGGATAAGGTATGATATTAGTCTATCCGAGTCAAACCCGACACGTTGACATCCTACGTATGAGTATTCTCGGTCCCGTGTGAGCCTATTTTCAAAAGGTGGTAGATGCCTTTGAGGTCGTGCAAATCACCCGAACCCATCGGGTCTTCCGGGTTGACGTTCATCTCATGGGTCCGTCGCGGGAGTGAGCCCTGCGCCATCTGCACCGCCGCCGGCGTTCTTCTTCGTCCTCCATCGCCATGCCCCCGCCGCCCCCCAGGGCCCAGCCCAAAGCATCGCCTTTATCGTCGTGGTCTCGTCGGTCCCCACTGTTATGTTAAGATCCGTCCTCAATGCCTCCGCTTGCTTCTTCAGCGCTACCGCCTCTTCCTCTCACCGTGCCAGATGCGCGCAACCGTCCATCTCCAATGGCCGGAAGCTTGCGTTCTCCAGCTTGCCACGGCGGCCCCCTTCGAGCGCCGGCAGGATGGCCGATGTGCTGGACATATTGGCCCCCCTCGACAGCATCTTCCCACCCCCGGATGGCCGTGTATACGTGGCTTTGCTTAGGAGATGCATCAAATCCGGGAACATTGCGATGGGTAGCATGGCGCATGCCCACCTGATGAAATCGGGCTTGGAGGTGGAACCCCTCGTGTCCAATGTCCTGTTGAACGTGTATGCAAAGACCGGCCATTTGGATAAGTGCACCAAGCTCTTCGACGAAATGCCTCTGAGAGACATGGTTTCCTGGTGCACCCTGATTTCCGGGTATGTGAGCCATGGTTTCGATGTAGAGGCCCTTCGGCATCTCAAAAGAATCTATGGGAGTGGCTTAAGGCCAAACCATTTCATCATCTCGTCCGTTCTGAAGGGTTGCTCAAACTCCGAGAATATGGAAGTCGGAGTTCAGGTACACACTGCCATTATTAAAAGTGGGTTGGTATTTGATAGCTTTGTAGAAGTTGGGTTGATCAGTATGTATGCAAGATTTGGGGCTGTAGTTGATGCACTCAAGCTGTTTTACGAAATCCCAGTGAAGTGTCAGGTCTCTTGGAATGCTATGATCTCTGGTTATGTTCAAAACTGTTTGTTTGCCGAGGCAATGGAGCTGTGTGTAGACATGTGCCGCATGGGTTTTGTCATGGATTTGGTGACTCTGAGGGTAGTAATGAGTGCAGGGTCTGCATTGGTGATGCATGGCTTTTGTAGGAACCTTCATGCATATTCACTTAAAATTGGATTGGACACTGACAGTTTTGTAGTTGCCGAGCATGTGAAGTTGCTTTCTAAGTTTGGGGAAGTTGATGACATTGGAAAGCTTTTCTTGAGAGTAAGAAAGCCAGATGCATGCTTATTCTCCTTAGTTATTTCAGGATATTATATCAATGATTGTCGATCTGATGCTGTGAAGCATGCAATACAACTTTTGAGGTCAGACTTGAATATGAACCAAGGAGCAATGGTCAGTGTCCTTAACCTTTGTCTTTCCAAAGAAGAAGGGAGACAAATACACGTTCATATCCTGAAAAGTGGACACGTAGCTTATCTTTCTGTCAGCAATGCTTTGATTTCTATGTATATTAATTGTGGATTAATGGAGAATGCAAGGGTATTATTCATTGAGATGCCTGTACGTGACATAGTTTCGTGGACTGCTATTATGTCAGGGCATGCTCAGAATGGTCAATTTGGGGAAGTGTTTAGGGTTTTTCAGTCTTGCTGGGAGACTGGAATGGTCCTGGACCAGTACGCTATTACCACTGCCATAAATGCTTGCACTGGTCTCCGGGCTCTTTGTCAGGGCAAACAGGTCCATGCCCTTATTCTCAAACTTGGTATTGAATTCTCCAACTTCCTTGCAGCTTCTCTTCTCCACATGTATGTAAAATGTGGGGATATATGTAGCACTACTCGGTTGTTTTCTAATGCCCCTTGTCCACATGGTTTGGTTCCAGTGAATGTTATGCTTGCTGGGTATTGTTGGAGTAAACTCCCTGAGAAGGCACTTCAACTGTTCCAGAGAGAGTATATGGCAGGATTTGTTCCAGATGAGTTCAGTTTTTCCACCATCCTTGGCGCTTGTGCTGATCTAAGGTCAGTGGAGATGGGTCAGCAGTTACATTCTCATATCATCAAGTGCGGCTTTGAAATGTCAGATGTTGTTGTTGGAAATGCAATAATAAATCTTTATGCCAAAACTGGTTGTATAGAAAATGCTTGCAGATCTTTCTATGGAATGAAACATTGGGATTCAAATTCATATGCTATGTTAATATCAGGCTATGTTCAGAACAGATGCAGCAACTTGGCTGTGAAACTTTTCTGCCAGATGAATCAAAATGGATTGAGCGCTAACCCAATCATTTTTAGCAGTATTCTTAGAGGCTGTGGAAATTTAGCATCTCTTGAATTGGGGAAACAGGTACATGCCTCTGTTTTGAAGATGGGTTTTCTTTCAGATGGCTTTGTAGTAAAGTCTTTGGAAGGCATGTATGCTAAATCCAAGGACATGGATGGTGCAGCAAGACTTGTTAATGATATATTAACAAGAGATGGTTTTCAGTGGAATTCCATGATCAATGGTTACTCTCAAAAGTTGAAAGCAGGGCAGGCTTACAAAATCTTTGAGCTGACTAAGTTGGAAAGTCTACATAAAGAGTACCTATGCTGTATGGCATTGTTGAGAATTGGTATAACACCCTCTGTGTTGAGTCAGGGAACATCTACCCATGTTTATGTGGTTCAAGACGGTATCAGAGCGGACTGTTCGGTAGAAAATACCTTATTTATTATGTGTTATAGATATGTCTTCTTGAAACAGTTGTCTAATGTGTTTAAAAAGTTGATAATGACAGATGTTGACACCTCTGTATATGCTGAATCTGGACATGGAAGTAAGGCAGTGAAATTGCTTCAGATGGAAAGAACAGAAAAAAAGAAAGTGGCTCATATATTTCTCCTTTCTGCTTACTGTAATTATGACATTGTCAAGGCAGGGCTTATTTGTGCCAATACTAGGAGCATAGGTCAAGAGAGTTTGACAGTAGAAGACTGCTATTATTCAATGATTAAACTCCTGAAGCAAACTGCTGGTTTAGTTGAAAATCCTGAATTTATTTCCCTTATGCACATGAATACCAGTCCGTCAGCTTGCCAGGATTATCTAGCTATATGCCAAAGTCACAGAAATTTTGACTCCCAGAAATGCGGAACATGGAATTTAGTAACACATTCCTTCGCAAATGGCTGGATAGATAGTGGAACAGAAAAGTTTGACTTTAGTTCGTTGGAGAAAAAAAACAGGGTATTAGTTTTCCTTGTAGATCACCAAATAGGCATTATGGCTTCTGAAACTTTGCTGAAAGAACCAAAGGCTGCTTCTCTTTTTGCTTTACATCTTCGGGAATGTGCATATTTGTCTTGAGCAAGAGTCCTATAAAGCTAGTCTGTTTGCAATTTCAGAGAGGACTCTGTGATAACAAATCATTTGGATGCGGAAAAGATGATGGTGAATGGCTTCCACGAAGTTTTTGCCTTGGGCTTCTGACTGAGGTTGGTATCATTCATCATTTATCATGCATGCACAGAGTACACTGCAGCACACCAGAATCTCAGATACATTTTGAGTTGAAAGGGCAGTAACATGTGGAGATGATAAATTGTAGAAGAGTCGGATAAAAGAGGTTTGTAACAATCTATGAAGCAGAATGGACAAAATTTCCCATCTAGATTCTTTACAATTTTGTTTCACTTTTTCCTTATATATTGAAACAGAGTTCATGTGATTTAATTTATCTTTGGTTGTTTGTTAGGTCATATAAAATGTGACACACACTGGATTTAGCTGAACCAGGAAACTGGAACTGCAAAAAACTTAAGTACACTTAATGTGGGGGTTCGGTTCATCTGAGTAAGTACTTTGCTTATGAATTACTAAGAAGTTATAATGATTAAACAATTAATGGACTTACTAGTTGATGTTTGACAGGGTGGTATTTCGTTTGTGAAGAATGACAAATGCCATGATTACTTGCTAGACAAAAGGCAGCAATTATGCTAATCAATTGGAATTACGTCGATCTCAAAATCAGTGTTGTAGGTCATAACGACTATTGGTGCATTGCTATGCATTAAGCAAGGTAAATGCAAATTTTCACGTGAAATGGAATTTGTAACAGGGATCTAAGTACTGACTGGAAGGTCTATATTCATTGGAGGCATTGTGCATGCCTGATGGGTCCAAATTGTTGTGGATGGATTGCCCCGAGGAGAAAGAAAGAAAGACAAGAACAAGATGCAATCACACACACAAAGAACAAAGAACACTGGAGATTTACGTGGAAAACCCAAAAGGGAAAAACGCCGGAGCCGCACATAGCCAAATCCACTATGTAGAGAAAGATTACAACAGAGACGGAGAGAGAGGGTGCCCTAGCTTTATAGCCGCTGCTCTCCTCAAGAACACAATGCCCTCCACAGAACAACTCTACCTCAGCCGCCTCTCTTAACCCTATTTATACAAGCAACTAGCGTTACATGGGACCTTAGGACAAAATATGAAACTACCCCCTCGGGTGCAATTCGCATCGACCGTAAACAGTCGACCGTCTCGACAAAGTGGTCCACCGCTCCGACTTCTGAGCATAGCACCCTGTGTACTGGATATTGCGGTCCACCCAGGCGGTCGACTGCCCTGACCTACTCAGTCCACTGCCTGTATACTGGAAAAACTAGTCGACCAAACCAGTCGACCGCATCACTGAACTTGCGGACTCTTTGGTCCTTCCATGATCCCACGATCGGGCTCCACTCTCTCAACGATCTCCCACTTGGAGATTGATCTTTAGCACTGCAACAGTGCTGCTTCATCATCTCTCAATTCATAATGAAACTTGGTGCGACTCAAATCTGGATCTTCAGCCTTGAAGACCTACATAAGCTGACCAGGTGTTCAGCTTCTCCATGGTAACCTTTTTGGTCAATATATCTGTAGGATTCTGACTTTTTGCTTTTCACTTTCTTTTTATATATTGAAACAGAGTTCATGTGATTTAATTTATCTTTGGTTGTTTTTTAGACAGTGGATTTAGCTGAACCAGCTGGAGCTGCAAAAAACTCAAGTACACTTAATGTGTGGATTCGGTTCATCTGAGTGAGTACTTTGCTTATGAATTACTAAGAAGTTATGATGATTAAACAATTAATGGACTTAACTAGTTTATGTTTGACAGGGTGATATTTCGTTTGTGAAGAATGACAAATGCCATGATTATTTGCTAGACAAGAAGGCAGTAATTATGATGTTCAACTGGAGTTACATCGATCTCAAAATCATTGTTGTAGGTCATAACGTCTCTTGGCGCATTGCCATGCATTAAGCAAGGTAAATGCAAATTTTCACGTGAAATGGAATTTGTGGCAGGGATCTGAGTACTGACTGGAAGGTCTATACTTACTGGAGGCATTGTGGATGCCTGATGGGTCCAAATTGTTGTGGTTGGATTGCCCTGAGGTGGAAGAAAGAAAGACAAGAACAAGATGCAATCACAGGCACAATGAACAAAGAACACCAGAGATTTATGTGGAAAACCCAAAAGGGAAAACTATGGAGCCGTACACCTCAAGAATACAATGTCCACAGAACAGCTCTATCTCAGTCGCTTCTCTTAACCCTATTTATAGAAGCAACTAGGGTTGCATGGGACCTCAAGACAAAATATGAAACTACCCTCTCGGGTGCAATTCGCATTGACCGTCTCGACGAAGCGGTCCGCCTCTCTGGCTTCTGAGCACAGCACCCTGTGTACTGGATATTGCGGTCACCCGGGCGGTCGACTACCCCAACCTGCTCAGTCCATTGCCCGTATACTAGAAAAATCAGTCAACATCGCGGTCGACCACGTCATTGAAGTTGCCGAGTCTTCGGTCCTTCCATGATGCCATGATCAGGCTCCACTCTCTCAACAATCTCCCACTTGGAGACTGATCTTTAGCATTACAACAGTGCATCATCATCTCTCAACTCATAATGAAACTTGGTGCGACTCAAATCTGGATCTTCAGCCTTGAACCTACATCAGTTGACCAGGTGTTCAGCTTCTTCATGCTAACCACCTTGGTCAACACATCTGCAGGATTTTGACTTGCCTGTATCTTCCTCTGTTTGATCTATCCATCCTGCAAGAGCTTCCGAATGTAGTGATATTTCACGTCAATGTACTTGGTCCTTGCATGAAAAACTTCATTCTTTGCCAAATGTATTGCACTTTGATTATCACTGAACAATGTACAACTCATCTGCTCTTTGCCAAGTTCTTTCATGAAGTTCTTCAACCATACCATCTCCTTTCTTGCCTCTATCGCTGCAACATATTCAGCTTCTGTTGTGGATAAAGAAATTGTCTTTTGTAGCCTTGACACCTAGGTCACTGTTGCATTGCCTAATGTGAGGGCATAACCAGTAGTGCTCTTCCTACTGTCTATATCACTTGCCAAGTCTGAATCAATATATCCCCGCAGGCAAACATCTGTGCGTTTGTAACACAAAGTCATACCTGAACTTCCTTTCAAGTACCTCAAGATCCACTTGACTGCTCTCCAATGCTCTTTCCCGGGATTGCTCATGTACCTACTGACAACTCCCACTACTTGAGCAATGTCTGGCCTAGTACAGACCATGGCATACATCAAACTGCCCACAGCTGATGCATATGGCTCCTTAGACATGAGAGTCTTCTCATCTTGTGACTTCGCTTCTTGTGCCTTTGAGAGCTTGAAGTGACCTCCTAAGGGAACATTGACAGGTTTAGCATCTTCCTTGTTAAATCTTTTCAGCACGTTTTCAATGTACCCTGCCTGTGACAATTTCAATTATCTTCTCTCTCTCTCTCTCTCTCTCTCTGCTGATTCTCATTTCAAGCATCTGTTTTGCAGGACCCAAGTCCTTCATTGAGAATTTTTTTTGCTAATTGAGCCTTGAGATTTGTAATTTTCTTCATGCTTGACTCTGCAACAAGCATGTCATCTACATACAACAACAGTATGATATAAGAGTCTTCAAGCAACTTGAAATGGCAACAGTGATCAGCCTGTAACCTTAAGTATCCACTATTAGCCATAAATCTATCAAATTTTAGATACCACTGCCTAGGAGCTTTTTAAACTATAGAGACTTCTCTTGAGTTTGCAAACCAGATGCTCTTTTCCAGGCACAATATACCATTGTGGCTGCATCATATAGATGTCTTCCTCTAAATCCCCATAGAGAGAAGCGGTTTTCACATATAGTTGCTCTAGATGCAAGTCTTCTGCTGCCACAGTACTTAAGACAGATCTCATAGTAGTTAACTTCACAATAAGAGAGAAAATCCATTAAAGTCAACACCTACCTTCTGCTGAAATTCATTTACAACTTATCTTGCCTTGTACCTTTTGGTGCCATCATGTTCCTCCTTTAGTCGGTAAACCCACTTATTATGCAGGGCTCTCTTGTTATCTGGTAAATCAACCAAATCCCACGTTTGGTTCTTTATGAAAGATTCCATCTCATCATCCGTGGCAAGTTCCCACTTATCTTTGGATTTCACCTGCAAGGCTTCGTCACAACACTTGGGCGCATCACTGTCAGTCAACAATAAATAATGTAAAGAAGGAGAGTATCTATTTGGAGCTTTGCTCTCCCTGGACGATCGCCGTACGTCAAGTTGGGGGGTCTGAGGTTCTACTTGGGGTTCTACATTCCTCTTGCCAAGGTTTTTGAGCTTCCTTCATAGGAGTATCATCAAGTTCAACAAACTCAGGATCTACGACAATGTTCTTCTGAGTCAAGAAGTCCTTGTACATCATCTTTTCATTGAACACCACAGCTTTATGCCTAAGGATCTTTTGGTTTTTTGGACCTCAAAATCGATAGCTATAGTTGCTTGCACCGTATCCAATGAAAATGCAATTCTTGGATTTCGGATCCAACTTACTCTTGCGATCTGGATCAACGTGGATATAAGAGATGCAACCAATAGTACGCAAGTGAGATAGGTTGACCTCTTTTCCTGTCCAAACCTCTAGAATTTTGCAGTTCAAGGCCATTGATGGCCCTCTATTGATTAGGTACTTGTGCTAATTGCATCTGCCCAAAACTGCTTGGACAATCTGGCATGTATTCTCGTGCTCCTAGCACGCTCCAGAATTGTCCTGTTCATGCACTCTGCCATCCCTTTCTGATGAGGATTTCAGGGGACAGTCTTTACTCGTTTGATTTCTCGCTCGGTGCAGTACTCCTCGAATTTGTTGTCGCAATATCCCCCCCCCCCCCCATTGTTTGACTTCAAGCATTTAAGCTTCCGACCTGTTTCATTCTCAACTTGGGCCAACCACTTCTTGAACACATTAAATACATCTGATTTTTGTTTCAAGGAATAAATCCACACCTTTCTACTAGCATCATCAATAAAGGCCACAAATATAATGAGCCACCAAGAGAGGGAATTGAAGCCTTGTTCCATACATCGGTATGTATTAGCTCCAATTTTTCTGTCTTTGGAGATTTCTTCATTTTTGAAAACTTTCTTCTGCTTCCCATAGGCAATCTTCATAGACATCTAAGTCAATAGATTTCACCCTTGGCAGCTTGCCCTTGCAGAGCATGGTCTTCATTCTTTTCTCGTTCATATGCCCAAGCCGATGATGCCACGTGCCGGCATCTGCATCCGATGCTGCAACTGCAATAGAATGTGTGGAACTAGGGGTCAAATAATGATTATTTTTTTTCTTGCCATGCGCCATGACCATGGCACCCTTTGTGATCTTCCAAAGATCACGAACAAAGGTAGTCTTCATCTTGGTATCTGCAAGCTAACCAACAGAGATCAAATTTCTCTTCAGCTTTGGTGCATGCCTGACGTTCTTTAACTGTAGCGTTGATCCATTTGAGAGATTGAGTTTCACATCGCCCTTTCCAACGATGTTGCACGGTTCATTATCTCCCAAACACATCTTTCTAAGACCACCTTTCACATAGTTCTGAAAGATTTCATGACGGAAAGTGGCATGAAAGGAAGCACCTGAATCAATCACCCATGATTCGATGGACCTAGCTAAGGAGAGAATCAAGGCATTGGACTCATCACTGTATGTGATATACACTGAGTCCTTCTCCTTGCCTTTGCCATCTCTATTTTTTTTCTGCTTGCAGTTCCACTTGAGATGTCCTTTCTTACTGCACTGCCAACAGCTGTCACCACTTGACTTGGATCTGTTCCACCTTGATTTGGACTTGCCATTCCTCTTCTTCTCTCTCTTTATCGATCTTCCTCTCTTCTCGGCACTCAAGGCACTTCTTGACGATTCAGACGTCCTTGAGGACTTATTGTGTGCCTCCTTGTCGAGAATCACACTCACCGCGTCATCAAATTTCAAGGTTCTTGTGTCACAAGAGTTGCTCACCACCTTGACGAGACCGTCCCAGGCCTCTGGTAGATTGGACAGTAGGACCAGTGCCCTAACCTCGTAGTCGAAGTTGATCCCAACGGATTCCAACTGACTCGTCAACGTGCTGAATTCGTTGAGATGCGCAACGACGCTTCCTCCGTCCACCATCTTCAGATTGAACAACTTTTTCATTAGAAAAATCTTATTTGACACTGAAGGTTTCTCGTACATCTTCGATAGGGTCACCATTAGGTCCTGGGTTGTCTTCTCCTTGGGGATGCTAAATGCCACTATCGAGGCCAAAGACAGTTGGATCGCCCCTAGGGCTTTCCTGTCAAGGACCTCCCACTCGTCATCAAACATCGTCTCATGCTTCTTGTTCTTCCCGTTGAGAGGGAGATATGGATCTTTCTGGTATAGGTAGTCTTCGATTTGCATCTTCTAGAATTCGAAGTTTGCTTCACTAAACCTCTCCGTCATGATCTTCCCTTCTTCCGCCATCACAAACCAACGCTCTAATACCAGTTGTTGTGGATGGATCGCCCCAAGGAAGAAAGAAAGACAAGAACAAGATGCAATCACACACATAAAGAACAAAGAACACCCGAGATTTATGTGGAAAATCCAAAAGGGAAAAACCACTTAGCCGCATGCAGCCAAATCCATTATGTAGAGAAGATTGCAAGAGAGAGGGAGAGAGAGGGTGGCCTAGCTTCGTAGCCGCCGCTCTCCTCAAGAACACAATGTTCTCCACATAACAACTATATGTCAGCTGCCTCTCTGAACCGTTTGTATACAAGCAACTAGGGTTACATGGAACCTCGGGACAAAATACAAAACTACCCCCTCGGGTGCAATTCACATTGACTGTAAACGGTTGACCGTCTCGACGAAGCTATCCACCTCCCCGACTTCTGAGCACAACACCTTGTGTACTGGGTTGGCCGCCTTAACTTGCTCAGTCCACTGCCTGTATACTGGAAAAACCAGTCAACCTTGCGGTCGACCACGATACCAAACTTGCCGAGTCTTCGGTCCTTCCACGATCTCACAATCACGCTCCACTCTCTCAACACAAATCTCACTTAATTTTAGGATAGAGGGGAAAAAAGAAAAGTTCTCATCTATCGGACAAAAATATGTAAAAAGATTTGAAATTCATTTTCTGTTCGACTCACTATGGCAAGACAGAGATAATGGTTGATAGCATCTAGTTTGCTGTGCTTGTTCATCTTTACTATAGTCATGTTGCAGTTGCAAAAAGAGTTTAATTTGTAGAGTTATTTTAATTTGCTTGAGCATTTAGGGACTTGTGTGAGATTTATATTTTTTTAGAGTCATGCTTACAAATTTCACTCTATATTTGCATGGAATCAAAAGATTGTAGTTGGAGTTTAAAATTAGTGGAAAATCTTCGGGAAAGACATTTATGGCATTGCAGAAGAAAGGTTCCCAGTTTGCAGGGGTTTCTCCAAGCGTGAAGCCATTTCCCCTCCCTACCCCTCCTCACCCCCATCACCTGCCCAATCTTCTTTCTTCCTTTTTCTCCTCCATCTTTCAAATGCATGTCATTGTTGAACCCGTTAATTTTCTTATTATTTAAGATAAAATAAAAATTAAATCGATCCAACAATGGCTCAAAATTGGTATAAAACCAACGCCGTTGCATATACGGATCATTTACATGTCTCAGATATTCCGTCGGACATAGATACACGTGTGAATCCCGCGTGTTTTATGCTCTAGAATTACATTACACACATGGTGGGCAGTGAAAAATAACGCACCTTCGCTGCGCAACAAGAAATAAACCTCTTTCGTTCTCACGGATTGTCCGGGATGCGCCAGGGTGTGGTCCTTGATGGGTGGAATCTCCCTCCAATGGCAGATCGACGTGGGGAAGAGGCAAAGCACAAAGCACAAGAACTCGCTTTCTTCCATGTGGGCTGCTGCCCGGTCAAAAGGAGAAGAATAGAAAAAAGGTGGAAAAAGCCAAAATAGGGTTCTTTTTATTGCCCTGGGGCGCACCCTCTCTCTCCTCCCTTTTCTTAACCGGAGGAGGTGAGAGAGAGGGCAGGAAACCTGCGCACACCCCTTTCCCTCTTCCCTTAACCGGAGGAGGGGAGGAGGGGGGGGGGAGGCCCACCCATGGTCATCTCTCCTCTCTCCTCTCTCTTCTCTTCTCTCTCCTCTCATCCATGCACCCTCTCTCTTCTCTCCCTGTCTTGATCGAACTGGGTGAGCAGGGGGGTGGGTCCGCGCGACCCCCACCCTCCTCTCTTAACCGGAGGAGGTGTGGAGGGAGGTGGGATTCACAGTGCCCTCTCTCCCCTCCTCTCTTAACTGGAGGAAGTGAGAGAGCGGTGGGGCCCACCACGGCCCCCTCCTTCCTCTTCCTTAATCGGAGGAGGTGAGGAGGGGGGGGTTGCCACCCTCTTTCTCTCTCTTTTCCTTTTTGCTTGTTTGGAGGGTGTGTGGGTCTGCCCATTAATGAGAGTGGCTCTTAATCGGAGGAGTGTTGAGGCCCAAAAAGCTCACAACACAACGAGGAGATCTCGGAGATCAAGCTTCAAGCCCTCCAACTCAAGTGCAAGTGCAAGTGTTCTCAAGTGAAGAATTGAAGACTTATGAATTTGTGTTCTTGGAAGCCCGAATTAGGTTACATTGTGAAATGTCCCTACTATTGCAAATATGTCCATATTGTTGTAAATGTATCCCCAAAATTTACAAAAATACCCCATAATTTTCTAAAATAATTAAAAAAAATACAGAAATACCTTGTAATTTTTAGAAATGTCCAAAATTTACAGAAATGCACTGTATTTTCAGAAATGTTCAGAATTTACAGAATATCATGTACTTTAGTAGAAATTGCAAAAATATCTAAAAATTGCATAGAAATTTTGATGTTTCGAGAATTGTATAAAATTCAGCTAATATTTCAGCAATTACAGAAATGCCCCTGCTATTGCAAAAATACTGTGTACAAAAATTACAAAAATACCCTTGTCTTTACATGACTACTTTATTTATTACAAACATACCTCTGCCTTGTTCACCTCAATCTAAATTAGTAATCTCATTATGATCCAATGAGTGATCATGATCATGAACCGATCCGACGGTCCGATGTGGTCATATGGTGATATGACGAGGATGAAGTTCAAAATCAGCAAATAAATTTTGATTCAGAGCAAATCCAACGATATGATCTTGACCTGAGGCCAACACAATAGTTAGATTTCAATTCGGAGCAAATCTAACGGTCGAATCTCGACCTAGATTCAAATTAATACTCAGATTTTGATCTGGAGTAAATCCAACGGTCAGATTTTGACGAAATTCAAATCCAACGGTTAGATTGCGATTCAAAACCAATTCGACGGTCGGATCTTGGTCGGATTTAAATCTAATGGTTAGATCTTGACCTGGAGCGAAATCGATCTTAATGAAAACTCAATCCGACGGTCAGATTGTGACCATATGTAAATCAAATGACCCGATTATGTAATTGAGGCATGTGTAAAGGTCCTGATTGACTTGTTGTAATATGTACTATGATAAGGAATGAAAATCCTTAATTCTTTAAATGCATGTCTCTAATGAGTGATCGCATCAGGTCCATTTGATACAACTCTTAATATCACAACGGATATAGTTAGATGTTTAAGGGTATCTTTGGTAATTAATCAAAAGTGTTTGGACTTTACTACGATGTAAATTAATATCAACCACAATTGGTGAGGAAAAATTCAGCACATGAACCCTAATCGCCTAATAAACCGAACTCGCAGAATTAATGATGTGCATGCTAATTAATTAGCAAAAATATATATGCATCTTTGTTCAATAAATGAACACTTCAAATCTTTGTTTAAGCTTGTTTTTTTTTAAAAAATTCTGCGAGCCAACTGTCATCTACTCCAATCACCAAATTGAATAATCCCGTGCATTTGCCACATGGTAGAGCACCTGAGCACCACTGTTGTTTCATCCAAGCAGCCAACAGTGAATGGTCATCATAGTTACAGGAGATGTTCTCACCTTAAGAGGTATCATACTTCCTGTTTTCTGTTCGCTTCTTCTTTCACATTAACATATAATTTAAAATCTTACCAAACAAAGCACTTGTCACGCTTGCTTCAAGCTTTGCTTCCTAATTAATTGCCTATCATGGTAACCATTTATTTCCATCTGCACACTCACACAGTGCCAACTAAGAGAGGACAAAAACCATTATGGCCATAGGTACCATGATGGGAAACTATTGAGAAATTGTCATCAGATTTTGGTAGGACTGATGGTGTGATGGCTTAATTGAATTTTAAGCCAATATGTTGGCATGTGAAGAAACTACTGACATATACAGGTCTTTTAGTTAAACTGAAGATATGGCTGTCAACTGAAGATGTGGCTATCTGTTAATCTATTCTAACTGAACAAGCCAAAAGCCCTTTCAACCATCAGATAATAGTGCCAGTAAGCTGGAAATCTTGTCAAATCGCATAGGAAAGAAAAAAAAAAGGTGGGTGTAGGATGGTTCTGGGTGTAGCCAGGGGTTTGGTTGTGTGTGGGTGACAGGGGAAGGGTTAGTTGGAGGTGATTTTTTTTTTTAAAATTATTTTGGGTGGATAAAGAAGGGGGGGGGGTTCTATTGGGCTCCTGCATTCGCAACTGTGTGCCTGCACCTGAGTAAAAATGAGAAACAGTCCCTGCCTCTTTATCTGCAGGTTATCTGCAAAATATGCATTCCTCTAATTCTATTTTCCCCCCATCACTCTGTCTCTCTCAAGGTTTTTTGTCTCGAATATCGATTCTGTCTCGGAAAGGCGGAAGAGAAGAGATCTCAGAGAGATTTTGGAAAAATCTCGAGAGATCGGGTTTGGTGATTTCGGAAAAATCTCTAAGAAAATGCTAATTTTTCTACTAACCACTCAATTTCACAAACATGTTTTTCTAATCGACACACAATTTTACAAAATAAAGAGTAATGATAACAATAACAAATCCATTCACATGCACCAATGTTAATATGCATCAAAGGTTACACCAAAAAGATATACATAAAAATGGTACATGAATCACAAACTGAAGAATACATCAAAAATCATAAAAAATGGTACATGTATCTCTATTTTTCCCCTCTCTCTGTCTCCCTCTCTCGGACAGAGAAGGGGGAGGGAGGGGGGGAGAGATAGAGAGAGAGGGTGGGAGACAGAGAGTGATTAAGAGAGAGAGGATGGGGACAGAGAGAGAGAGAGGGTAAGAGAGTCCGAGGGAGAGGGAGGGAGAGACAGAGAGATTGGGGAGAGAGAGAGCTCAAGGGGGCCGAGGTAGAGAGAGACCGGGAGAAAGGAAGGAGGAAACTGGGGGGGGGGGTGCGGGAGAGAAGATCTCGATCTCGGAGGCTTCGTTCCTCGCGACCTTTGGAGAGACAAAGATCTCGGAGAGATCTCGGACATCTCGTAAGAGATGGCAAACCATGGTGTCTCTTGTCCACCATCTGTTTTTGGCAGCTATAGTCTCTGTATGCTCTTTTTTTTTACCTTTTTGTCCAAATAATGGTAATTTCTAATTGCTGAGTTCCATCTTTTGTCCTTCGTTGGCAGTGTGTTTGTATCTTTCTTTTCTGAAAAATTGAATGCATCAAATAATTTGCAGTTGATATTTCCTTCTGTGAACACCTGTTGGAAGGATGGCTTTTAATGTATTCCATATTTCTGTCCCCTGGAGAGCAAAAATTATGAGTGTTCCGACTGCCAGAGGAAGGCAAAGGTACTATTCTTCTTCCTGTGGGATTTTTTCTTTTCCTCTTTTTCAGTGTTGCAACTCTTTACTAACGTCCCTGTGCTTATACCCTTAAATGAAGAAATTGAAAGGAAAAAGTGTGATCGCTTAATCACATCAACAAAAAATTGAATTACACCTATGAACTATACAAATTGTTGCTTTGCTTCTCTCTGTCTTTTAGACAGTTTTTGATCCCCAACACCTTTTGTGGTTTGTTGTTTTGTATGCATTTATCTAAAAATATGCTCTTCTGTCTTCAGTGTCTTTTTGGTATAAAAAATTGGTTTGGCATGTGGTTTTGCATGGGCATACTTATAATTTTCTTATCTCATCAATATACATAGTTTATAAACTTAGTTGAATGTTTTAGACTTTTAGTCAACTTATTTTACTTTGTTTGGCTTGCTTTGATTTTCAATGGATTAAAGCTCAAAGTTGATAAGAACAACAGAAAAAAGAAACCCATTTCATTGATAATGAAAGGAGGCAAAGAAAAAACATCATATTATTTAAATATCTGAATTCAATGGACTTCCTTGGAAAGGGAAGATTCGGTTGAAACAGCTTTCTTAATTGATGAACCCTTCAACAATTCTAGCCAAGACCGTCATTCATCTATGAAAAATTGACTCGTTTGATTGTGTTAATGGGCCGGGAGTGCCCATTGGGCCTCCCCTGGCGCATACCGCCTAGGTGACTTCGGGAGCTGCCACCTCTCCCCTTCCCTCAAATTTTTTCCCCACGTGTTGCTCTCTCTTCGTCTTTATGTTCCTCTCTAATTGTCTTCGATACCTTTCTAATAACCATCATATACGAACCTTTTCCTTTTTCCCATTTTCCCCACGTGATCTCTCCCTCATCCACATCCACTCCACCTCTTTAACCCTCCACATGGCTTCTCTTCTTCCCTCTCCATCTACTATACATAGAGGGGTGCAGGAGGGTGTTGTGTAACATAAGTGTGCACATGGTGTAAGTGAGGTGTGAGTATGTGCAAATAATGTGCACGTAGGTGGTGAGGAGGTTAATAGAAATGTGGAGATTATGCTAGTGGGGTGAGGAGAGAGAATGTATGGTTATAAAAATCACAAGTACAGTGTTAAGGACGTACCTTGTCCATACAAAGCGGAAGCGAAAGTATAAGCGGAACGGTAGCAGAAGCTGAAGTGAAAGTGGAGACGCACAACGAACTTTAGTGAAGTTGACACACTTGAGCGGAGTCGGGGGTAGGCTACGTAAGTCTACTTGCTGGTCCACCCTCCAAATCTGTAGGACTACTGTGATGGTCCTCTGGAGCCGTTGTTGAGCCCATCACTGGAGTACGGAATTCCATGACCTCTATGTGAAGCGTGACTACGTGGTCGTCACGCTATCCTCGTCGTTGTTGTCGTCTGACAATCGGACTGAGATGATGAAGGGGTAGAGAAAGATAGGGAGAAAAGGTTGTTGCACTATACTCTCCGCATGCTTTCTCTCACATGCAAACTGGGTCTTGCGTTGCCCTATCCACCATGGAGGCTGAATATGTAGCTTGTTCCACTGCAAGCCAAGAGATAGTTTGGCTAAGGAGTTTCTTGCGATGATTGGCAATTACACTTCATAGGGATGATGTTGTATTGCTCCATACGGATAGCACATCGGCATTGGCTTTCGCCAGAGACTCAAAAGATCATGGTAGGACGAAGCACATGGACATTCGTTATCACTACATGCGAGATCTGTCAGTGGAGCTTAGACGGATTAATATTGATCGTATGGTTGTTGACCCCCTAACTAAGCAGATCCGTAGAGAGAGTTTTGTTATCCATTGTGGATCTATATAACTGTTACACCTTTTGACATCATCAATAACATCATGTATTCATTCTCCAACTATGTGTTTTTGGATTGAATGATTGGTGTTTACGTCGTCAGGAGTGTCACCAGGCTAGGAATTAACTATCTTAGGTGGGTGATTCACTTTGCCGCTTGTCGATAGTGTGCAAGATGAGACATTGATATTCTGGATGCCCTTGAGGGAGGAATGGACAAAATATCCCGAACATCATATATATGTCGCCTTAAACTATGGCTAAGATGAGATCTTTTGAGAATCGACCATAAGGATATAACTGTAATCCCATGGAGCCCGGGAAGGTCAGACTCATGATAAGACGCTTTACTGGTATGCGAGACTCGAGATTTGAGACTTAGTTGAGCTACATAAGTTGTGGGCAGACTGAGATCTGTGTGGTGTCAGCTTTATGTATATGGTGACACATCCATCATATGTTGATGGAAGGAGATCACAACATACGTTTCATACCGCATGTGTTATATGACCATTGGTAAATAATGATGAATTGATCTTTATGTGAGCTTATCCCCCTTTTGTGTCATGGAAAGGAGATTTGATGTCGCTACCACTACTAAAAACTTGCATATATAAGGCGAAAAATAGAAGGCAAAAGTAAATTATGATTTATATTTTAAAAATTAAAAGACAAAAATAAAATCTGCCTTCTATTTATATTAAATATCTTTCATTGAAGGTAGAATATTAGATTATGCCTTATAAAATTTAATAAATAGAAGGTACTAATAAATTTATGTCTTTTATTTAGTTTTAGAATCTGACGTGATTTTGGGTTTCCCTCTTCGCCACACTTTCTTAACTTCCCTCCATCTCCTCACCTCCCTGACCTCTCTCTCTCTCCCCCAGTGTGGAAAAACTTCGCCGCACGATCGAGTTGCTGCCTCTCACCCCTTTCATCTTCTCTCTCTCTCTCTCTCATCCCTTTCACCTTTCTCTTGCCGCCGGCACGAGTCGCCGCTCCTTGGCCCTCCTTCCTTGCTGTCGAGAGCCGCATGCGGTCTCCCTCGACGGTGCCGCCTTCAGCCTGCCACCGGCAGCCCTACTTCCCCGCCTGCCGGCTCCCCTGCTTCCCCGCCTGCACCGACGGCAGCGCTGCTTCCCCGCCCGCCTGCAGCACGCGGTGTCTCCCTCGACGGTGCCACCTTCAGCCCGCCACCGGCAGCCCTACTTCCCAGCCCGTTGGCTGCCCTGCTTCCCCGCCTCCCTCGCCTGCACTGACAACGCTGCTTCCCTGCCCGCACGCCGCACGCTGTGTCTCCCTCGACGGTGCCCCCTTCAACCCGCCACCGACAGCCCTGCGTCCCCGCCCGCCCGCCGTACGTGGTGTCTCCCTCGACGGTGCTGCCTTCAGCCCGCCACCGCAGCCTTGCTTCCCCGCCCGCTGACTGCCCTGCTTCCCCGCCTGCCTCGCCTGCACCGACGGTGCCGCCTTCATCAGTTGCCGCTGCTCGTGGACTGGGCATCGGTATGTGTATCGATCATGGCTTCATTTAATTAGTTTAAAATTTGGAGTTCCCTTGATTTATCATCTATTCATCTCAATAAAATGAGGTGGTGAGGAATGACTAGAAGTGCCCGTGCATTTGGAGTTTACTGAAAATTTCATCTTGGAGAGCCACAAGGGCAGGTTACATTAAAACAAAGATATAGACAGATTACTGTTTAATTCATGTTTAAAAAAGATTACTGTTTAATTCCTGAATCGATTCTGATATTTTTTTGCTAAACATCAATGGGCTATATGCATATTCATCTAATTGGACAATCGGCTTATGTTAAGTGGTCAAAGGGGTCTGAAGAAAAGAAAGTATTGTGGGGAGGGGTCGGAGTGTAAGAACCTGCTATTGTGTCAAAATTTTCTCCTTTGAATTTTTATAGGGCAGTCTTATTTTTTTTGTACATATAAAAATGGATGCTATAAAAAAATGTTAAGGGGTTTCTAACTATGCTTTCATATCAGTATTCCTATCATGAGCAGGATTTGAATATGAAATCTTTGATGTTCTGAATTTTTGGTTACACCTGAAATTTTAGATTGGGCAGCCTGTATGAGGGTTGTTTATTAAATGATTGCTCTATTTGCGACCTTGTTTGGGAGCAATGATTCACTTTTCTTCTCACCACCTTATCCATGGTGGGTTTTATGAGGTAAGTTCCTTGTGACGATGATGAAAAGGAAGTGGGGATTGATAGGGCTTAATGGGGCTATTAGGAATTACCTAACTAGCATGATGAAAAAAATGTAGTGTGGATAACGGAGACCATGCCAAACATCTCCAAACTCTTAGATCAACTATGTTGTTGTTTAGGAGTTGAGCTCCTAGATTTTTTTCCATGGGTAAAAGAAAACTCATTTTATCAAAAATTCCTGATAATCTCATAGTCTTGATGATAAACTTCTACAGAAGGTATGTACGGTGATTAGAACAAATGCTATACTTTATCCTAGCCAAATGACAGAAAGTCTTTCTACTGAAGCTATTTAAATTTTAAAGTGGCAACAGATTAGTTAGACATGCCTCAGGATATGAGATTTTTAGTTGGCATTTGTTTTCTAGCTGTCATGGTGTCATCCTTTATTGACTATGAAATGACTATGAAATGTGTTTTATTTTAGAGAATGAACAGATCATTTTTTTATTATTAATATAAAATGACATTTGTTTTCTAGCTGGCATGGTGTCATCCTTTATTGACTATGAAATGCGTTTTATTTTCTGGAGGTCTATACAATTTGTGCTTGTTTGTGGACTCTGTTCATTCTCTGACTGAGGTGTGAGAAATGCAGTTTTATTGCTCAACGTTTCTTCATTTTATATCTTTAAGACTATCACCTCGCTGTTAAAACATTTGTGCCCTTTGGTTTTAGTTTTCCACTCCGAAGTTTGACTTTTCATGTGTATAGGCCGATATTGCTGCAGGAGGATGGCACTCCACTGCATTAACAGATAAGGGAGAGGTACTTATTTTTGAATTTTCTTTCCCTCTGAAGTATAATGCATTTGACTATACTGCAGAGCAGAATTGGCCTATTTGAGTTACTGTTTGTCTAGTTTTTGCATAAAATCTCTGGACTGTTAAGTTTGTTACAAATTCTATGTATGTCATGATCTATTCTCTATGTACTTCCAGATAGCTACTCACTCATACAACAGCCTGAATGGGAAACAAAAAGAATGATCTCGAAAGACAAAATAAATAGATAAAAAAATCAGGAATGCATGATGATGCCTGTTTATGATTTCTGCTTTTTCCTGTGTCATTTATTTACCGAGAAAACAGCTTATCTTCAGTCAGTTTAATGTGTATTCTAGACTCATTTCCCTGAAAATGTGCTCGTCCAGATGGTAGAATAGCCTTGTTCTAAACTCTGAATAGCAGTCCTTCGACCTGGAAATTTGGAATGGTGGCTTGATTGCCAACCATCCAGCAGTCGGGTGTCAATTGAGTGGATTAACTAGCTTAACCTTGAAGGTTCTATTGTAGGATCAATTGTGGTTAGCATGAAGCTGGCTTTGATTTTGTGTGCTTTTCTTCCGTTATAATTCGTAGAACTTCTCATTCTTAGAATAAAATGACTTGGAATACTTAGTGCACCAGGTTTTATGTTGGAATCAGTATGTCTTGAGTCTCATTGGCCTTCCTGCATAACACACATACTAGGTAGGTGGAAGCCCATTGTCATTGGCCAAAAGCACATTGTGGTGGATGCTTCTCCCTTTTAGGAATGCAGATTGGTTTTCACTGATAAGTTTAGGAATTCATTGCTATTCTACTTTTGATTGTTGCATAGAAATATTTTGTATTGGAGTTTCCCTGCATTAGCCAATTTTGCCTTGCCTTCTGCCTAGCATAAGACTCTTCAGTTTGCAAAGCCTTGGAAAACATTTCTCTAGATACCCTCTCTTTAATGATCAGGCTGCTGTTCATCGGATCATTTTTTAATTCTTGCTGAGCTAAGTCCAAATCTCACTCAATTTTATGCAGAATTTCAGATCCCATTAGTACTTCAGTCTGATTTCACCCCATATATATTACTGATCTTGTTAGCCAACAGCTAATAGGAATACATACACGGGAACTCATGACACCTCACATAGCTCAGAAACTCAAAAGGAGGTATTCTAGGTACATTGATTAAGGACCAAAAAAAATAGAAAGATGACTCTTTCTAAACTTGGAATTTAGCTAAAAACTATAGAACCTCAACAAGATGTAGCAAACCAAAGAAAGCAGTTACTTTCTACATTCTCTAGTAGAATACCAGAAAATGACAAAAATTGAAGGAAAAGATAAGTTGATATCTATAAAAACAGATGACAAAGCACATTAGCTACTTACGTGTTAGTTTCCATGAGGTGGTAAACATAAAGCCAAGGCCAATACATGTAGTAGACAGATTACGCAGTGCTTCTGAAAGGTTGGTAGTTGCAGCATTTTTAATGATCTGTGTATCTTCTGATAGCCTACTGAGAAGCTCCCCAGTCCGAGTAACATAAAAAATGAACAGTCCCACAGATTTATTAAACAGAAAGGAAAATTACATGCATGGTATGTGTAAACTCCAAAAAAAGTCTCTCTATACAAAGAACCGACACCAAGATGGTGTGCTATAAGCTAGCCCCCAGAAAGAGCAAATTGAGTTCATTTCCATGGCCTAAATGCACAGCCCATAGCCCATTCCTGCACCCCATGATGTGTGAAAAAAACTCTTAGGTGGCATAGTTATGGCCATGTTGGTGGAATCGTGGAAGACAGGTGGATGGCTGGTGTTAGGAAGAGTTACTGAAAAATATACAGAAAAGCTATTGAAATGTCATCCTAACATGATACATGAGTAGCAAATTCATGAAGCAAGAGACACATGTCACCAGTTAAATATGGTGAGATGGCAACCACATGATGAGACATCTAACACACATGAGCAACAGAGCCTCTAAGTACATCCAAGAAGCAGATTGAAAAAAATAGAATTCTAATGTATAGCTGCTCAATCTCCAACTCAGGTCTACAGGCATTCTTTTGTTGAAGTTGGACTCACAGGATGTTAATGCATGATTCCTGTGATTAGAAATTGCCTTCCAAGTGAAACATTTTGATAAGGGCCTATATTATCCCCCCCAAAAAATCCAGAACTCTGTGTAAAAAGATAAAGAATACAACAAGTGGTTACTTTCCAACACAAACAAAGGACCTAGCTGAGAAGAAACTTTGTTTTGTGGGCCTTACTATTCCAGGAGATGAGTAATAGCATATAACCAAGAAAGAAATGCACACACATAGTCATCACTCAAAGAAGTTGGAAGCCAATGGGAAAAATACCTACAATTAGAATACTTGATGTGGAAGCAATCAATAAGGCAGCAGTAGCAAAGACCAGTTTTCCTGCTTCAGGTTTAGCCTATAAATATATCGTATGTCAAATAAACTTCAATGAAATAGTCTTGCTATTGTACATGAATGCACAAAAAAAAAAAAGCTTACCAATGACAAAACTCTACAAACACCAACATTTGCTGGCTGAATTTTACAGAAAAATACTGTCAAATTCCATCTTGCAATAACTATAAAGTGCAGCAGTCTGTCTAGGGGAAAGGACTGAAAATAAATGAAAACAATCACCTGTATCGCATCCCCATGTTCAAGATCTGAAAAAAGACCATTTGACGATTGACCTTGCTACTAGATTAGCAACCATCAACTAGCCACAAAAGTAAATTCCATGACCGGTCCACACAAATGTGGCAAAATATGCTATGGAAAAAAAACTATGCCGAAAAAATTAAAACATGTGACTTGGAAATCCGAGAAAAAAGATGAGACTGTTGACATTTAAATGTGAAACTATTGAGAGCCACCAGTTTAGATGTTTCCCAGAAGACTCAAAAAGGAAAAAATCACAAGCATGTGACTAGCAAACCCCATGGCAGACCATTGGTCACCAAATGCTAGAGTTTCTTTTACAGTTAAAGTGAGTTGTTCGTGAGGAATAAAATTATAGTCCATTAGCATAGATTAAAATATGACTCAAAAAAGATAATAGGAAATTTCATGTTTCGACTTCCCTCTGAAAAGAGATGTTGCAAGAATATGGATGGGTTTACCAATCAAACACAATAAAATGATGAAAATAAAATCAAAGAAAAGTAAATGGCACATAGACTTCACTATGAGACTAACTTAAGCTGCTCAACAACCTCGTATTCTTCTAAACTTAGAATGGAAGATTGAAATAAAATTTCTCCAACAATATCTCTCTTTGAATAGTTATCACCTGACCATCTGAAATCATGTACTTTTCTGCCTGACAAGACTTTTGTATCTCTTCATAAGAAAATGAATCTTCTATAGAGATTGCATATTGTTCTATATTGTTCTTTCAATTTCTCAGAAATGTCAATTTTTACCAGTGGATTGGATTTGTGTAGTACCTGAGCAAGCAACTTCATCGAATCAATACCTCCAATCACAAATCTTTTTGAGGTAATGTGTTGATTTTTTTGTAGGTACTTCCGAGAGAAGATGATGAAGAATGTTTATAAAGTTATGAATATTATGTGGTGATTATATTTGGATAGTTGTGGATATTTTTTTTGAAGATGTATAAATAGAGTTGTATATGTCAAATGCACTTTGAGTGTATATTATCGTAATCATATAGATATCATATTGTGGATGTTATATCGTGACTTATGATTTTGTATCTTTTTGTCATCTGATACTATATTTTAAATTTTGTAATCTTCTTTCGTGAGAAAATAATTTTATTCTATATTTGAAAGAAATTTATACTTATCATTAAATTTTATTCGTGATAAATTATTTTTAGAAGAACTATCATTAAATATAACAGGTTATACGGAGAACAAGACTCCTTTTGAAAATAAAGGATCATAGTTTATATTCTGATGTAAGTATAGAAGGCAGAAAATTTTACCTTCTACTACTTATTTTGACAACTTATAAGGTAAAAAATTTTGCCACCTACAAGGAATAGAAAGCAAAAATATCTGTCTTCTATATAGATCTTAGAAGGCATAAATTATTGTCTTCTAACAAATTATAGAGGGTGCATATAAGTGCCTTCAATCATGAGTTTATATGGCGAAAAAAATCGCCTTCTATAATTATTATTTCTACCTTTTAAAGTTTTAGCCTTTTAAAATTCACTTTCCACCTTCTATTTGCATAGAAGACATCGGAATAGAAGGTCGAATATAATTTACCCTCTTTCCGCCTTCTAATAGAATAGATGATAGATTTTGACATTTTAAAAGGTAGAAGACTTTTACCTTATATTAATATTTTTCTAGTAGTGTACTTTGACATGTTTACTTCGGACGAAGGTTGATACCGTCTAAAGGGACATGTTAGGAAAGCGATCGAGACAAATTGGATTGTCATGAGTAGCATAGGAAACACATCTTACTATCATATCATGTTTTGCGGCTCATTTCTCGGGACGTTAAGTGCTTTGTTAGTATAGTGATGACTTAGCATACCACTGTGATGTTCTAAAAAATCTCAGATGTCACACATTCCGCTTCTCGGTATAACTGTTGAAGATTAGTTTTTAAGATGAATGACATGCACTATCAGGACATATGATGCCGGCCCTAATGGGCAAGTGAGAGTTATTAATGGGTCGGGAGTTCCCATTGGGCCTCCCCTAGTGTCCAGCCCCTAGGTGGCTTCGAGAGCTGCCACCTCTCCCCTTCTCTCAATTCCAACCCCCCCCCCCCCCCCCCCCCCCGTTTGCTCTCCCTTCATCTTTATCCACGTAAGAACCCTTTTCCTTCTCCTATTTTCCCTACGTTATCTCCCCCTCATCCACATCCACTCCACCTCTTTAACCCTCTTCCAAGTGGCTTCTCTTCCTCCCTCTCCATCTACTATAAATAGAGGGGTGGAGGGTGTTGTGTAACATGTGTGCATGGTGTAAGTGAGGCGTGAGTGTGTGCAAATAATGTGCACATAGGTAGTGAGGAGGTTAATAGAGATGTGGAGATTATGCTAATGGGGTGAGGAGAGAGAATGTAAGAGAGAGAAAGTGAGTGGTGTTTTGGGTTTAGCTTCCACCCAGCTTGCATGTGAGAGAGAGCATGTGGAGAGTGTAGTGCAGCAACATTTTCTCTCATCTCTCTCTACCCCTTCTCTCTCCTAGTCACCTCAATTTGATGATCGGACGATGACGATAACGACGAGGATAGCGTGATGACCACGTAGTCACTTCACGTAGAGGTCATGTAATTCTGTATTTCGATGACGGGCTCAATAAGGACTCTGGAGGATCATCACCGTAGTCCTTTAGATTTGTAGGGCAGACCAGCGGGTAGATTATGCTAGTGGAGTGAGGAGAGAGAGAATGTATGGTTATAAAAATCACAAGTATAGTGTTAAGGACGTACCTTGTCCATACAAAGCGGAAGCGAAAGTATAAGCGGAATGGAAGCAGAAGCTGAAGTGAAAGTGGAGACGCACAACGAACTTTAATGAAGTTGACACACTTGAGCAGAGTCGGGGGTAGGCTACGTAAGTTTACTTGCTGGTCCACCCTCCAAATCTATAGGACTACCGTGATTGTCCTCTGGAGCCGTTGTTGAGCCCATCACTGGAGTACGGAATTCCATGACCTCTATGTGAAGCGTGACTACGTGGTCGTCATGCTATCCTCGTCGTTGTTGTCGTCTGACAATCGGACTGAGATGATTAGGAGAGAGAAGGGGTAGAGAGAGATAGGGAGAAAAGGTTGTTGCACTATACTCTTCGCATGCTTTCTCTCACATGCAAACTAGGTCTTGCGTTGCCCTATCCACCATGGAGGCTAAATATGTAGCTTGTTCCGTTGCAAGCCAAGAGGTAGTTTGGTTAAGGAGTTTCTTGCGATGATTGGCAATTACACCTTATAGGGATGATGTTGTATTGCTCCATACGGATAGCACATCGGCATTGACTTTCGCCAAAGACTCAAAAGATCATGGTAGGACGAAGCACATGGGCATTCGTTATCACTACACGTGAGATCTGATAACGAGAGCGTCAGTGAAACTTAGACGGATTAATATTGATCGTATGGTTGTTGACCCCCTAACTAAGCATATCCGTAGAGAGAGTTTTGTTATCCATTGTGAATCTATATAACTGTTACACTTTTTGACATCATCAATAACATTATGTATTCATTCTCCAACTATGTGTTTTTGGATTGAATGATTGGTGTTTACGTCGTCAGGAGTGTCACCAGGCTAGGAATTAACTATCTCACGTGGGTGATTCACTTTGCCGCTTGTCGATAGTGTGCAAGATGAGACATTGATATTCTAGATACCCTTGAGGGAGGAATGTACATAATATCACGAACATCATATATATGTCGCCTTAAACTATGGCTAAGATGAGATCTCTTGAGAATCGACCATAAGGATATAGCTGCAATCCCATGGAGCCCGAGAAAGTTAGACTCACGATAAGACGCTTTACTGGTATGCGAGACTCGAGATTTGAGACTTAGTTGAGTTACATAAGTTGTGGGCAGACTGAGATATCTGTGTTGTCATGTTTATGTATATAGTGACACACCCATCATATGTTGATGGAAGGAGATCACAACCTACGTTTCATACCGCATGTGTTATAAGACCATTGGTAAATAATGATGAATTGATCTTTATGTGAGCTTATCCCTCTTTTGTGTCATGAAAAGGAGATTTGATGTCGCTACTTTGACATGTTTACCTCGGACGAAGGTTGATACTGTCTAAAGGGACATGTTAGGAAAGCGGTCGAGACAAATTAGATTGTCATGAGTAGCATAAGAAAGACATCTTACTATCACATCATGTTTTGTGACTCATTTCTCGGGACATTAAGCTAGTATAGTGATGACTTAGCGGACCACTGCACTGATGTTTGGAAAAATCTCGTAGATGTCACACACTCCGTTTCCCGATATGACGGTTGAAGCTGTAGTTTTTAAGACGAATGACATGCACTATCAGGACATATGATGTCGGCCCTAATGGGCAAGTGAGAGTTGTTAATGGGACGAGAGTTCCCATTGGGCCTCCCCTGGTGTCCAGCCCCTAGGTGGCTTCGGGAGCTGCCACCTCTCCCCTTCCCTCAATCCCCCCCGCCCCTCCAGGTTGCTCTCCCTTCATCTTTATCTTCTTCTTTTCTACACCTTTTTAATAACCACCACGTAAGAACCTTTTTCCTTCTCCCATTTTCCCCACGTGATCTCTCGCTCATCCACATCCACTCCACCTCTTTAACCCTCTTCAACGTTACTTCTCTTCCTCCCTCTCCATCTATTATAAATAGAGGGGTGGAGGGTGTTGTGTAACATGTGTGCATGGTGTAAGTGAGGTGTGAGTGTGCAAATAATGTGCACGTAGGTGGTGAGGAGGTTAATATAGATGTGGAGATTATGCTAGCGGGGTGAGGAGAGAGAATGTAAGAGAGAGAAAGTGAGTGGGGTTTTGGGTTTAGCTTCCACCCAACTTGCATGTGAGAGAGAGCATGCAGAAAGTAGTGCAACATTCTTTTCTCCCATCTCTCTCTACCCCTTCTCTCTCCTAGTCATCTCAATTTGATGATCGGACGACGACGACGACGAGGATAGCATGATGACCACGTAGTCACACTTCACGTAGAGCTCACGGAATTCTGTATTCTGACGACGGGTTCAGTAACAACTCTGGAGGATCATCACTATAGTCCTACAGATTTGTAGGGTAGAACAGCGGGTAGACTCACGTAACCTACCCCCGACTCCACTCGACTGTGTCGGCTTCGTCAAAGTTCGTTGTGCGTCCCGGCATTCGCTTTGGCTTTAGCTTCAGCTTTTGCTTCCATTGTACTTCTGCTTCTATTTTCGCTCGGTGCGGACAAGGTATGTCCTTAACATTGTACTTGTGATTTTTGTAATATTGACAGGGTTATCAACAGATTGTCATTTGAGTAGTTCAAGCTTGTTGGCATCTCGAACTTACTGAATGACTAATCTAGTTTGCCTACTTATTACCAAGGAAAACTGTTCCAAATTCAGAGCACCTACAAGAAATGTGCCTTTACCCAATTGTTTAAACTTGGCCGCAGCTTATCTTGAGCGGAAACGTCCGTCATGGAATGGGAAGCACGACGGTCTTTCCAAGCGGTGATGTATTTGAGCACTGTACCATTCATGACACTCGAGCTCATCTCAAAGAATGGCAGCCTAATTGTTTGAAAGTAGTGCTGCTTACGAGCAGCTCCCTTGCGGTACAGCTCTGGGATAGTGGGATGACGCCCAATATTTTGTCAACTCAGAGATTGGGAGAGCTCTCAAATTATTAAGCCTCTCAAGATCATTATTGAATTTGCAAGCAAGCTGATTTTTGTAGCATGAAATGATACATTATTTGGGAATTTCTCATTTAGCCTGCGTCTATAGTGCAAACTGAAAGGGGAGGGACTTGGAACCTATGATTCTGGAAGATTGCCGATTACAAAACTTAAACATGATTACAAAAAGTTATTACGATTCTTAGTTTTTTTAATCAGTGATTTCTGCTCAATTGCTTAACCTTCCCTTGCACCACATATTGATGTGGTAACTCATCAGAACAGCGACAATTAATGTGAGATCTATGGCGCCACCGATCTGGACCCAATCCAGAGCGGAAGTGGAGTGTTTACAGGTTAGATGGAACTTCCTTGGTTGAATAATACACCAAAGTTCTTGTTTGGAAACGCGATTGAGGTTTTGGGATCATCCGTGCTCGTGAGACCCGTAACAGTGGCCGGCAAGGGTGGGATTTTTTTTTCTCGAAAATCTCAAAAATCGCATTTGCTGGTATAAATGATCGTTTTGAAATCCCGAACTGGGTTGTCGTGGGGGTCGCAGTGAATTACTGTTTCTGCCCTCACTTTGATTCCACCCTCTTCCTCGTCTCGACTCCAACAGCACGATGCCCACGACAGCCCGAATGACTGCAAACAGTGGGAACCATCTTATATCCCAGGTTGGCGACCAGAACACAGGGGGTTCTCTACCGTGACCCCGTACCCCCCCCCAGTGCTAGGCCTCAACGTGGTGACTGCCCATCACCTGCCACATACTCTTCGGCATCAAAGGCGGCAGCCTTGGCCCAGAACTTCACAGAGGAGTATTGGAGGTAGGGGAGGAGCTCCAGCAGCGGCCGCCCTGTGGGTGGCGGCCGTGGGAGGAGGTGGCGGACCATGATGGAGGCTGAGCGAGAAAAGGGATCGGAGATTGTTCTGGAGATTCTAGTGATTGGAAGTCACTCTGATCGCATTTCCAAATGCGGCTTAAGACGGCGAAATCAATCGTTCATGGCAGAGGCAATTGTCGGAAAACTAAAAACCCACTTACATGGCTCGGTTCAACATGTGGTGCACAGTGCTGGTTCTGAAACGTTCACGATGTTTGGAACGAGTGGCTGTCGCAACCTGATCGGATGGCTATTATAGTCTAGTTCCTGATGAAAGATTAGTGGGGAGTTACTTGAACATACATAATTCCGTCTCATTCTGTGTCTCTTTTCGTTTTTGGAACGCGTATGAAGTTGAAAGCCGCGTTCGAATGCGCACATTGTCCATGGATTCCTGAAGCGCGAGGAAGGATGCTAGGAATTTTGGGGTTTTATAATTTTAGAGCCCTTGAAACCCGGTCATAGACTCGTAGACTTAAAAGGGCGTGTTTGGAAGCATTTCCGAGGAGGATCTCAATTATTAGAATCTTTACCTTCAAAAGTGTTTTCAAAGGTGCGGTTGTCACTCGAGCTTTTTGAAAAGAGTAATGTTTGATGCACCCTTATCACCTCCAAAAAAAATAACAATAGCCCCTTTGAGCAATAACCTTTCACTATTCACACGGCTTCGCTTGATTTTTTTTTTAAGTTTTTTTTCGTTGTTGAATGGGGCTGCGACTTACATGGTAAATTAGAGGGGCGTGAGTTGTACATCATACAATTTTCAAAAAAGAAAAATCCACTCCACCCCCACGGGAGTGTAATTGAGGGGGGGTGGTGGTGGTGGTGGTGCAACGAGCACGTACTCTTTGAACAAAGTGGATTATGAGAGGAGAGAGAGAGAGAGAAGCTTCTTACGTGGATGGCTTGCAAACCTTCCTTAGTGCGATGAACTTTCGAGTGAAGGTAAAAGCTTCCGGTCCTTGCATTTTTCTTCAACAGACCTATCATACGTATGCATAGACAAAAATTTGAAAAAAAAAATCGTCTCAAAACGCCCCATCCACCGACATCTAATGGGTGGGGGGGATAAAGTCCAATTTATTAGTGTATAACATGAACCTGCCATTTCCCCTCAGAAAAAAAAAACGCATGTGCTTCATCTTCATATGTTGTTCACAAATAAATCAATTTACCGAACGAATCCTTAAGATCTCACACATTCAAAGAGCCATGGAAGAATCACCAACTTTACAAAAGAATAATACTCTTGTTATAGAAGATTAGTTCGCTTCTACATATTCTCAATTACCAAAAAAACTTCTACATATTCTGGTTTTAGTTTTTACACCTAGAAATTAATATTTCTTTCATGAATTTTCTTTCATGAAACTTTCACATTTTTCTCTTTATTTAGTTTGGGATCTTCTCCTATCGATATTTTATTCTGGGTTAAACTATTAATGGAATCATCAACCTATAGGGGGATTTCAAAAGCAAAAAACATTCAAAACAAACTGACAAACAGAGCCTAGAGCGAAAAGTAGAATGAAGTACGAGTAAAAGTGAGAAACGAAATTCAGAACTCATACAAAAATTATCGTGGAGTATACAATGAGATGAGAAATATCTGAAATTCGTAGTCCCAAAACTTGGATATCTCATAAAGATGGTTATTAGAGTCGTTCTCGAAAAATCACGCTCTAAATTTTGGCCTCGTCGACGATGAGCCCTCAGAGAAGCACTAAGAACATTTGTGTTCTAAGTCTCACCGTACAACACAGTCTATAGAGAGAGAACTAGAAAGAAAGAGTGTGTGTATGTGTGTGAGAGAAAGGGTTTGCGTGTCGGGCATCAAGAGAAACGTTGCCTCTGCATACCTTTTATAGGCTTTGCGAAGGGGGATTGCAGCCTGCATGATACAAGGGCTCCCCCCCACCCCCCGCCATTATCAACATCTTCCACTTGCCTACGAAGGGTAGTTACAAAATCTGTCTTGGCAACTACAAAATTATCTCTTTATGCTTACTTCTCTTACTCTGTCATACAGAAAATGGAGTGTGCGACCACACGAGAAAACACTTAATCATAAGATTAGTGAACTGTTAAGTTATTATTAAAACTAATAAAACACTTTAACATTATATATCTCGTAGCACCTTAGACAATCTCATATTTATCTGATTTAACATTTGGATCTCTCAAATAATAGCCAGTGTTAAATCTCAAATGTTATGTGCTCATGACTCTATCATCACAAAGTTAACGAGTTTCCTGAGATATGAGCCACAAAATATGGTGCAATATGCATAAGTCTTTCTTGAGTTCTTATGTCAATCCAATTAGTCTTGATCGCTTTCCTAGACATGTCCCGCTGGACTTTATCAACTATAGTCTTAATGAGCATGTTAAAGTAGCGACATCAAGTTTCCTTTTCATAGCATAGTCCTCAAGTCACAAAGGGTCAACGAAGGGGGTCAACATAATATGGTCTAGTAGCTCTCAAATAATGAAGTAGAGATCTATTCATCATTCTCACTTATGGTCGTATGTAGCACATGCGGTATGAGACGTATGCTATGGTGTTCCCCCATCGATACGGGGATGTCACTCAAAATAATTAAACACCATACGGATTTTAGTCTAGTCACTCCCATTATGACTAATCTGAATCTTATGTCACTATCGCTCCCACTCAACGCCATGTCATCCATGTCATGTGATTCATATCAGGCTCCCTGTTATAGCCACATATGGCACTTTAGACATTTCATTCTTTTCTTTATCAGTCTGTGGGCATTGACTTGCACTTAAAATACATCCCCTATCAATTGGAGTATCGATGAGTTTAGAATAATACATCCGGAATCGCTCAAGAATTTTATTTATATAAGTTTCCTGAGATAGACTCAGAAGTCTTTTTGAGCAATCTCTTATAATTTTTACTTCAAGCATGTAATTTGCTTCATTCATGTCTTTTATCTTGAAGACAGAAGACAACCACTGCTTACTGGCTTCGATAGACTCCATATCACTCCCAGCAAATAATATGTCATTGACATACAATGACAAGATAATGATTATTTTCTCTATTCGTTTAACATACATATAGTGGTCTTCCTCAATCATCTCAAAATCAAATTGGATAATTGCTCTATGAAATATGAAATATCACTGTCTAGATGATTGTTTGAGCCCATAAATGAAATGCTTGAGACGGCAAACTTCGTGCTCTTATCCTTCTATCTCAAAACCTTCTGGTTGAATCATATAGATTTTCTCGTCTAATGCTCCAATGAGAAATGCAGTCTTAACGTCCATGTGAAAAAGTTTCAAATCTAACTGAGCAACAGTGGCTAGGATAAGGTGAACTTATGTAAATCTCACCACGGGAAAGAATATATCATCAAAGTCTATGATATCTCCTTTTGAGTATAACTTTTTGCCACGAGTCGTGCTTTATATTTGTCGATCGATCCATCTGTCTTGCACTTAATTTTGAAAACCTATTTATTATCAATAGCTTTGCGCCCACTGGAGAGATCAACTAATTCCCAAACCTCATTCTTAGCCATAAAGACCATCTCATTTTGCATAGTAGCCTCCCACTCTTTCCTATAAGATGATGCAAATGCTTCTTTGAAAGAATTAGGTTCATCATCGTCTATGGGCAAATACATAAAAACTTCCTCTTCAATCTCAAACAGACGATGAGGGATATGCCTACGCTTACTGCGACATATTTGGATGTCTAGCTGATCCGGTGATGTGCTCTCACTAGGCACACTCCCACTAGCTATCAGGACATCTTATAAAGATTAACTTTCTAGTTTTAAGACCAAGTTTCCCAAACTCATGCGAAGTGTCATGAACATATCCTGCAGAATCCCATGGTCGTAGATTCTCTAAATTGGACTTTTCACCACGTCGAAGGAGCGGACTGTAAAAGTATGTAGTTAAGGATGTAGGTTGTAATTAGAAGATGAACTTTCTAGTTTTAAGACCAAGTTTCCCAAACTCATGCGAAGTGTCATGAACATATCCTGCAGAATCCCATGGTCGTAGATTCTCTAAATTGGACTTTTCACCACGTCGAAGGAGCGGACTGTAAAAGTATGTAGTTAAGGATGTAGGTTGTAATTAGAAGATGATCCCACAGAAAGATATTGGGAGATTAGCATGCGCCATCATCGACTTAACCATGTCTAATAACATTATATTCCTTCTCTCGGATATACTATTATGCTGCGGAGTAGTATATGGAATAGTAAGTTATCTAAGAATTCTTGTGTCTTCACATAAAGATCGAAACTGATCTGATAGATATTCACGTCCTCAATCTATTTGAAGAATTTTTACACTCTTATCAAATTGAATGTCAACCTTTGCTAAGAAGTGTTGAAGCAATCTAACGCTTCATAGCGATGAGTGATCAAATAGACATATCCATGCATATCGCAAATAATCGTCTATAAATGTGAGAAAATAGGTTGCCCCTTAGTGGCCCTTCACATTCATAAGTCCGTAGATGTTAGAGTGGATAAGCTGTAATGGCTCAATGGCCCTTTTAGCCTTCCCGAAAGGCTTTCGACACACTTTGCCTATCAAACATGATTCACATATAGGTAGATTGACTTTAGCGAGTGGGCCCAAAAGAACTTATCTAGTTAACCTAGTCATTCTATCCTGTCCTATATATATATATATGTATTCTGCCATCCACGCCACTACTTGTTGTATCGTCCATGGAGTCGGGGCCGTTATTGCATGCCGCACGTGATGTAGTTGCGCATGCAACATGTATGGGACTCTACGTTTTGATGTATTATCTTGACGGCACCTTTCATGTTGCGAATCGTCAGTGGGATCCGTAGTCGGGTCCTCCTTGACGCGTTGGAGCATGTCTCTTCCAAAAACATGGTAAGCTTTTGCATTCTTGACATGTCGCGGCGGTCTGGCCGGTGCCATGGACTCCCACGTGGGGACATGATTGCGGCTTACTTCACTGTCACCGTCGTCAACCGTCGAGATCTCCTTAGGCTCCCATTGGTCATCTACCATTGCATCAAGTCGACCAATCTCTTGTGCAAGGAGATCATCTGAAGCTATGCCTGAGAGAGGAACACAAGTATGCGCTCTGATACAAATTATATGTAATTATTATGGGGTACACAATAGGGTGAGGAATACTTGGAGTTTGTAGTTCCAAAACTCAGAGGTCTCAGGAGACAGCTACCCGAGTCATCCCCAAAAAACCACGCTCTCAATCATGACCTCGTCGGTGATGAGCCCTCGTGTTCTTCTTGGTCCCACCGTACAACACAAAGTGTATGGAGAGAGAACTAGAGAGAGTGTGTAAGTGAGAAGAGAGAGAGGGTTCACGCGTCGGGTATCAAGAGAAACACTGCCTCTGCATGCCTTTTATAGGCTTTGTGAAGGGGGTTGCATGCCGGCCATGCATGCATGCGAAAGGACGCGTGCGTCCGTTGGCCAACAGGCACATGCGTCCGTTCGCATGCTAATTGCCCACGATGCTAGTTGCCCATCGTGGGCAGCCTGCATGATACAGGTACTCCCCCCCGGTTTTCAACAAGAACAAACTCGCAAGACCTCTTTCTTCCCATGTTGACTGCTCACTGACTCCCAAGACTTGCTTGGCTTCTCTTTTTTCATTCATGGGTTTCCTTGCTCCCTGCCGCACGTCCCGCACCATTTCATGGGCTTCCCCAGTTTCATTTGCATCTGACAAAATCCGTTGAGATTAGTGTTAAGAGACAGTTCTGGGTCCTTCAGAGAAGCTTGCAAATATCTTCAAATCTTGTTTGTTATTGCCTGTAGTAGTTGGATCATGAAAATTGGGTCAATGGCCATTTGAGTAATCTTTTGATATATAAAACAATGTTCACCAATTACCATGGAGTTGAAAAGTGGGGGGTTTGGGGCGGGGGGGAGGTGGAGTTTTCACCACAGAAGTTGTGGAACTTATTTGCCAGGGGTCGTACCATCGTTAACTTTAGACCTTATAAGTTATGACCACTCTTTTTTTAGAACTTCAAGGTGAAAATTAAGAAAACTGCCGGTGATAAGAAAGACCAATGACAAACAAGGCTGTAAGTCTTGTCTCATATAGCTAGACTGGAGTATGGAGTTACAATCCCATGCACCAAATATGAAAATCCAGAGAGGTTGATTGCCACTTGGAAGCACTCAGATGGGAAATATAGAAGAGGGGTGGGGGTGGGGGGGTGGGGGGCAGACGAGAGGCGGAGAACTTGTTAACTGGCTCTGCACATTCCTACGAGTGCCTAGTTATTGGACGTATTACAACAATGAGCTTTTTGCGCCACCAAGACGTGGATTATTGTTAATTCGGATAGGGTTTTTTGAAAATAAATACACTGTTATAGTTGAAATGTCAAAAAATCATGTTTGAAAATACATTAGCATTAGCAGGGATACCCTTATGCTTGTCAAAATAGTGTAAAAAATGTCACCATCGCAATCGCTCGTTATCAACCATGAGTTTAATCTTGGTTAACTTTAACTAGGCTCATGAATCGTCAATAATACCCATGGTAAAAAAAAAGACATCTCTCCTCCACCATCCCCTCCCTCACCCCATCTCCTCTCTCTCATCCAGATATGCACGTCCTGCCATGAGCTGGAGATGATGCCGATCACTACTGGATGCTGTTGTCACTCAGCCAATCCTCCCCCCTTTGCCATTGACGGAAGCTGCCAGAGGTCGGTGCCCGGCTGCCCGACGTCGTAGGGGAGGAGGGCAGTGCTAGAGGGGAGGAGGGTGTCGGATTGTGGCGGCAGTGGCATCTCTGGCCTCTGTGGCTAGGCAGAGGACGGTGGATGGCGTTGCCCAAGATCTGCCAACCTGCGCAGCGTGACCGCCTCCATCGGTCGAATCACCAGCAACATTGGAGCTCTCCCACAACTGCCTGGACAAGAACACATCCTACTACTCGAGATGACGGCCTCCATGGTGGTGGTGGTGCAGGTGGACGTGGTGGCAGTGCTCCTGGAGCGAGGTGGTGACGTTGTCGGTGCTGCGGTGCAGGTTGTGGAGATCCTTCTGTGCGGGGGAGGCGGAGGAGGGATCGCTGGCACTGTGGTGGCGATGGTGGTCGTGGTGGGAGGTGGGGGAGGAAGACATGGGCTCCAGGAGGGTTTCCAGGGCGATGGCCTTGACCGTCAGCATCGACCTCGCTCAACACGTGGCCGCGGAACCCTAGGACGAGCCCAGATGCCTGTGTTTATGCGCCCCCTCTCTCTCTCTAAAAAAATCCCTTTCTTTCTCTCTCCTCTGATGGAAGGAAAATTTGAGAGGGTGGTTGTAAGGTCCGACGGAAGCGAGGTAGTAGGGTGGCAGCGGGGGGTAGCAGGGGGAGGGGCGTTATAGCATCGAGCGGGGGAGGGTAGTAGGGGGATGGGCGGCGCCTTCCTTTTCTTGCCATAACGGGGGTGTGGTTAGTGGAGTGAGACGTTGCTCGATTGTGGGAACGTTCGTCGCCCACTCGCCCGTCTATTAAGGAAGGATATTGTGGCGGACATCTCGGTGGTGTGGGTGTGATCCGATATTCGTTGGGATAAGTCCTGTGATCGCAGTTTCAACGTTCACTTGTTGGTGAGTTTCACGACGTCCGAGAACATCATGTATGCGAGCCGGCCAGTCCTGGGTGGGCCTTAATTAGACTATACTTCTAGATTATCCATCGACTGGTGATGCCGCCCGATGACGTTGGGCCATAGTAGGATTGGCATTATTGAGCCGTGCCGAGCCTGTAGCATTTTTCCCTCCTCACTACTTTATTAGGTAACGAGCCTTAAAATTCTTACCTTCTAAGTTTGTAGGTTTAGACAACTGAAATTCATACAGTGCAAAGATAATTTCTTGAGTTGTTTTGTATATATATTCTTATTAAAAGTGATTTTGTGTGAAAATTTATGATTTATCCTGTACGTTTGCATTTACATGTATACCATCTTTATATAACTTAAATATCACATGTCTTTATTGCCACTTTTTTGTTAAAAATCATTAGAATTAGAGTTGTGCATAATTTGGTTCAAATTGAAGCAAACAAAATCAAACCAAATGGTTTGGCTAGGTTTGAGCTCAAGTTTGATTAGGTTCGGTTTCAAAGGTTGTGAAATTGAATCAAATCGAATGAATTGAACTTATTAAAAATATTTATTTTTATTAACATTATATATAGTATATATATAATAAGTATTTAAAATTTTAATTGCATACATATATAGATGAAATATGAATATTTTTATTTCACAATAAAGTTTAAAGCCTTAAACATAAATAAAATTAATATATTTTATAGTTAAATATGAAATTTGATTTGAATGGAATCAAATCGAATTTGTTCGATTCAGTTCATTTAGTGGATCTAATTGATTTAGTTCAATTTAAAAAAAAATCTAAAAATAGAACCGTGTTCGATCACCACTGGTTAAAATATCTTATAAGGTGATAGAATATCTTATAGATATTCTGACATAGGTTTACCAAAAGGGCATACATGATATTAAATTCTCATAAGAAAGTTATGTGAAAAAACTCTAATTAAACAAATTAAAAATATTCTGTACAGCGAAAAATGTGTGTTGCAAATGCCACAGTTGTAGTTGTCCTTTCACTTCTTGTGAGAGTTTATCCTAATGATAGAGCACAGTGATGCATTCCGAGCAGACCCATGCCTCCCATGAAAGTTGATTTGACGTGGAAACCTAACACTTCCTCCCAAGGCCAACTTGAGAATTCCTGATAACACACCGTCTGCCATGTCCATAATTATGCATGGTCGTCATCATTGGGATGTGCTTCATGCATGGAGAAGCGACAAGCTGCAACGGCGTCGTCGATGGACAAGAAAACCCACTCCGTTCCAATCTTCTCAACGAAGTTTGAGGCCACCAACTTCTCTGCCACCTCCATCCTGGGGTTCACAATTGCTAGCTGAAAGATAAGATGAAATATTCAAAGGTGCATGTCACAATTTCTCTTAACCAAACATGAGAAGCAAAAATAACTGAATAATTAATTAATCACTGTATACATATGTTAGTTCCACCTTGATCTCTCTTCGGTCAAGTGTTCTTTGGACTTCTTGTAGCATCTCAATACCCGGCTTGTCAATGGAGCCGACTCCTACAGTATCATATCATATATATATATATATAGGCACATAACAATGATCCCATTTTCCATAAATGTCATCAACACCCTCAACTCTTAATTGATCCAATCTCTAATCGCAGCTAGTTGCATTAATCACAATACTAAGGAATTAAAAATAATGACACTACTAACAAAGTTATCTAGCTAGTTGACTAGATATATAGCTATACGAATCTCTCTTTCGAAAAGTGACTGATGCATGCTAGCAATGTTTAACTAAGGCGTACGTATATACCTCCCATGTCAAGTATCACAAACTGGAGTTCATGCTCCTTGCCCTGTGTTGCCTCGATTTCATCTTCAATCCACCTAAAGATTCTGAAGAAAAAAACAAAACAAAACAAAGTGGGGCAGAATTATGAGTGCTCATGAAGGGAGATGATGTAATTACCAATCCTACTGCACCCATCGGTGAGTGTACGTAATTAAGAACCTTTCTCTTAGGTAGCCAGAGTTGGCGAAGTAGATTGGAGACCCTGCTTGTAGCATCAAAATGCCCGGAATGAGAGAGAGATCGGGATACTGCTTAACGTCGCGATAGATGGTAGTCCCCGAAATGTGACCTAGTTTGCAAGGATTAGGCCTAGCCATGTATAGAAGGGCTCTGAGTATTGAGATGGCTACCTGTACTTATTGCACACAATTGATGAGAAAAATTAATCAGTCAAGCACGTACATGCATGTGTGGAAAAGTACTACGGACTGTCTCCGTTCATGCAACAATATTTAAGTTGGGCTTTGGGAATATATGTGGCTGGGGTTCTTACGGACAGCATGAGACCGACATCCATGCTGGTCAGCACCACACCGAGGAACGCCGCCATGCATACGCAGAAGTCGAACTTGTCCACTCTGAATAGATGGAACACCTCTTCGTACTCGATCAGCCCGGCCATCGCCGTTGTGATGATCGCGGAGAGGGCGACGAGCGGTGTGTACTGGAAGAGAGGAGCAAAGAACAGGAGGACCAGCAGGACGAAGGCGGCCATGACCACGTTTGACATGGGCGTCTTGCAACCGGCACTGACGTTCACTGCCGTCTTTGAAAAGGGCCCTGTACAAATTAACATATACGTACATGTCCAGTCAACCGATTATATATAAAGAGCTAGCGCACGAAAATGTGTGTATTTTTGATGTAGGCGATACTTGGCATCTTGAAAGTGTCAATATATATCAATGAGAAGAAAGATAACGAGAGGTATTGTATATATGATGTTAAGCACGTACGTACGCCTGCATTAATTAATTTCATATCTATGGGAATAAAGAAAGCATCGTGTATATATATATATATATATGCCTCTAGGTGCTGCTTAATATATAGCATGCACATATTGGTACGGCTGAAGGTATATATCTCACGTCCCATGATCACGTGTTAATTTTAGCTGAGAACATCTCAAATGAACTAGTGGTAGGAAGCTTATATTGCTGGGCAGTAGTACGTAGACGTTGCTGTAGAATGTGTCAGCTTTATGTTGAAGCCGATTGTGATTAAATGCTGTACATTTTAACTCATAATTCCAGCCTTTTACTGTTTAGTTTGTAAACAATGGGGCTAGCTAGGTGCTACCTGTTGTCAAATAGCATGAAGTCATTGAGCCCACAATGTTCATCATCCCAAAAGCTATCATCTCTTTGTTCCCATCAATCTGATCATGTTTCATGATGGCAAAGCTCCTTCCTACGGCTATGCCTTCCTGTTCATTAGAATGGCGTTCAGGTCAGGTAATTAGCCATACATATATAGAGTACTCACTGTGTACTATACTTGAGACGGAGAGAAAGGTTCTTCTGTCAAGATGAAAGGATCATTAGGCTAAGTCCATGCATGTTTGTGAATCTTACGGCCAATGCTAAGACGCCAGTAATTAACCCTCCTCTCAAGGTTGTCATCAGATACTTGGACTCGAAGTTCAAATCTCCCATGGACAACGGGTTGAGCCCCTTCTTTAGAGGACCGACCTGCCAAAAAAATAATAATTAAAATGGAGCCCCCAAGTTTAGTAGTCACCAAAAGTACTATGGTAATGACGACGACGACAAGAGGACGAGTACTCGATGTTTCTGGGGTGATCAAAATATATATGTAGTGCCCCATTGCCAGTGGCAAACATACGATGAGACTTTAACTTTACGTAAATGAGTTCATGTTACACGTACTTTGATCTGTGATATCTCGTCGATGCAAGTCGATCATAATAATACCACAAGCCGATCGAAATCATGATTAAACAGCAAATTAATCAATTACATCTGTAACGGGGAGCAAGAATTTGACGCATGCATGCAGTAACTCAACTGTTGGAATCCCATGGTCATCGCCATGCGTGAGATAGGCAAAGAGGCCACCCATGATCACCACCGCCAACGGGGACATGGCGGACACCCAGAAAAGATCTGGCTTCTTTGCTTTCTGCATTTCATTAAGATTAAGCACAGGTGGTTCCGTACGCTATTTTAAAGTAAAGAACGTCTTGCGGAAGATTTATGCCCTACGTACGTATACGTACGTACGTATATATTCTTTTTGGCACTTACCAGATGCCGAGTCGAAAATAGGAAGCAGAGGAAGCATATCCCCAGCACCAAGCTTTGCCATCTCCACTGTAGCCAAACAATGATTAATCATAAGAAGAGAAGGGAACTAAAGAAGGCAACATGCTTTTCCTTCCTTAATATTTAGGATATGATTGCTTAGACGTACGCCAGCAGATTCTAACTATCTGATAAGTTATAACCACAGTTCTCTCTCAGTTTTATTCCCTTACTTAAGGCTGTGTTTAGTCATAATGCTTCCAATTAAAAGTGCCTTTTATGGGGTTTGACCAACTTATTTTGAAGAGAGAACATGAGACATGAGTTGAATTTAAATTCCATGTTCTCAAGGTGAGGAATTTCTTGAAAAGCATAGTTCATCTCGACCCGTTTAATTTAAAGATCAGACGGTTGAGATGAAGAGTGACACAATAATTTAACAATCAGACAGGTGAGATGTCCTGTGACGTATATAACACTCCTTAAGTAGAATGGCACCATAACTATTTTACATTATATATTAGAAGGCATTTAGGTTAATTAGCTTCAGTCAAACAGTTCCAAACAATTAAGATCATGAATCATGGTCATCATCAACATTAAAACTTTGTGAATTGCTCCTTGTCAGTTTAATCTAGAAGTGGTTATGATAGAGTTTCTGAAGTGATAGTTAGGGTTTGACGTACCGTTCCGTAATGATGTGCACCGTAAGTAAAGTATCGTAGTAGCCCAAAGCCAGGGTGGTCGATCCGTGGTACATATGTGGTATGGGTCAACGATGATAGGCTGACTTCTTAGGCGACAGAAGTGACACGACAACGGTACGATTATGATACATAACGGTATTGCCATACCACACTGTATCATCAGAAAACCAATATGTACGGTATGGTCGGCACTTCAAACCCTAGTGTTAGTTATCAACATCTTCCTCGATCCTCTCACCCAGACTTTGGATGGGCTACGATGGGGTTCTAGATGAAAACTGAAAGCTCCTTGAATTTGGGGAGAGAGAGAGAGAGAGAGTAGGAGATGGTGGTGGAGGGGTTCTCTAGGACAAGGAATCTAGAAGTGTATCTATCAAAAACTGTTAGGACCATTCCTTCCATAAAGTTAAAAACCCAAAAGGGAGTTCTACAAATAAACTATTGTTAGAAATAAATTTATATAAAAAAATTATTTCTAGAAATATATTAGCAGACATATCACTATGTAAAATTAAATAGTACAAATATGTCATCGTCGTAATCGCCCGTGAATATAACCGTAGTTAATCTTAACCAGACATGAGAAAAGATAAATATACCCCTAGTTAAAATAAAATAAAAAATAAAATATCCTCTAACAACCTTCTCCTCCCTCCCACCCCTACCATCGGAACCCCCCTCCCCCTCCACCTATCGTCGAAACACCCCTCCCCCTGCACTGCAGGCCGTCGAAACCCTCCTCCTCCTCCACCTACAGCCAGAACACCCCTCCCCCTGTGTTGCAGGCCGTCATAACCTCCCTCCCCCTCCCCTTGCAAGCCGCCAGAACCCCCTCCTCCTCCCCTTCTCCCCTTGCCACCGGAACCCCTCTCCCCCTGCCACCGGAACCCCCTCCCCCTTCCCTTCCCCTTGTATGTTGCCGAAGTCCCCTCCCCCTCCCCTTGTGCTTCCCCGCCAGAGAACCCCTCTCCCCCTACGTTGTAGGTTGCCAGAACCCCCCTCCCTCTACACTATCGGAACCCCCTCCCCTTGTGCTACGAGCCACTAGAACTAGGGTTGTCAATGGGTTGGGCCGGCTCAACAGACTCGCAGGTCAGAGTTGGATTTTGAGTTTGGCTCGCGGGTAAGTCCAGCATGACCCATTTTTTTCTTCTCCCCTCAATTTTTTTATTTTATTTAATTACAAAATTAAAAATATATTATTTTATTTAATTAAAAAATTAAAAACTCTTTCTAATCAAGTTAACATTTCAAACTCTAATTAATTTAGTGAAATGGTAAATTTGATATTCTTATATATATATATATATATATATATATATATATATATATATATATATTATTTTTTCATTTAATTTGTACGGCAAGGCTAGGTCAAGCAGAAGTCGGGCCTTTTAAAAAGTCGGGTCCGACCTGGCTCAGCCGACGAAGCTCGGGGCCAGGCCTAGGTCAGACTCGAGTTTTAACATTAATGAGTCAGGGCCGAGCTAGGCCGACCTTATAAGCTCGGCCGTGTTCGGCCCATTGATACTCCTAGCCAGAATTGCCCTCCCCCTCTCTCTACGCTGTCAGACCCCCCTCCCCTTACAGACCACCCCCGCTCCTCCAGCTATAGTCGGTCATCTGAGCACTGCGACTGCGTGCCTCAAATGCCGACCACCCTGTCTCGCCCATCCCAATAGTGCAGCGCACCAATCTACACATGTAGCCCAGGGGTTCCTGGGACACAAGGAGTCAGGTGGTCTATGGGGGATGTGTGGAGCCCTTCTCGTCAGCTTCGTCGAACAGCTTTAGAGTCACCCCTCCTCATTGATGTCGCCCTCCTCACCGGCGTCCGAAGTGCTTGAAGCCCACCTCTCTCTCTCTCTCTCTCCCCCCACCCGGTTATATTGGTCATTTAACACCTAGATAACAGAAATATTGACATTCTTTTCGAATATTTACTATCCTATCGGCGTAAGTTAATCACGCTGACATATTTACACTATTTAATTTTACGTAATGATATGTCTATTTTTTAAAAAAATTATAAATTCACTTCCAACAATGATTTATTTGAAAAAATCTCAAACCAAAAAATAATAAAGAGCGGTTCTGAATTTGACAAATGGCCTTGTTAACTGCTGAGAGAACGTGCGTGCTGCAAGGCCACAAACAGTCTTACCGGAACCTTCCCCCACGACCCAAAAAAGAGTGGGAATTAATGGCCTCTTAATTTTATGGGCGATAAGGCGATGATAGATGCAAAGAAGAGGGACGCACCTAAATCTCACAGAAAGAAGATCTCGAGAACGGATGAGATGACATGAAAATCATTTCCTTTCCGCTTCAGAAAGAACTGGATAAACATTTCATTTCTAGGAAGGGGAAATGGAAGCGATCATGAGAGTTATGTCAATGATTAGTTTAACTGTTTGAGCCGAAGTTTGGGGATTCTCTGAGGCTAGTTGGATCGGAGAGTACAAACTCGCGTGCATAATGTAATATTTAAGTGTCTTAATTTATTTTTGGTTTCCAAGTGTGGGGCATGAGAAAAATTGAGGAGAATTTGGGGTGATATATGCTTGCATGGGTTGGGGGCCCATGCGTACGTGAAGCCAAACCTCATGTGTTTGTGTGAAGATTGATCTCACGACGGAGATCAGATCCGTCTTGGACGTGAAATGTTTCAACCCGAGCATGCCCTTCAGCTGCTGCATTATGATGATCGTGGCGGTGCCCCCCATGAACCCTGTGATCGTCGACCGCGACATGAAATCCACCAGAACCCCAAGCCTGTCATCAGCAGAGATGACCGTATCAGATTAATTAGACTACGTTCATCACCAAGCGCGCTCCACCCCGCACCCGGTCCCCCAAATTTTAATCTTCTTTTTGCTGATCCGAAATGAATGCAGAAGGGAAATGTGAGGTTAGTCTCTCGTGGGGATCACCTGAAGAACCCCAGCGCCAACTGAAAGATGCCGGTGAAGAACGCGGCCGTGTAGAACAGATGGAGGTACAGCATCGGGTTCTCCGTGGCGCTCACCGCCTCCCCGATGATGGAAGCCAGCAGCAGCGACGCTGCGGCGACGGTGCCGACGGCTATGTCCTTGGAGCTGCCGAAGACGGCATAGATCAACGGCGGCACGAAACTCGAATCTGCCCGAAGGAAATCGAAGGGAAATGCCACCCAACATCCAGTACTGATCAGCATATATATATACCCCATTGCTGCCTGCGGTGATGATCGGAAGAAGAGGTTGGAGGAGCGGGGGGGGGGGGTGCAGGGGTTGCTGCATGCTTACAGAGGCCAATGATGGGTGGGAGGTTGGCGAGGCGAGCGTAGCTGATGCCCTGAGGGATGGCGAGGCTTGCAATGGTGACGCCGGCGAGGGCGTCGTAGCGGAACTTGTGCAGGGTGTACGTGGGGCCCCATTCGAGGATGGGGGCGTAGAACTGGAGGGCCTTCCACGTCTTGCCCAACGCCGACCGGTTCTTGAACTGCCGGAATGGGTCATCCGGGAAGAACGTCTCTTTGAGGGACGACTTGAGGGAGGCCCCGAATCCCCTCCCGCTCGACAGGTTCACCTTGTGGCGGTGGTGCTGCCTCCCTTCTGTGCCCATGGTTAAGGGCAGAAGAGAGAGAGAGAGAGAGAGAGAGAGAGAGAGAGGAGGGGGAGGGAGTTAGGGCTCCATGTGGGGAAGGATCATGGGGAGGAGACCTTTAAATAGGGTTGGGTGGAGGAAGTGATCAGATAGGGCTTAGTTTCCCTTTTTTTTTAAGTGCAACCAGCGGCGTTTTGACACCGCATTGACCGGGGCCAGCATGCTGGTATTGTTTAATTTTCTCAATTAGAAAGAGAATAATCACGCAAACTAGTGAAATGTAAACCAACTATTTAACTAACCTCTCTCCCCGTGGGTGGTTTATTAACGGGCCTTTTTCTTTTGTTTGCAGTCACAGTTTAGTCATAATATTGCACTTGAAAACAGAGCAGGAGGCAGTCTCGGAAACAAAGACTCACGTGTTGGGCTCGGTCCAGCCCATTTGGTGGGTCTGAAACATGTTAAAAGGAGTAGGAGTAGGGGTGGGGTGCATTGTACCTCCGTCACATCCGAATACCCTAAAAACGTGAACAGGCTCTGCGGTGAGTCTTCCGCAAATCTGAAAACAGAAAAATACAGCAGCGACAACAGTTCTCTCTACGGGCGTTCTTCTTGCAGAGAGAGAAAAAGAGAGAGTGTGGAAAAATGAAGAAGAAGCAAGGGACAAAGGTGAAGAAGAGGAGTTCAATCTTGTGAGCCCGATTTATAATGTTATCTGCACAGAGTTTTTTGATTTAGAGATTTATCATGTGTAAGATAATCTTGTATTCTTTCACCCTCTTGTTTATATTCCTCAAAATTTGGATAAATCTTAATAGAAGAACTGTGTGCCATTATTTTTTATAGTAGATTCTTGTTAATTTGTCCCGTGATTTTTTCTCTTTCTCGTCGTGAGAGATTTTTCCACGTTAAAAATTCGGTACATTTTGTGTGTGATCGTGCTTATGTTGATTTGGTAATTTTTTGACTCGCATAATTACATATGGATGACATAGAAATTATTATAATTGTGTAGGGACGTCAAAAGATATACGAATAAATTTATTTCCGTATTAATTTTCCGACTTCACACAGATTTGTGCTTGATTGAATTTTACAACTCTCCAACACACAACGTACAGAAATCAGTTCTAACAAAGATGAGTATAAGTAGCATCTTGTTTCAAAAAAGTTACGAGAGTGGATCAAAGAATATGGCCTTATTCCCTACCTTCCTCCAATATGCGAATGTGACGGGATCAAAATAACAGGTTCTTACTACTCGATCTAATTATCTTCAGGTATGCATGTTGCCTTCTATATATTAAGAGTATATATTAATGACATATCAACTAGCGGAGATTAATTTCTGAGAAACGTAAGAACACGTGGTTCTTCCAATTTTGTCCGAGCAAATTGTATTGTGTGGGGTCACGTGTAAAGAGTTCACAGGGGATCTATTAAAATTTATTAGATTGAGTCATCCACCTTAAAATTATAAGATGTCGAGTGAAAATAACATCACAATGATAATCATATTATATTTTTAACTCATTTTCAAGACTATTATCTAATAATACTATACATATCCATGAAAGAATCTACCATCACAAATACAGTCGACTCTCTCTCTCTCTCTCTCATGCTCAATCCATTTGCATGGAGAAGAAAAGAAGAAACCCACTATGTGGTGGGAGAAAACAAGAAGGCCTCTCCTTGATGATATGCATGGTGGTCCCTTCCACGAGCTTTAGATATGATGTAATTAAGAGATGGAATCGCGCCCACCGCCTTGGGACTCGCAGATATAGACGAATGTAGAGAGATGGGGAGCAAAAGTTTTATATATATATAGAGAGAGAGACATCAAAGTCCGGTATTTGAAGATACTAGTCAAATGAACGTGCTTCGCGCATGTGTTTATGTTATTTTTTTAAATTAAAATACTATTTTTAATTTTTTTGATCGATTGTAAGAAGAATAAGTGATCAAGAAAAATGAACTAAGTGTTGGAGACAAATAATATCTTTTCAGAGATTGGAGCTAGATTTCCCAAGACAGCCATAAGAAAAAAGCACCGTATTGCAAAAAATGATCTCCATAAGAATAATATGTTGGTCTCACTATGAAAAACGTTTTGCCTTGACATCCACGAAAACACAAGTTGAAGGATTTCTTCCAACTTAATTGTACCTCGTGTTTGACAAACCAATAAGTGGCACAGACGAACTAAGGATTCTCCTTGCAGTTAATAGGTCACAGGAATTTGATATCAGGTCATTAATAAGATTTTCTTGATAATCCACTACCTTCTAAATAAAAGCAAATGAGTGAAATCCATTACATGAAAAGCAATGTGTATTGCATAATCGGATTACAAAGCAAGGGTAAAACAACACCTATACTGTTTATGATAAAATTATACCCAAACTCTCAAGTTCTAAAACACATTTATGTGTCAAAATGAGACAGAATTTTCATCATCAACATTCAGGAGAGAATGACATGCAAATAAAGAATAAGTTCATTTTTAATGACATGGAGACTTTAGGGAAAAATGTAAATATCTAGAAATATTTTTTTAAGGCACCCTCACACAAAACCTTCAAAATAAAGTCATTGTATTGAACCACTGTTCGAAAACTCAAGTTAGTAGGTGGAGAAGCTTAGCATATCTGGCATGAGAGACTCAATAGCTCGTGAACACCTGGCCGAAGACTAAATGGTATAGAGCACAATATAAATGGGAAGAATTGGATAAAACTGAGTGTCTAGGAAAACACTGCCGTTTAGTCCACAACGACCATGGTCATCGTGTGGGACTATCGAGAAGTCTGAACCGTTAACAGTAAAAGCAATACGACATCCCAAATATCCACTGTACCATCCCAACAACAGAAAACACGGGAAAGCGTAATGGGTGCCCAACGGATGGTCGAAAATAAAAAGAAGTTTGGGGGTGAAGAAGAGGACTTGGGCCGCGAGGAGAGCTCGCCTCAGATAACAGTTTCGGAGAAGCCCGACCATCATGCTAAGCCACCACCGACGCCTCGAACCGACAAAGCAGCGTGGGAAGGAGAAGAGGAGGAAGAGGAAGAGGAGGTACTCGTAGCGGTGGAAGGGGGACGTCAAATGCTTTCATTTGAGGATTTTGGTCGGCGCAGAGAGCGAGAAGAAGGCAGGGTTCTCACCTTCCCGAGTTAGCCTGGGGGGGGGGAGCAGCGACAGTAGGGTTTTGGGTTCTGGGGTTTTCCGCCCGTTTTGAAGAGGGAAAGGGCTTTAGGCTCCCGCTGCCTTGCATGCGGAATCAAAAAATAATAATAAATCGGCGGGAAAAAACCGTCGTAAAGGAGAACCGGCGGAAAAAAATCGACCGGCGGAAAAAAACGTCGTAAAAGAGAACTGACGGAAAAAAACCGGCGTTTTCTCTTATAGGATATAGTATAGATTATGATAGAATAACGCAAGGGTGCATGCATGGGAATCATTTTACCCTTTCGTCATGTCCAAATACATATCCTTCTTTCAAGTATATATACCTGATTAATTATCAGATAAGCATATCACAATAATATTTGAACTAGGTATCTGGAACCTCCAAAGTATATATATGTATATTTATATGTATATACATATATATAGATGATTCTGTGTGATATCTATATATATATATATATATATATATATATATATATATCACCTTGGTCTTCTCTTCTCACTGGGACAGGGGCATCCTGGATAAGCACCGCCTCATAAAACATAGGCCCCCTCCCCTCCTTCGGAAGCGGTGTCCAATGCCCTCGGTACCCCTCCATGCTGAGCCCTGCACTACAGTGCAGCATGGAACCTGGACCAGGGCCTTGTGGACAACAAACCATCAACTTCGCCTGTCCCAAGTGACTGCTAAGCACTGTTTTGTTCACCATGCTCCCTCCCCAACTAGGGCAGAGCGCATGTATATCAATGCTACAGCTGTTTAAAATTTCAGACTCGCGCACACCTTATCAACAATAGAACTTCTTGGGTCTACGTAAGAAATTCAAGTCCAAGTCCATAGTCAGAGCTAAGATTGTTCATATTTTGGTTCAAATCGAAAAATCAAATCGAACCGTTAGATTCGATTTAATTTGATTTGAAGTCGAATTCGATTCAATTTAATTTTATAACGAATCAAATCGAATAAATTAAATTTATTATTTATATATTTTATTAATATTTTATATTATAAATATATAAACTATTTAAAATTTAATTATATACATATAAAAACATACGAAAGATAAATATTTTGTATTTTATTATATATATATAAGTCATTAAATTTATATATATTATAATAAAATATGAAAATTCAATTTGAAACCGAGCCAAATCAAAATTTGTCAGTTTGGTTCGATTTGATGAATTCATTCAGTCCGATTCAATTAGAAAAAAATAATAATCTCAAACCGAACCATATTCACTGGTCAGAGCACAAAATATCAACAATAGAAATCCACAAAGGAATTCAAGTCCCAATGCGACGTCAAGAGCGATTATCTCTATAGTCAGAGCAGATAATGCCATACAGGTTGGAAATATTTCATGAAATGTCTCTGTTGCAACCGCAGGTGTCTCCCCACAATTTTATTAATTGATCATTTACTACTTGTATCCCTATTGAACAATGGGGAGAAAATCTCTATTCCGGAAAATATTCTATCAAACAGCTGACATAGAACTTCTTCTATTTTCTTGGTAGGTGTGACCAGGCCAAAAAAACATCCACTAAAATACCCTGAGGATCAAGTGTCAAGCTACCTGAAAAAAAGCAAAAAAAACACTAGCTACCCACAGCACCACAGTGGCCTTTCCCCATTGATACCTGCAGCCTTAACGGAAGAAGCCATTCTGATATCCTGACCTGTTCTATCTTTTCTACAAATGCAGTCCAATTCACACGGTAATGGGGAAGTCCAACAGATTTCTGTATGTGCCTGCGTTGCTTGTTTAGCTAAGATGTTGAACATGAACTCGGATTATCTTCTGAATAAAAATGCAAAGAACCCTTTCGTAAATCATAACTCTTCTTAGAATTTAAGCAAATGTTTGAAGGCTCGAAGTCCATTTGGAAATCAACATGTTTAAACTGGTTTTCAGCCATCTTAAGGGCACGATCCAAACCCTCTAATGCAATTCCGTACACGTGAGAACCAATAGCTAAACTTGCCCTTGGCATTAATCTAATACATTACATCTTCCAAGACAAGGAAGAGTATTTACAGATAAACTTTACCTGTGTCTATTGGCTTTTTCCTGGTTGGAGCGCTGCCAAAGAGGTCCTACTCTCTTGGGAGAACCTAACAAGGCAAAGGTGATGGAAGAGGCGGCAATTTACTTCAAGAAAGATGCGCATTGTTATGTGATAACCAGCTGAAACAAGTTAAATTCTGGAAATTTTTACAGATTTTTTTGATATTCTCTATTTTTCTTTAGTATCGGGTGTCACTGTTGCAACGGCTAAATGTGCATTTGGAATTCCGGTTTTACAGTTGGGTGTCACTGAGGTTAATAGAGTCTGTCTGTTATGGACGAACTGGCCAGCTCATCATTGTGGTCCAACCGATCCAATAATAATCTGTACTGCATATAAATACTAATGAAAAGCCAGAGAATGGCAGCTTTGGATCCTGGAATTACTTCTCTCAAGCTTCTCCTTCCTCTTCCTTCCTCGATGCTCTGTTCTTCTTAGTTCCCCCATCTCCTTCTCCTAGCCTGTTCTCTAATCTTTCATTCGAATTCGTCAAGATTAGCAGAACACACTTCTGTATTGCTTGTAGATCTTCCAGACGGCATCGACTTGCGCTCGAAGCTCCTATGCAGGAGCTCCCCTGCAGGGATTAGATCGCAAACCTAAGAAGACGTCTAACAAATTGGTGTCCGAGCCCCCTTCGAGCTCAAATTCTTCGTCGGCAACTTCCATGACGAGCGAGGATTTCAATATCCTCAAGAACATGATAGAGAATCTATAGCGTTATAAGTATCAAGTAAAGCACGATCCACAAAGCTCTATACATCAAGTACAGCATGAATTGGGCAGCGTCTCACAGAGGGCGAACAGTCTGGAGCAGCAGCATCCAACCCAGGAATCCAGCATGTCACAGGATGAAAAATCATGGTTTGAATCTTGCAGTTAAACCCCGTTCTTCTAATTTCCCTCATTATGATGGTTCTTCAGACCCCGCCCCCTGGATTTACAAAGCTAATCAATTCTTCTCATTCAACCAAGTCCCCAAACCCCAAAGAATTACCACTGCTTCATTTTATTTTGACGGGGTACTGGCATTATATTGGGTTAAAAGCTCATCACATGGCCTAAGTTCTTGACTGCCCTGCAAACCTGATTTGGCCCTGTCTCACATCTTGATTTGCATGGGTTGCTCAGTAAGCTGCATCAAACAGGATCAGTCATGAATCACCAGAGTGAGCTTGAGAGATTGTCTAACCAAATCTCTGGGATTCCAGAGGAACACCTCCTAGGAACCTTCTTGAGTGGTCGTAGAGATGACCTATCTTGTGAAGTCAGATCTTTTCAACATAAATCCCTTTTGCAAGCCATGCACCTAGCCCATATTCAATATTCAAGAATGTAAGATCTATGTCTAGACGCAAAACCCATTTCTTCCCTCTCATCATCCTCCTTTGTTGCCCACGCCTAAACCATTTCCTCCTCCTGTCTAGAAGTTTTCAAACCAACAATTGCATTGCAGGACAGGAAACTTAAAGGCTTGTGTTACAATTGTGATGAAAAGTGGGTTAAGGGTCATGTTTGCCAACCACATAAATTGTTCTATATACTCACCTGAAGAGAGCAATGACGATGATGTTTCAGACCCCGTCTGTTCGGAGGAACAGCCAGCATTGAATATGCTCAACCCACTTCTACTTTCCCATGCTGTTAACAATTACCAGTCTCTGGGCACAATGTGCCTAGTGGGTTGTCTGGGAAACCATCAATTGCTCATCTTGATTGATAGTGGAAGCACACACAACTTCGTTGCTCCATCTGTAGTCAAGAAACTGGGCCTGCGAGTACCTAAGCTGGACAAGGTCTCGGTCAAATTAGCATCTAGTATTCAGCTAGCCTGCAAAGGACTTTGTTCCAAGGTTGTATTGTATTTGCAGAAGTTGGCAATCGCTGTTGACCTTTTAGTGTTACCACTAGAAACTTTGATGTGGTTCTGGGGGCATCTTGGTTGAGAACCCTGGGGGATGTGGTTTGGAATTTGGAGGCGATGACAATGAAATGTCAATCAAATGGTTCTGAGCACATTTTGTCAGCAGTTAAAGATACCCAGATCAAAATGTTGCCCGGTGATAAATTACAGCGAGAGATAAAAGGGTCCAGATCAATATTTGCATTGCAACTTTGCGGCTCACCTACCCCAGTCACTGATACAGATGTCACTCCTTCACACCCTCCTGAGTTGGCATCAATCCTTGAAAAATTCCAAACTGTTTTTCAGGAACCAAAAGGCCTACCACCATCTAGACCTTGTGATCACCGGATCCCACTTCTTGATGAAAGCAAACCTATTCACATACCCCCCTACAGATATTCCACACACCACAAGACAATTATTGAGCAACAGGTGAAGGATTTAATGGGCACTGAATTTCTGAGAAATAGCAATAGTCCCTTTTCTGCCCCGGTGCTTTTGGTACAAAAGAAAGATGGGTCATGGAGAATGTGCATCGACTGTAGGGCCCTGAAAAACTGCACTATAAAGGATAAATTCCCTATACCAATTGTGGATGACCTATTAGATAAGTTACATGGGGCAAAATTCTTTTCTAAACTGGATCTACGACATGGGTATCATCAGATCAGGATGAGTGAGGAGGATATTAGAAAAATAACCTTTAAAACTCACGAGGGTCATTATGAATTTTTGGTAATGCCCTTTGGGCTGTCAAATGCACCCTCTACTTTTCAAAGCCTGATGAACAGCATTTTTAAACCCTTCCTCCGCCACTTTATCTTGGTATTTTTCAATGATATACTGATTTATAGCACCACATGGGATGACCATCTAGTGCATCTTACACAAGTATTGACTGTGCTTCAAGACAATCACTTGTTTGCCAAGTTAAGTAAATGCCAATTTGGGGTACAGACAGTGGAATCCCAGGGGCTTATTATTTCCATGATGGAGTTGCAATGGAGCCTAGTAAAATCTCTGCCGTCCAGTCTCGTCCACTCCCACATCTCTTAAAGCTCTAAGAGGGTTTTTGGGTTTAACTGGCTATTATTGGAAATTCATCAAGTATTATGGCCAAATTGCTACTCCTCTGACAGCCCTTCTCCGCAAAGATAGCTTTGTATGGTCACAAGAGGCAGATGCAGGTTTTCACACACTGAGAAAGGCAATGATTACTGCCCCTGTGTTAGCCCTACCCAGCTTTGCAGAGCCTTTTGTAATTGAATGTGATGCTTGCCGTATTGGCATAGGGGCTGTTTTGATGCAGCAGGGGCGCTCAATTGCAGATCTTAGCAAGGCATTTTCAAAAACTCAGCTGGGATATCAATTTATGAAAAGGAAATGGAAACCATTACATTTGCGGTGCATAAGTGGAAATCATACCTCACAGGCAGGAAGTTCACCATTCGTACTGATCATCAAAGTCTAAGATTACTTTTGCAACAGCAAATCCACACGCCAGCTCAGCACAGATGGCTAATCAAATTGATGGGCTTTCATTTCCAGTTAGAGTACAAGGCAGGCCACCATAACAAGGCAGCGGATGCATTGTCCAGGATGTTTGAACCTATATCTCTTAACGCATTTTCAGTGATTAAGCATACCTGGTATGAAGAATTACAAACTGCATATCTTACTGACCCTCATTTACAGAGTCTAATGTAGCAGTGGCATGATGGTTCACTGGATTCAAATGTAGAGTCTCAAGGATGGGATACTCTGCTAGTGCTAGCAGGGGATGCAGGGAGAACTCTGACGCAGACGAGCTGGAGGAAGTGCAGAATGATGGCGATGAAGATGAATTGTGCGGGCAGCGATTGCATGTGGTGTCGCTCCATAAGTCGATCCAGTGGGGTGTCCTGCCAAAGACAGAGTCCATGCTCCACCACGAGTATGAGAGTGGCGGTGGGTGCTTCTCCGCTGATCCGGCAGATCTCTGGCAGCGGATGACAAGATCTACGGAGGGGTTGGAGAGGGACAAGGGGGAGAGTGGGGAACAGAAGAGTGCCTCGTGCTCGAAGTCCACGAAGAAGACGGCACAGTAGAGGATGCAGGACTCGTCTACAAAGAAGACGGGATTCCCTACGAGACAAGGGTTGTAAGGGATGTGGCATCGATCGAAGCAAGGTGACCAAGTTTAACCAGCGACAAAACAATTGTACAGGGCACAAACCCAATGCAAAGAAAATACACGTGAACCGGAAACGATGCAAAACAGGGCAACCATTGAACTGGCGACAACAAACCCACAATCCTCTTATATATATATGTTGATGTTACTAGGCAAACGAACGCGGTATGCGCGTGGGTTTACTTTGAAAAGGTTTTTTCAAATTATAATACTATATCAAATAATAAATATTTAAAAATTAAAAATAACTCATTACTACCCAAAGAGTATCTTTCGAACAATTACTAGCAAAGAATGGGTCCTACCTCCCCATTTCCTTAGCTCAAGCAATAGTCTATTTGGAATCAGACCTACCAATTCCCATTTTCACAAGTACTCATAAACATGTGCACCCATAAACCATCAGCACCTAAAGTAGAATGATGATACCACTGAGTTCAAAAAGAGGATGTCTTACCGGTTGCTACGTGGAGAACCTCTAGGAAATACAAACAGTTCATTTCGAAAACTGATCAAGGCATTTCTTTTATGAACCCACCAAATGTGAAACTAAACAGACATCAAAAGCAAAGGACTGGGAGTAAAATTAAAGGATAAATCTAATGAATTGGGTGAAGCGGTTATTTGTTAAATGAGACTTGATCTTTAATAGCAGGTCCACTTCCCACAAGTTCAATTAGTCCTGGCACAATGGCTGCTGTGACACGCACATTTGGTTCCTATCTTCCATTGTTGATGTTCTCATCCATGACGTGACAAATTACAAAGGTTTAGTTTTGCATTATGAAACCTTTACTTAATTTCAAAAAAATAGTTTCCAGTGTTAACATCCAGAAGAACAGAAGATACTTGCCTCAACTGGATTTGCTCTCACATTGATCACAATTGCACCTGGTTTTTAACCAACTATCACGAACTAAGTTAGCTACTCCAACAGTTGAGATCACAATATCTGCCTCACGTTCAATTTCTTTTGGGTTCTTTTAGGTATGAATAATATTAACCGTTGCATGGTGCCTCTGCAAGAGGAACAAAATTTAGACTACAAACCTGTGTGCTACCATCCAATGTCTCTGGGATCATTCCATACCAACATCATTTAGAAAGGCCCACTGGCATTGGTCTCAAGAACCATAGAAAAAGAAGGGGAAAATGAAGATAACAGTCTTTCTTGGATCTTTCCTACTAAAATTTAAACAAACATATATGACAAATAGCATTGTGAACACCACGAGGCACCTGTGCTACTGTGCAGAGTGATCTTGGGATAGTTGGATACTTCAACCTATTGGAGGGGAATAGTTGTTTGCTAAGTTTCAGTATTTCCATGAAACATATAATAAGGGAATAACTAAAAATAGTAATCACAGCAAGTGGTTTTGTCTCATAGAATAGCTCAAAGTATAAATCTCAGCAAGTTGGTCTATCATAAATGCCAAAAATGATGCAAAATGCATAATATACAAATAATTAGGTCGCCACTAATTAGCATGAAGCAAAAGACCCTAAACAACAAACAAGACTTTATAGTGCAAGCAACATAACCATCTCAGTTATGCTTTGGCATATGTTGGATGTTGAGCCCTGGCATGGTTCAAATTGAAGTTCAATTCATAGATTGTGATATCCAAACACAGCAATGCCAATAAATTAATTTACAGGATGGTAAACAAGACAAAGAAATGAGTTTGGAGAAGTACCTTTACATCTGCTGTAGGGAAGTGCACAGCACAGCCACACGTATGGAGGAAACCCTTGGGAATAATTTCCACATCAATCACTATGCATAAACAACACAAAAGAACACAAAAAATGCAAACATGTTAAACACAAAAGCCCAATACAGGAGAACTTCTGAAATCGCCGCTTCATAACTTGATTGCACGAGGACGTGAGGCTTTCCTAGTAGAGAACCATAAGAGCTCCCATGGGAGCACCTGCTTCAGCCTTGTTCCAACATGCATGGGCTTGGGGAGACGGTGTGAGGGGATAGCGAAGATTTCGGAGGATGTTTCAATATCCATATAGAGAGGGAAATGGAGGACAGAATGGAAGAAATTAAATTGGGAGCATCGAAACAGGCGTTTCATGGGCTCAGCAGGGAGATGAGGAGACGGGATGAAGATAAGAGGGAGAAAGAAGGAAGTGGAAGAAGAGAGAAGACGGGAGGAGGGAAAGGGAAGAGTCAAGGGGAAGACAATGGAGGGAAGACTCCCGGAGGGAGGGGCGTTTCTAAGCATAAGGGAGCAAGGATGGCAAACTCGGTTTCGGACTCGGTTTCGGCCGGGTCCGAAACCGATACGACTCGGTATCGGTTTCGGTTTCGGCCGAAACACAGTTAAAAGGTTAAAAAAATCAAATTAATTCTAAAAAATCTGAAAAAATCATAAAAAATATAAATAATCACTTAAAATCACAAAAAACATTACACATGCATTTGACTGTATAAGTTAGTGCAATAACCTTGAAGTAGACAACTACGCATTGAACTTCAAACATTGAACATGTGAAAGTTAAACTAATATTCCATTGTACATTAATACAAGCAGTACAATAAACCAAATTAGACAAAATAAATGTTACAAAAATTCATTGATTCTTACCTAATATGGATAATAATTACTAGAAGAACCTTCTCCCTCATCGTCTGGCCCTTGATGTTGATATCCATAACCAGATTGCATGTATGGTCTATATTCACTATAACCAAACAATGAGGTAGCCAAGTCCTGCATCCCTCTTTGGATCCCTCTTGGAGTGTTTGGTTGGCTTGATTGGAATCCAGTATCAGCATAAAAATCTTGAGGAAGAGAAGAGGAACTAGTCGGATATGGATGGAACTGGAATGATGGTTCATAATTCCACGACCCATAAATAGCTGCTTCCTGTTGGCCACCTTCGTAACATGGTGAATCATATCCTCGCTGACCTTGACTGTATCCAGTAGTACCACCTGCATCACTTGTACCACCTGTACCACCTGCAACACCTCCGGGATGATCACCATCATCATCATCACCACAAGAAATCAGTCGCTTTTTAGCCTTCGGGGATGCTTTTTTCTCTTTTGGTTCGGTTTCTTTAGCCACCCTTGACATGAATCCTCCTACCCTTAGCGTGTGCCTCACATAAATCTGCTTCAACTGCTCAATTGCCGGGTCCTCTCGAGCAGCAGCATTTGTCCTCTCAGTTTGCCCATGCACTGATGTACTTCTTCTTAAGGAGACCGGTGGCTTGACCATTCTAGGAGTGACTGGCCTGCTATCTGTATCTGAGTGTCTAGCTGGCTCAAACTCGAACTGCTCCTCAGTGTCATCAACAACCCTAGACTGGTGCGCATGAGTATCTCTGACCCTCTTTGATTTTCTTTTGAATTCGGGATCTCTTGGCTCATCTTCATCAAGTATGCCTTCTGCCCATGTTCTATCATCAACATCAAAAACAGGCTCATCAACCTGCTCCCGTGTCTCCACCCAAGACTGCAAGGAATTATCATCATCAAATAAGGCATTCACATCAATTTCTGCGGCGGCATCCTCGGCCACGCGTTTATCTCGCAGCTGTTGTCTCAACCTCATATTGTAGTGGCAGTACACTAATTTCTCTAACCGATCAGCCTTTAGCCGATTGCAAACCTTTGAGTGTATAAGGTTGAACGTGCTCCAATTTCTTTCATATTGGCTTGCTGATGTGGTCTGACTCAACACCCTGATTGCAATAAAAGCCAATGCAGAACTGCCCAATTGTCTATTGTTCACCATGATCCACCAGTCAGCTGTTACACCAACCAACCATAAACAAATAAATATAAGTTGTAAATAAAAATCAATTAAGGAAGATGTAATTGCAAAGAAAGCACAAAGATGAAGTATATCTGGGCTCACTCTTCCCACTACGTATAGCAATTGGGAGTCAGAATACGTCCCAGTTCTCATTCTATAGTTGTTCATCTACAAAAATTACATAATAGATTAGCATAACTACTTAAGTAAATTCTATACCTCTTATTCATGAAATCAAACAGGCCAACCTCTACTTCCGCCTGAAGCCTCTTATCTGGTGTCCTCGATAAACGACCAATGACTTTTAAAGTGCCTTGAAGCACCTCGGCATCAACATGTGCATTAGCATCGTACATGAATCGAGGGTTCATAAAATAACCTGCATTTGTATGTAGTTAACTAAATGTTATATATAAAATAACCTAAGAATAATGTATGAATACAAATAATCACTCACCAGCTGCATGCAAGTCGTGGTGTAATGTGGTGTCCCATCTATGGTCAATAATCTTCCACCACTTTGCATATTCTTTGGGAAGCGACTCCTGCAACTCCAATTTCGCACGGTCCATGGCCTCATACAGATATCCCATATCATTCTTGTCATCGCCATCCACTAATCTCAGGACCTTCACGAGGGGGGTGACTACTTTCATGTATCGTGTTACTCTGCCCCAGAATTTGTTGTCGTCCACGATTTGACAGACATCCAAATAATCCATCTGAGCATCAACATTGCCCTTGTCGATGTATTCCCGCAGGGTATTGTGGTACATGAAAGGTTTCAACTCATTCTTATACCTGTGCAAAGAAACAAAATTTGAATCAAATACGGATCATAACTATAAGGATAAAGAAGTAATAATTTAGTTCAACAATATACCTATGCAGAGACTCCAAAGAAATGAAATTTGAAGCAAATCTGGTTGGCCCTGCACGGATGATATCTCGCCCCCCACTTGCATGCTCCCTGAACATGTTCAATATCCTAGGATGGCCATAAATATAATGGGTAATCTTTTGTGCCCTTTCAACCGTCTTCTTCACATGTTTCTCCTTCCCAATGTCTTCAAGTATGAGATTTAGACAATGTGCTGTGTATGGAAGCCAATATAAATGTCTGCGCTTATGCATCAATTTCCTCCCTGCAGCCTTATAACTGGCTTCATTATCAGTAACAACTTGTACAACATTTTCTTCACCAATTTCGTCTACCATGTTGTCCATCAAATGAAATAAATAATTGGCAATTTTTTCAAAATTTGATGCATCTACAGATTTTACAAATACTGTACTTTCGATGCAATATACCAAAAGTTAATCATGGACTTTTTCGTGGTACCAGTCCAACCATCACACATAATAGTGCATCCTCTCTCCATCCATATATGCTTGAAGCTTTGAACCCAGTCATGGAGCTCCTCAACCTCTGCCTCAAGCCCACGCCCGTATATGTCCCGACGTGACGGCGCCTTCACGCCAGGGCCAACATCTGCTATGGCATCCAACATTGGTTGAAAATATTCACTTTCAGCAGCATGTGCAGGGACACCTGCATGAAAAAAACCATTTACAAATACTTTTAAATGCATGCCCTGCAACTTCTGCAGATTTTTTGACCCCTATCAATGCACTTTTGATCTTAGGTTGTGTAGCCTGGGGCCTTCTGTGGAGATAACTGTCCATGGGGCCTGTTCTCTGCGTCTGCGGGGGAGGGGCAGCACCAACGTCAGGACGTTGTGTAGCTGTACTGGAGTAGGTCCCTCCTGAACCCATGGGTGCCTTTCCTTTCCTTCAAGCGACTTCTTCACGCTCCCTTGCTTCAGTCAGCTCTGGATCAGAATCTTCAATGCCTTCCTCATTATCATCCCTCCTAACCCTTCTGCCAGAAATCTCCTCAGCAATTTCCTCCCCATCCTCAGCCCTTTGTTGCACCCTCTCCTTTTTCCCCAAAAGGCACTGGCGCATCTCCTCTCGCACCTCTCGTGGACAGTGGTCACATTGTCTCACCTCTCCTCGTACCCCTGCCAAATGTTACTTTCCTCTGGTTATTCCGCCATCAATCTCCCTACCACAATAATTACATTTAACCTTTCTTCTCTTAGCATCAACTAAGGATAGGTGAGCCCACCCCGGATCCTCCTGCCCTTGCTGCTCCTGTGTTTGTTGACGTCTAGGCATGATGCTGCATTATGATAGTTAAAGACAATCTCTTGTAAGTACAATGAAAAAAAGGTAATTCAACATGAAAGAGCTCCAAATTAGTCAATGAAGCTTAATTGAGCTTCAATTGAACCTTACTAAACCTAATTAGAGGAAAGCCCCAAATTTAATGGTGTAATTAGGGTGGAATTAACACATTTAGCCTAATCACCCTTCAACAAGAATTGCATACCAGCATGAAAGAGGTTAAAATTAGTCAATGAAGCTTAATTGAGCTTCAATTGAACCTTACTAAACCTAATTAGAGGAAAGCCCTAATTTTAACGGTGTAATTAGGGCTTAATTAACACATTTAACCTAATCACCCTTCATAAGAATTGCATATCAGCATGATATAGCTCCAAATTAGTCAATGAAACTTAATTGAGCTTCAATTGAACCTTACTAACCCTAATTAGAGGAAAGCCCCAATTTTACTTGTTTAGGGCTTAATTAACATCTTTAGTTTAGTCTAATCACCCATCATAAGAAATATTTAACAAATTAAGCTTCCATAAAAATTAAAACCTTACTTAGCCCTAATTAGGGTGCCGGGATGGCCGGATCTCTCTGCTACTCTGCTGCGGCCTACGGGATGGCCGGCTGGTGGCGGGCTGTGGCGCGGCAGGGCAAGCAACAGCAGGGCGGAGGGCCACAGCAGGCGCGCGCGGGCCGCTGCTGCTGTGTAGCTTGTGCTGCAGGGCGCGGGGCGGGGGCTGGCCGCTGGCGCCCGCAGGAGGGCTGGGCTGGCCGCTGGCTGGCGGACGGCCGGCTGCTGCTGCTGCGCGGGCGGACGACTGGCTGCTGCTGCTGCGCGGACGTTCTTTACGGGCGCGGGCGAACAGGCGGGGAGGGTTTCGGCCAGGGAGGGGGAAGGGTTTCGGGGAATTGGGGTCGGGGCGCTGTGGACGTGCAAAATTGCACGCCCATACGTCCCAACTAATCCGGCATCAACAGCAACTCCAACTAGAGAAACTACGGAGAAGATGGGCCATCCGGACTCTCCAAACAAACGCACATACTGCCGTGAGGCCGTCTCCGGAGTCACGACAGCGAAGAGAGATCAACTACCAGAATACACTCCAACCTGTGGGCCCCGAAGAGAACTAAGTGTACCGTCAATCGGACTCGAAACGGGCTCAAGTCTATCTCAACAACACACACCCGTGCCCCTTCAACGGCACGCTTGCAGGCCTCTCAACGGCACGCCCAGAGGTTGCCCTCCACCGGCACACCCCGTGCCCCTCAGCGGCACGCCCTTGCCACCCGTTCAGCTACACATCAGGCGCCCTTTAGCGGCACAGCCTCACGCCCCCCTCAGCGGCATGCACGGGCTAGCCCCTGCCCGACACACTCTATGGCACCCGTTCAACGGCACGCTGCACGACGCCCGTTCAGCGGCACACTCCCCTGGCGCTCCGCCGACACACTCAGCCAGGGTGCTTCACCGGCACACCCAGTTTAGGTGTCTTCACCGGCACACGCTGCCAGCCCCCTGGCCGGCACACCCGTGCCCTCCTCCAGCGGCACACCCCTTGAAGCCCTAGCGACACACCTGCCTTGAGGCCCCAGTGGCACACCCGCCGTGAAGCCCTGGCCGGCACACCCTGTGGCCCCTCAGCGGTACCCCCCTGGCCTGCCTTCCACGGCACACCCGTGGTGCCCTCCCCAACGGCACACGCTTTCGCGCCCGTTCAGCAGCACGCTCCCCTGGCGCTCCAGCGGCACGCCTGCGAGCTTCTTCAGCGGCACACCATCGCGGCCCTTCAACGGCACGCGTTGGCGACCTCCCAGTGGCACGCTTCCGCGCCCGTTCAGCGGCACGCTCCCCTGGCGCTCCAGCGGCACGCCTGCGAGCTTCTTCAGCGGCACACCATCGCGGCCCTTCAACGGCACGCGTTGGCGGCCTCCCAGCGACACGCTTACTGTGTCTTCCAACGGCACACTGTTCGGCCCTTCAACGGCACGCCTGGGCGTTTTCTTCGCCGACACCTCCGGCAAATCAAATCCAGCGCCCATCCCCTACGGATTCTTGGCGCGCAATGGACTAGCTGAGGTGTCAGCCGGCCGCGAAGGCACGTAGGCTACTTCCTGCAGCCAAGGACGGGAGGGGTCAACTCCCATTTACTGCTCGCCAGACGTTTCCCGCCTTCGGATGTTCCCGCCGTGTGGGGTATAAAAACCCCTCTTCTTCGGTGCAGACAAGAAGACAGAGACAGAAAAAGAGAGGCACAACAAAAAAAAAACAGAAGAAAAGAAGAAGAAGAGAAGAAGAGAAGAGGGGGGGAGGCTCTGGCTTCCGCCCTGCTGCTCCGTCCACCGTCGTCCGCGCGAAGAGAAAGAAAAGAAGAAGAAGAGAAGAAGAGGGAGGCCCTTCGGCGACCACCGACGAGTGAGAGAGAGTAAGGGAGAAAGAGAGAAAGAGAGATGTAGCGGGGGGGAGTGGGGAAGACCAGGGAGCCGTCGCCCCTGCTCGACCCTAACTCCCCATTTCCTCCTCTCCATGCCTTTTCTTCTTCTTCTTCTTCTTTTCTCCCCCACTGTTGTATCTTCTACCCCGGTGTTTGATGTATGCGAGGCCGGTTACGGCCCTTTCTCTTCATGAATGGAAATTTTCCCCCTTTTTGAATTTCTTGCCACCGTGTTTGGTTCATGCCCGATGCGTGTGTTTGAACTCTTCCTTCCGATGGTTTGGTCCCCAGTGTGGGCCTTCTTCCCACTTTTCATGGACCCTTTCATGGGATCCCTAGCCTTCACCCACATCCCTTTGCCTGAAGGGAGAGGTCCTTTTCTTCTTCGAACCCCAAGCCCAACATCACCATTGGCCTTCCTCCCTTCTCCAACCCCGACCCATCTGGCTAACCCTCAGCCCTCTCTTCCCCGGCACACCCTTGCCTTCGCTACCCGGCACACCCCGTGCCTTCCTTGCCCGGCACACCTTGGCCCCCGTTCACCGGCACAGTCCCTGGGAGCCTTCCCCGGCACAGCCCATGCCCCCAGCCCGGCACAGCTTCCTGGCCGGTACACCCCCCTGGCTGGCACACTGCCCTTTGGCCCTTTGCCCTGCATACCCTCCATATGCCCTCAGCGGTACACCCTTGACTCGCCCGCTCACCGGCACAGCCCTTGTTAGGGCCTTCCCCGGCATGGTCCCCTGGACCTTCGCCCGGCACACCCTTGCCTCCCTTAGCCCGGCACACCTCTCCAGCCCCTACAGGCTCCCTGGCCGGCACATCAGTCCCCAACCCCTCCTTCTTGCCCGGTGCACCCCCGGCCAGCCTTGGAGAGATTTCCCGCCCGTCGTTCCCTCCGAATTTTCCGAGGTTTTATTAAGGTGTTGCCGCCCCCGGGCGCCCACCTCCAATTGTCGGGTTCCACCACTCCACGTGGGCGCGTTCCCTGTATCTCCCTTACGCTCGGGTCAAGGGGAGATGCTGCCGAATTTTTGTTAGAAACGATAACATATTAAAAAGACAAAAGGAAGCAATAAACAAATGGGGCAATAACGAATTAAAAGACTAAAGGGAGCAACAAACAAATGGAAAGAACAACGATAAAACGCTTCAACCGAGGCAAGGGAACCGCAATCAACTCAAAGAGAGCCGAATCGAACAACAACTAAGCAACTCGAATATTCGTCCTCATGGGAGAAAGAATGGAAGTTAATCAAGAGAAAGAGAGAAGAAACCCACGCAAATTGAATAAAATCAAGAGAGAGAAGAAAAAAGAAAAGACGTAAGAATGGAAGAGGAGTGGGCCCCGTCCGGACTTCCGCCAGTACACCCTGCCTCGAAGCTTCCCCGGCACACTCGTCCAGGCCCTTCGCCGACACACTCCCCATGCCCTTCGCCGGTACACCCTGCAGCCGCTCTTCGCCGGCACGCCCCCAGCCCAGCTTCCCCGGCACGCTCCTAGACCGGCACGCCTTGCTTGGCCCTTCGCCGACACGCTCCCCACGCCCTTCGCCGGTACACCCTGCAGCGCCCTTCGCCGGCACGCCTCCTCTTCCTTCCCCGGCACGCTTCCCTTGCCTTCGCCGGTACGCACCTCCAGCTCCTTCGCCGGCACGCCCATCCTTGAACCCTCCGGCGGCACGGCCCCGCGCCTCTTCCCCGGTACACCCCAGCCACCCTTGGCCGGCACACCTCAGCCCGGCACACCTGCCATTAGCTTCCCCGGCACACTTCAACCCAGCACCTTCGCCGGTACACCCTGGCCGCTCTTCGCCGGCACGCCCCTTCAGCCCCTTTTTAGCCCTCTAGCGGCCCACTCTCTCTCCAAAAATATATATATAATGATAATGATAATGATAATAATAAATTAATAAAAATTATGATAAATAAATAAACCTGAATATATATATTAGAAATAAACAAAAAATGTGAAATAGTAATAATAATAGTAAAAAAAATATAATAATAATAATAAATAAAATAGAGAAATTATTCAGAACAAATGCATAAAGGGGAATAAACAGCACAAAATCATATGGTTAAAAATTCCAGATAAAAAATGGTAAAATCTACATTGCAGCCCCGTCTCTCCCGCGACCCGGTGCTGAAGGAACAACAATGTCGCCCTTGCAGGCTGGGCCTGAGTCTTGGGAATTATCCCGAAATGACCATGACCTGACCTCGCCTTAGGCCGACATTCTGATTAAGCCGGACTCGTTTCTCAGGCCGGATCTCTTCCGAGCCACTACTAAAATTGCCGCGCGTTCGGCAGACATTGGAACGGGTTCATCTCGGTTTCCGTCGCGTTTCTATTTCGGACCTTTGTCCGAACATAAAATGATCCACAAATGACCGACAAATCCGAATGGAACGAGATGGCTCTCGTCGTCCCCGGACCCTACGCATGGGAATATCAATAAGGCCTTCACGGGTCACACTTAGACCTCGGGTCCATCCCAATTGTGGTCTTTGTCTGACCCATATCCTCGGCCTATAGCCTGCTCCCTTTGAACACGTCTTTGATTTTGAGATCTGATCCCGGGACACACCCCCGTTGCCCCCTTGGCACCGGAAACATTAATGACGCTCACGCAAGTCTTGTTGCGGCCGCGGGGGGCCCACCGCAGTATGGTCGCGGCTTGACCTTGCACCGAGCCGACAAACTTGTTGGTTTCTGACCGCTTTAACCGGGATTTAACCGAATATTTCTCGTTTCTCTGAACAATAAATTTGCCGTACCCCGGCATACATATATCCCGATTTTCCCGTGACGATTGCGCTTTTCTCGAGCCAGACATTCGTCCGAATATTAAATGGTCAGCACATGACCGACATGATCTCAGACGCTTTCTTTACGCCCTCATACGAGGACTTCAGCATTTCTTAATAGATTTCTATGCAATTAATTTTCTGGCCATGAGGCCATGATTCTCGGCGATTAATCAAGGGTGTTCCCTCGTATGGGGGATGTAAATGACGTCGTGACCTTTACGGCGCGGCGGGTTTTGGTCCCGACAAGAACCACACAATCGTCTGACCGAGTCAGATCGAGCGCACCATGGGCTCTTCGGAGCCCGAATAAATTGTCACTTCGGTGACTGGCACGCCCACGCACTTAATGAACCTAATAAAGCCAATAAACGAACGAACATGAGAACAAATAAACCGACGTGTCGAAAAGTGCATCCAAAGGCGCGCAGGGGGGAAGTGTTCGGGCCGAAACCATCCGATTTCGGGTGAAACGGGTATCGGTTTTGCCCGAAACCAATACCCCAACCCGATACCGAGCGCGCTACAGTGAAATGGGTTAAAACGGTATCGGGTCGGGCCAGAACCGATACGTTTCGGAAATGGGTTAAAACGGTATCGGGTCGGGCCAGAACCGATACGTTTCGGCCGAAACGTATCGGTTTCGGCCGATACTGCCATCAATGTAAGGGAGATGGGATGGAGAAGGGTTTCCAGTTTGGGAGGGAGAGAGGAGGAGGCAGGAAGAGTGTCAAGGGGGGGAAGCGAGAAGTCGGACCAAAACCGGACCGCCAGACGCAGCCATATGTACATGAATAAGGGTTGGGGTGGGGGGGGAGGGGGAGGAGAATCCATGAGGGAATGGGAATGAATGAAACTATGCATTCCACCTGGATCTAGGAAGGTGGTGAGATGGGATCTACTTGTAGGATGCATGAAGACTTCTCCAGTGGGAAAGCAAGTCAAGGTCGAGTGGAAAGAGCGAGGAATCTGCTTCTTCATCATGAGTCTAGCATGGGATAGAACAGACAAGGCTAGCTCTCTCGTCTCGGGTGAGCATGCAGGTTGTACATGATCCTTACAGAGTTGGAGAAGAAGTTGGTCTGGTCTCTTGGGCGGGAGAGCAACAGACCTCAAAGATGCTGACTTGCGATGCAGAATTGGAAAGAGATGGAATTCAAATACAACTCACAAAGGAGAAATGTGGGAGAGTGGCAGTATAGTTCGATTGTCATAGAAAAGAAATGATCTTTAAATAGGAGAATGGAGACACTAATCACTGAAACAAAAAAAGGCATGATACATAGCCTATTGTTCTTCCCATGGTCACACCAGCTCTAAAAGAAACTGTAAATATTTGGGGCAATTTCACACAGATGAGAAAATACAAGGTAAAAAGACATTCTGATTTGAAAATTCATGTAAGCATATGATACTTAGGGGCCTTAAAATGACAGTTTATAATGAAATCTCATGGTAGGAAGGTTTAAGATAATTTCTTGCACAAGGATTCAGTCACAATTTTTCACATCGCAAAATTTTCTTTACCTTTTTGTGATCTATTTTAGGTTGTTAGAAAGAAGTCATATAAATCTCATATAGAACTCAAAGTCATCAAGGATACAATTAATACCCGGATAGCACTTTAGGAAGCCTCTGAGACATGGTAATCACATGTAAAAAAAATTTGGCACAAAAGGTATTGGCAAATAAAAGGATTTCTAAAGACCAAGGGTTTGTAAGGACACTTTACAAATGTTAGATATAAGATTAACAGTACCAGAGAATTTTGCTCTGCTCTACAGTAAAAATTCCCATATGCTTAGAAGTCTAAAACAGGACAGATTGCTTAGGATCATTGAGAATATGATGTCTATAAAAAGTCTAGATCTCTCTCATTTCCATTGGGGAAAACATAAAGCTCAATCATTTCCTCCCAGGAAAAAACATAACACGAACAACCACCTGGCCAACATTCACGTCAGAAACCAATAAAGGAAAGTAGGAAGCACCAGTCCTAGGGGATCCAAATTCTAGATTAAAAGTAAGATAGCTACCACAAGCAACCATTCACCACTACCCATGCAATCAACAGTTAAATAACTTGAGGAATGTAACCTTGTGAGCAATGACCAGGAAAAATCTCCGACTCTACGAATATGAATACTCTCTTGAAAATCTCTCTCATTGCAAGAACCTATACTTGTTGACAATTTGGCTCTCTGAATCATATCACAGACCTAAAGATTGGTGACAACAATGGGTAGTTTGTCTAAGTATATACTGGAAATGGAACTAAAATATGGTAGTAACAGTAAACTCCAGTAGCTACATAAAACAATTGTAGATTTTCAGTTTGTTTCAAGGAGCTTTTCTTTATGGTGGTTATCAATCTCCTTGTAAAAAACCCGTCAAACAAGGTTAGCATGAGCAATCTCATAACAGCCACTGTGCAAAACCCATTTCAATAGATAACCAATACACTCTACCCAGTGCCCGAAAACTGAAGATAGAAACTCAAAACTTGATGTAATCACCCCTTCCACCTTCAAGGGTAGAGTTTCCTCAGTAAGGTTTTGCCTGGACATGTAGAAACTCATGATTTTTGCTGGGTCCTTGTGAAGGAGATTTATCATGAGTATGAAAACAAATAGAATGAACAATTTAAGTGACGTATAATCCACTCATCTCATAGTATAAAAACAAATTAACTTATTCCTCAATCAAATGAGATGTAAGGGTCCATTTCTTCCATGATGAATGAGGTTTCTCATGCTTTGTGATTGGGCTTGGGAGGCATCTACAACTATAAGAACACCATTTAATAGGATTGATCATGCTTATCATCTTTACAAGCATCTGGTAAAATAAGAATGTATAACCAATCACCATGTGATATTAAGCCAGCATACAAGAGCCCAACAGGTTAAATTGAAAGAAAGATACGGAAGAAAGAAGACACACACACACACACACACACACACACACACACACACACACACACACACACACACACACACACACACACACACAAAATCTCAAAAAAGGGGAAAAGAAAAATGTAACCGTCTGTGTAAGTATACTTAACACTATCTCTGATGTAAATGCAATCATCTTGCAGATAATTATTGTGATTCTTATCATATTTTTTGGCAAACCTGCGAATGCAGTCGCAAAGCAGGGAAGTTGCCACTTGCCACCGGGCCGCTGGTTCTAGGCGCCCACTCACCGGTTACCTTCGTCGTCATCGCAGAAGACGGGAGCTCCCTCGCAGCACGGCGAGCTCCGGAGGGTAGCAGGGGAGGCTGACGACCCCGTCGGAGAAGAAGGTTTGCGCTGGAGGAGTTGGCGCCAGTGCTGGACTCCAACCCCGCCATCGTCAGTCATCACCACCACACGATTCCTTCCCCATGAGGATGCCCAGTGGGAGGTAGCTCTCGCCGTCTTCTAGGTCGGGGCTGAACTCCGCCATGGCCGCAACGCCACGGGGCTTGGCTACAGAGAAGCCAGGAGGGAAGCCAAGAGGCAAAGCGAGTGGGGTGGGGGGAGTGCGAAGGCGAGTGCGGGGGCAAATACAGAGGGCTGAACTCCGCCATGGCCCGGGAGAGGGGGCGAGGGCGAGTGCCGGGGCAAATATGCCGCGCAAGAGGGTAAACAAACCGGGTGGGGAGGGGGGGAGGTTGTTCAGATCCCGATCCACACGGCGGAGACGGCGAGTGCTGCTGCCGCCAGGGCCCCGGAGAAGCTGCTGCAGAGGATGGCGGCTGCGGCGCAGGAGCCGTGGGTCTAGGAGTGCTACGAGAGTGGGGAGGCGCGGGAGGCCGAGGGGGAACGGGAGGGGGCGGACGACAACGGAGGTGCTGGTGGTTTAGTTACGAGAGAGCGAGCGAGCGAGCGAGAGAGAGACGGCTTGCGAAAGGCGCGAAGGGGAGAGGCTGCGAGAAGGACCGTAGGAAACGGGACGCTATTAGGGATGTTAATATATCGGATTATGTTCGGATAGATCAACACGACGTTTATCCGTAAAAAAATTATAAATATTATATTTAAATAATATTTTATTACTTTTATGAATATAAATTTAAATATATCCGTCACGAATACAAATATATATATCAATATCTATCTATCAAATACGGGTCCACGTTTTTTTATATTTTATAAAATTATTCTTATAATTTTAGAGAGAGAGAGAGAGTGCAAACCGGATTCGAACCGGACTAATCATTTGGTTGAAAAGGAAGCACGGGAGAAACTAAATCGACGGACACAACGCACGGATCGAAAGAGGAGGATGTCAGCGTTGAACCGGACAAATTGATATCACCCCACCCCTAAAAGGAACAGGACATGCACAACTGTAACATATTTGGATAAATTTCAGATATTAGAGTACCCTCAATTTTTCTTCTAAGACGTCGTTACCTTCGTGAAGTCTCCACCCCCTCCATGTTCTCCTTTTCCAAGCTCTTCTTGTGACAGAGACCATGCTGGGCAAAAGAACCCTACCAATGGTGCCTCTCCCTCTCACCTACTTGCTCTTCTGCCTTCTGCTGTTGCACCAGACTCCAACATCCCACGGCCATGTAAGCGTATGAAGGTGAGAATTCTTCTTCTTCTTCTTCTCTCTCTCTCTCTCTCTCTCTCTCTCTCTCGAGAATTCTTCTTCTTCTTCTTCTTCTTCTTCTTCTTCTCTCTCTCTCTCTCTCTCTCTCTCTCTCTCTCTCCTCTCTCTCTTGTAGGCTTCTAGACAACATCATGCGTGATTATGACTACTTGTTCATCTTTTCTTCCTTACATGAACTAACTCAGCAGGTCAAGGAGGAGCCGCTGCAATATTCTTCTTTCACTTCTGCTGAACTCACTCCTTCCCGAGAGGAGCAGGAAAATTCCCTACCTATCGGCCTGAAGTCGAGTATAACTCCATCCTTTTTGGAACTTATTGAGCACAGCTGTGGATCAACACGAACAAGCATGGCCATAGGCATGGACGCAAGACCAACGGACGCGGCCATGCATGGCAATGATGTAGAACACGAGAAGGAGAAGTTGAAGGCCTCCAATTTCTCCGCCTCATTGCTTAGAATTGGATCTTGGGAGGTCAGCTATAGCATAAACCGGCCCTATAAACTCTCTGTATATATAGAATTTGATTTGCTCTGTACAAATCTCTTCCTCTCGTCTTTTCTTTTCTTTTTGTTCTTTAGAGAGCCAGCATTGAATTTATTATGCTTTCTCTTTCTGGTTTCAAACTCTCACCTCCAAACCACGTTGATCTTTAGAGAAAATCTCTGAACGAGGGGGACTTAGTGGTCAAGTGTTACTTTGCGAAGCACAGGCTTGTTTGGGAGACGCTTGACAACGGCCTCAAAAGCAAGATCGAGATACAGTGGAATGACATCTCGGCCATCAGAGCAACAACTTGCAGGGGAAAATCCATACTGGAAGTAGAGGTTTGGGCGCCATTCAGATTAATTTTTCTTACTTCTGCAAAAGGGTCAAATATATAGGCGTCTGTTCTTGTGTTGCTTCCAATTAAATTGATAAGTCGTCGTTTCCTAATGCATATATATATATGTTAACAGCTAGAGCGCCCTCCACATTTCTTCCATGAGTCAGATCCACAGCCAAGGAAGCATACCCAATGGAAACCAGTAGATGACTTCAGTGGGGGCCAAGCGACAATTTGCAGGTGTATATCCAAAGAGACCGAACCTTTCTTCTCTTTCTGTCAAAGGCTGATCCCTATGCGATTTTCTTAGTCACCTTTTCCCCCCTATGCATCAAAGACACAGTCAAAAGGGGGCTCCTGAATCCATGAACATTTTTGTATTATAGCATAAAAATGAGATCTTTTGAGCTCTTGCTTGCATTTGATAAGTAGAGCAATGAAACCAGCTGGGTATATATAGAACTTGTTAACCTAATGTTGTCTTTCTCACAGGAGACACACTGTGGAGTTCCTAGAGGGAATTCTAGAGAAGCATTATGGCAAGCTTTTGGAGTGTGATAGTCGATTACGGGGGCTTAGCATTGCACAATATCCTAGTTCAAGTTCTCCTTATTTCCCCTCACATCGAGGTACAGAAGAACTGATTCCAAGGGGTAAAGCCACACATGCAATTCAATCATTTTAACACACACACACAGAGAGAGAGAGAGAGATGTATTTATATATAGCAAGCCCATATCTATATTTAAAATTCGTTTTTCATGCTTATTTGTTTTTGATAGATTTGATAAAAGCGATTCCTTGTGTCCTTTTATATAAATGACTAACAATACTACAACAATATTAATTACTAGATGTTTGAAAGTCTTAACAACCTTACCCCTTTTTTTGTGTATGGACGTGATAGGTGACATCTTTCCTCCCATTGATTGTACCCATGAGATCAGCCTTCTCAGATACGCAAGAACATCACTAAGGGGTCATGAAACCACCAATCTTCAATGCATAAGCAACAAAGGAAGAATGTGCACTGAAGAAGAGCATCTGGGCAAGTCCCATCCTACTTCAGAGGCTTGTGGCTGGCAACAGCTTCAAGCGGTACAGGAACATTTACTGGGTGACCAAGAACTGCCAACATGCAATATTGACGAGCAAAAGATCTTAGCAAGAGTGAGGTCGATGGATTCCCTTATTCAACCAGACGATGGGGGAAAGGATGGTCAATTGCGAGAAGATCATGAACATGATAGTCACAACTCATTCTTTTCTAATGAGTCGAGCAATAGATAGTACTAACTTCTTGTCGACACGTCTAACAGAAGTTTTTAGCATCATCGAATTAATGAGATCATACTCCATTTACGAAGGAGGTAAATTATCAATACTAGCTTTAATGCTGAGTTGTATTATATGGAATATGACAATTTATAACCTAGATAGTACTATATATGCAAGTGTTCATGTGAGAGAGAGTGAAATGATTTAACTCCAGGTTAAGGGTCTTATAACCCTTGTCGACCTCGGTTACGATAACCTTGCTACCAAACTATAAGGGCGTCTTTGACAACAGGGTTATCCCTCGGTTAGTCGACACCGGCTAACCGGTGGGCCCCGCCTCCGCTCGCCCTCCCCGTCACATAAACCCGATAATCGACCTCGGGTACCGTAATCGACCCTTCGGGATCCTTGGTCGATTATCAAAGACACCCTAATAGGGCGCGCGGGTAGATGACTTCACTTTGATGACAGAGTAAAAGTCGGTTAGGAATTTTCACACAAACAAGGTATCAGTCAAACAAGACGTACATAAATTATAATTTTTGGATACTTCTGATATCGTGGTTTTCAAGCATTATTACCAGCGGTACGGACGGGAGTGATCGACGATCCCAAAATTGGATGATCGAGCTTGGGATAATTATATATCATGCTATTTACAGTTTCCAATATATACTTACTTACTACATTTCGGATCTTTTTTCGTTTTAATTATACGTTTTCTCTATATGGATGCAGATGTGTCACAGCATGTACAGTCAGCTTTGGAGAGCATGCTCGAGAAGGCCGGGCATGGTTGTGTTCCCCAATGATCCACCTTACATATGCTTGGACATGTATATATATATATATATATAGATAGATAGATAGATATATAGTACATAGTATATAGAATATTAATTTATATGCCTCAAGAGGCATGGGGTGAGTACCCTTATTCGTCGGGTTCACCGTCTAGTGATATGATATGGAGGTCCATTGTTGCATGCATTTCATACTCCAAGTATATATTTGGTTATGTTCTGACTAGCTAGCTAGTGTTTCATGCACAGCTCTCTTGACAATTTTATTGTTAAGATTCTTCTGCTTACATTGCTAGCCTTCTATAGTTCTATCAGCCAGCCAGTTAAGGATCCGTTAAGAGAATATGCTAATAATGCTTCAGAAAGCGCCTCTCAGTGCTTACACGTGCACCGCCCCTCTCCTGATGCGAGGATGAGGGGAGTCACCAGTCGGGCCACCCCCACTGGGGGATCTAGACCTAACGAGAGAGTCTAGACTCGGACCTGAGACTACCTGGGAGAGGTGCTATCCACTAGGGCACAGCGGCACGTGGGTGTTCCATGATACTGTTTCTCAAGAAATAACATGCCTTCTGAGATTGTTATTTGTTGTACAACATTTTATGCGCGTACGATGGATGGAGTATACCGGGAGTTCTTTCGTAAACGTCGATTTTCATATGGATAATTTGTAAATAGTAATGTATATTGCAACACACTCACTATTTTTTTTTGAATTTTTTTTAGTGATCTTCACTGTAAATTACGAGTATCATGTTATCAAATGATCTCGTGACGTAAAAGTCAAATAAAAATAAATTTACCCTCACGTGAATATCGAAGAACACTATTTTGTATTACTCACGAGATCTAATTTTTGTTTTTGTTTGATTCTCAATGTCATGTCGCCTGATGTCAGATAACTTAGTTTGAAATCTACTAAAAAAATTTAAAAAAATGTTACACTAATTACGCACGTGAGTATAATTAGTACACGTGTTTCACTGAGCAATTCTATTTTGTAAATGATCCCTTGACTCCTCATTCCATGTACAATTAGAGCAGGTTTTTTTCTTCCGTTCGTAACGTTGTTCGATCCCGAGGTGCTAGCTAGTGTGTTCTTCCTTTTGTTAATGATCGTATGAACATAAAATTCCCATGCCATCCCACCTTTCAACTTATGAGACTGGACATTAATTAATGTTCCCTTTTACTTGGATCATATATAAATGCCGGGTCTTAATTTGGGGGGAAAAGTATGGATTAATGTGTTCACAAAAGATAAGTAATCTAGCTGCCCGTCAAATAATCTGGCCTTTTCTGACGCTTTTGTTAACATAAAACCCTACTTGCCGTAATGATGGCATTCCCCTGGATGCCCCAGGGTCTTGTAAACCTTGAAATGAAAAAGTCGGTAGGTAGAGAGCAACTTTGTCCATGCTTCAAGGCCCGCTTTGATAGCGGGGTGGTCGTCCGGTTGTCGGGAACCGGGGAAATAGAAATCTCGGCAAGACCCGTCTCTCCCTCACACAAAAGGAGTTAACCGAGAGCGATTACCGTGCTCGATTAACAAACACCGCCTCGGGGTTTTGTCATTTTCAATGGCCAATAGTTCTCCTTCTCTTGTGTGCGATACATTTTTATTGTGAGTTAGTCTTCCCTGTTTCGTTGGATTTGTAGACTCCTAAAAGCACCGTAGGATTCTTGATATCACTGATTCACTCTGTTGTGTTAAGCTTTTCAACTGGGGCCTTATTGTTAACTGGGTGGGGTTAACCTATTCGACCCGAGAGGGTATGATGCGCTAATCGACCCCGAGTAGTGAATTTATGTGCGAGTAGAATAAGGGAGGCTCACGTTTCTCTCTCCTGAGTTAGATATCCTGACACAATAACAAACTTGACCTTATAGATGCAGTCTAATTCTCCTTGTTCACATGTGCGAGTAGACGTTGGATTGAGATATAGTATCTTGTGCAAGGATTAAGAGGGTGTTTGATTATAATTTTTAATAACTTGTTTCTCAAAATAAAAATTTGGGAAGAGAGGTCTACTCAAACACCTTTAGCAAAGTCTATCCCGTTTTTAAGGGCAGAATCTTACCTCATGTAAATCTCCTCCGAAATAAAAACACGTGTGGATCAATTTTTTTGGGAAAGAATCACGCACGACACCTCTCGCACCTCTTCGCTAGGGGAAAGCATTATTCGGAAACCCGAAAATTAAACTAAGCCAATAGATTTGATTTGATTTGATTTGATGTAAGTTTAAATTTAAAAAAATTTAATTTGGATTCAAACCGAATCTATTAAAAAATTTGGTTTGATTTGGTTTTAAACTTTAAGAAATCGAACCGAACCGAATAATCCGAATTTAAAGATATTTTTGTCAAGTTAATATAAGTGTACTTTAATTCCAAAAATCTAATCTCCCAGTCTTGATGAGATTTCGGATTACGAAGTAAATTTTAAATTACCTTCCATTTTATTGTAACTAAAGTTTTTAATTTTTTTACATAAAAATATCACGAAGTTTGCTGTTACAAGTTATAACTTTTGATGTTATTTTTTAATATTTACTTTATTTGATAGGAATTCTTTTATCTTACCTTTCACTACTCATTTTTGAATCACATCTAATTTTTAAAAGAGGATAAGAATATAATTCAAATCAAATTAAATCGAACCAAACTCAAAGTACTTCGATTTGATTCGATTCAAGTTGAAATCTTTAATTTGATTCTATTTAATTTAAAAAAAAATTCTTTTCAAATCAAATCAAACCAAATCGTATTCACATCTACTCCTCACCCCCACCTTCTTACACCAGCCGCCCCCCCCCTCTCCCTCCCCCTATTGTCTTCCCTACCCGCCCGACGTCCGCCGCCCCCATCGTCCCGCGTCCGACGACCCGCCGTCCTCCCTGCACGCCCGCATACGACACCCCGCAGGAAGGTCCACCCCTCTTGGACTATATTGATATATATCGCTTGCGCTATATACCAATCCTCCTTTCAGTGGCTTTGCATCCATATTTCATCTGTTTGCTTTCTCCATCCATCAATCAACAATGTCTCTGGAGAACGGGAAGCAGTCTTCGGAGGTGGGAGGGAGCCCGTTGGCAAGGAGAGCCAAGCACTTGAGGGTGCTGTTCGTGTCAATGAGGGTGGGGGTTCTGTTGGCCACCGCCGCCGCAGTGCTGCTTATGGGACTCAACAAGCAAACCAGGACGATGGTGGTCGCCGTCGTCGGCACCGCGCCCATCTCCCAAGTCCCCTCTTCGTGGGTTGTGTCTTCCATTTTTTGTTTGATTGCATCATACAACGTACAGGCATACAACTGTCTGATATGATCGATTTATTTAAAAGGAATTCTAGCAAGTTATGTTGATCGAAAGATCTTGCTTGGAGAATGGTCAGGTAAGTGAAGAATGGGAAGGACATAGGCAAGCAAGTAAAGTTGTGGATTCAGAATCTGTTCTTGTTACTTGCGACTTCCACCCAATCAACTTATATGGACAATTATGATGCTATGTTAAAGTTGTGGTGGTCTGAGTTATACAAATGTAGTGAAGCCTGCTTTGATGTCCCCGTAGAGTGTGAAAATTATATATTCTTCTCAATTTGTATCCACTGTCCATGAAATCTTGCTTTGTTGATTTCAAGAATACATTGTGCAAATATGTGTATTATTTATTTGTTACTTTAGCCAGTTATTGTATTGTCAATTAACTATGTTGTCATTTTAATAATAAAATATTAACCAGAAGTGTATGTCAAACGGATATACATAAATTATGATATTTTTGCCAAACAAATAGTAATAGTGAGCACCAATTGAACAAGTCTGGGTAGACCTACACCCAAACTATGTATATACATACCGATAACAGACCCAGTAAGGTTATGGGGTAAAGGGGTCTGAGTTTCAAGTTTACCTTTTATTCACAAGGCGTTGAGTGTCTAAGGGGTCTGAAAATTAATTTGTTCATTTTTTGTTACGAACATCGCATGGGGAGAAAATTAGAGGGCTTAAGCCTCTTCTATTAAGGTTATTTAGATAAGAATTTGATAAATAATTAATTTGTATGGATTTAAGGACGTAGATAATGTCATCTTAACGAGACGTGGGACGACAAACTGCAGCTAATGTTTGTTGCGGGATTAGCATATCCGAGGATAAATAATTTTTGTTAAAAAGAAAAATCTAGAACTTAGAATTAGAAATGATCTAGGGAATGGTGAGATATTGACTCTCGATCCTGCGTAATAGATTAAGACTGATAGATGCCCAACGTTTAGACTATTTGACTAAGTTTGCCTACGTGTATAGGTGTCTCGATTGTATTTGTTACTCCTTAAAAGGTGGCTGGATACATGTCCGATATGTGATAAGTAACTTGTACGTCTTTCTGTTAACATATGTGAATTGAACTAAATTTCAGATTTGATATATAAAATTCTAATATGACTGAAAGTCTTGCATCTGTAAATTTATCTAATAAAATCATTTGACCATGTTTTGATATGTTTGGCAAGCCGTCTATAAACCATGAATAAGATTTGTATCACCCAACAATGGAACTGGACGAGTAAGACTTATGTGAGTTTAAGATTTGTCATATTCCGTTAGTTATTCCTTCGAATTTATGATGTGTAAAATCATATGAACAATGATCAGCTCATAAATATTATGTGATTTGGAAAAACTATGATATGGTAAGCATGTTATCATTTTTAATGTCTACCGAATCTTAAGACTTATGTGCATAATTTTACAAATTTTTAAGAAATCAATGAGAATGTAACTCTGGGATTCTACACAGCACCAAGGATGGGAGATGACTATGGAGTGTTTTTAATAATTTGCCCTGGTAGGGTTATGTTTCTTGCAAATGATACATGTAAATTTGGATCCTGGGGATAATCTTCAATGTTTATGATGTATTTTGGAGAGGATGATATGCAATACTATGTAGAATGAGACTGACGACGTTTTCTTTATGTTTATGTTTAATAGAAATCATAAGGTATAGTTTGTTTATGGTAGAAGCAAAGCTTGCTTGGGACTTCAGCACCATGCAGTGAATCCTTCTCACAACCACTATAAAAAAATACGCGGTTAGCGATAGATAAATTTTGTCACTAATCTCTCACTAATTCGTCGTAAAAATCATTCGGCTTCTTAACGACGGAATGGTGACACTTCACGTCCGTCGCTAAAAAATACTCACTGAGTAGCGACGGACAAATATCTGTCGTTGTTCCACTCCATATTGTGACATCTTAGAGATGAACTATTCTCGTCGTTAATCCATCGTTGACTACGTTTTGTCGATGAAATTTTTTCGCCACTAATCCCTTACTAAATAGAGACATATTAGCGAGGGATAATGTCACCTCTAAATATAATTATCCATTGCTAATTTTCTTTCATTTAGTGATGGATTAGAGATAGATGATTATCTATCGTGATGTTAATCTATCGCTAATCTAATCTCTATGCCGTCCCAAAATAGAGACGGATCAGTGATAGCACACACCGTCTCTAATATTTTGTCGCTACTTCTATCTTTGTTACTGACATATTAGAGATGAAGAAATTCCGTTGTTAATTATTTTCGTTGCTACTCTATTGCTAATCCGTCGCTAATCTATCTTCTATGATTTCAGTTAGTGATGGATCCATCCATAGCTCATTATTTTTTATTTTTAAAAATATTTATTTATTTAATATAAAGACTTGTTTACATAAAAAATATAAAATCTTACACACTCTAAACATACAAATTGAAATGATAAATACACATTTCCAACATTAAAATAACATCTAAAATTCTTCAAATATAATGTTTAAATAGTACAATTTATTTATAACATTAGTCAAAAAAATCAAGAAATATTTGGTGTTCCCCCTTCGCGTCATCATCTCTCCCGTTGCCATCACGTGGATGTGTACGTTAGGATCCTCCTATATTAAAAAATAAAAACAAAAGAATATTAGATGTGCATATATGAAATAGATTTCTTAATAAACAAATTGAAATGAATAAATTCTTTAAAGTTAAAAATAAGAATTTTTATTTGGACTTTGTCAGTTTTCATAGGTCACACTCGTTCCAGCCGTGTTAAAACAATCGGCACACTGATCGAACTAGTAGTTCAAATTTTCAACCTCCCAAACTCGATATCTCTTATTTTTAAACTAACTTATAGGTGATTTGAGCACCGAGCCCAAACTAGTAATCCAATTTGGATTCTATCTGTTCTTATAGGTCACTTTCAATGTCCCGGTCGTGTTGGAATAATCGACACATCGATGGGACAAGTATTTTAAATTTTTAAATCATCTAACCCGACATCTTTGGTTTAAACTAACTTAATTCATAAGTGGGTGATTTGAGTGTCGAGCCTAAATTAGGAATCTAATTTGAATTCTGTGAACTCCCACAAGTCACTTTCATCACCTCGATCGTGTTGGAACAATCAACACACCAATCAACGATGAACAATAGAGTAGGAGGGAGAGTGAGGAGAGTCATATAGAGGAAGGGATGAGTATGAGTGGAGGAGTGAAGACCCGGAGAATGCTCGATAGGCCTGGAGAGTGTTCGGAGAGGCAGGAGGAAAAGAAGCACGAGATGGAGATTCCTTCAATCGTTACACGGGGAGCTCCTCTTTCCTCCTTGGAGTATGACTCTGCTAGCACAAGAAGGCATCTCTCTCTACGTGTCTCTATCTGTGTAGCTGTGTCGTTCCGCCGTCCCCCCTCTGGGTTCGGCTGGGGACCTATTTATACAGGCCGCTGAGGCGCTGACCGTTTCTCGACTGGGAAATGACGAAGATCGTGGAGTAACACCTCTTTGATCGTGGGGGGTTACCCGTTGCTCATTTACCCATTCCCGAAAGAGAGGCTTCGTGACGAAGATCCCGATGACGTGGACGTGACTTAGTCTACGCTGGGAAACCCTGTGATGGTGGCGATAACGTTCGCCCATTGGCGAGTTCTACGGCATCCGGACTGCGCCCAATAATCCTGCCCGTGGGCCGATGGAGCTTCCTTAGGTCTCAGCTGGGCCGTATAGAATGGGCCAGAGGCCGATAGGGTGGTCCGTTGTGAGCTCAACTGAACCGGGTCGTAACGGACCTGACGATATTGAGTCGCACTGGATCGGGCGAACATTCTCCTCCTCAAAGTCTAAACCCAACTAGGTAATGGACACGAGATCCCCGCGAGGCCAATCTAAAGCAACCTTCCTTTCATTGCCATCTCAGATCTTGCTCTGGATTCCACACACCTCCGTAACCATCTTGAACTCTGTAAGTTTTATAACTATGGCTGACTTCGCCCAAGATCTACCTTCTATTATGCCTGTGATCATGACCAAGGGTTTCTCCTCCATGTATCGTTGACTTAAATATCAAAGGCTTCTATAAGGACACCTCATCCGGAGTCGAGAATTTTTTCTTAACAGCAGAACGATCGACTTCAACATTCCATGTCACCACTTGGCTCCTCGTGCCTCCTGTCTTCTCCGAGATCCTTTCCTCCTTGCACCGGGAAGATCAATGTCCGATGCTCCACTCAACACTCGACTCGCTTCTTGAGAACTCCGTTCCTACCGTTCAATCTCCCCTGCTCGATCTCAACAACAAATTCTAAATGTCACGCAACAATTACATTCCTGGAACTATGCATCACAATTTACATATGATTACAACGTCAAATGAGTAAATAATAGTGACTATACTGTCAACAATATCCTCTGCTTCTGCTTCTGATTATCGAGAAAGTGGGTAAATGTTTTATAGAAATTTTTGTCAAAATGGGTAAAGCTTCATTATGTTTCCCGCCTCGGGGAGGCGGCCCCGCAGCTCCTCAACAGAAATGAGTACCTGTAGAGGTGGTCAACTGGTCATGCTCACACGATCAAACCGTTGGACTTTCGGGATCTGATTCCTATTTCTCTGGCAGTCAAATTCATTTGAGTCCAAAATTTTTTCTTTTGTTTTAAATCTTTAATACACTTGGCAAATGGGCTCGGTTTTCAGCAAATGGGCTCGGTTTTAAGTGCAGATTGATAAAACTCTAATCAATTTCTCATCCTAGGCAAACTGACAGATTTCTTATTGGATCCAACGGATCCACCCGACCTCAAAATTATTACGTCTTAACCTGTGAACAGTCCCCAGTACAAACAAGGGAGGAATCGGAAGACCTTCGGCAAGCCATCTCTGCCTTCACGAGAGATGGCCTCTTTCAACTGCGTTGGCATGGGTATTGGCACCGCATGCTATGGCACCCCCACTAATTTAATGGACAACTAAATTATGAACGGAGGTTGATTAAAAATTGTTGCTGCCCAGAACAGCCAGACAACATATAATTTTTGCGGGAATCATAAAGAACTGAAGAAGCCATTTCAATTGAACAAAGCTGCAATTGAACAAAAAAAGGCTGCAAAGTTGCCAAGGAGAAAAAAAAATGATGAACCAAGGCTGCAGTTTAATACTGAGCGCCCCCCTGAAAAGCAAGCAGCACATACGATTCTGTATTCATGCAATACCACGCTCTGGAGTGGTGAATTATTGATGATCACCTGAGGAGGCCATGAGAAGAAAAAAAAGTGAAGAAAAAGGTAAAGAGGGGGGCAGGAAAGTGGTTGCCAGTCTTTTCTGATCAAAATCATTACCAATAGTTTCACATCATCGTAATCGAAACCATGGGCAACATAAGAAGGGGCAGAGGAGTTAAGAAAGAAAAAAGAAAAAAAAAAGGAAGGGAAGATGATGATTCCCAGTAGGCCCACCAGCTCAATCATGAAGGCAGAGGCCAAAACCAGTAAACAAATTCCATGTACATGCCAATCATCGATCCATGGCTGCTGAGAAGGATTCACACAAGCAAGCAGCTCTTCTTTTAGAACAGATGACCAAAAAGCTGTTCAAAAAACCCCAGGCAGAGACCGATGGGGGGTGGTTGCTAATGCGATTCTCACCGCTTATGCTGCAACGTCCATGCCGGGGAAGAAGATTTCATCACAGCTAGCTGATCTACGAGACGCAGAGGAGCCAGTGGCAGGCTCCTCCATTTCCCCTTCTACCAAAATCTCCTGGGAGCGGCAGCTGCAGCTGCAGAATGCCTTCTCCCCTCTGCAGAAATTGCAACAACAGTCAGAAAGCAAACACCCAAAGTTTATTTCTCCTCCGGATTGCTCTTTTCTCTACAGCAACAACTAAGTAGAACGAGCAAGAGTTAAAACGATGAGACTGTACTCAACGGTAGATTCTTGGGGAAATTAAGATGATCATTAGAAGGATAGGTTTAGTGAACCAATGCCCATTCTTACCTATACATGTAGATATCTTTCCCTTCCAGCTTCTTCTTGCAACAGTAGCAGACCCTTAAGAAATCCTCGGACGGAAAGGAGGGCGTGGGATCCTCTGAGCAGGTGACCATCCAAGAGGTTCCTCTCCTCTCTTGTTCCTGTTTATTGGAGTTAACATCGGACAAATCGGTCGTGTGAGTTTCCAAAATGCGATCTCCAAAAATGTGGGTCGTCTTAGGATTCGGACCACGAGAGATGATGCAGGTGTAGTCTTCGGATTGCTCAATGTCACCGGCAGAGAGAGAACCAGTGAAGCCATGGGTGGTGATGGGCAAAGAACCTGATGAACTGCCGCCATTCACCGCTCTAATGAAAGGAGGTACCAACCTGACATCTAAATTGAGATCTTGGCGAGCCAAGAACGATCTATCCATGGAACAAGGTTGGGCCTTTACGGGTTTCCCGGGTTCCAAAAACCGATCCCTTGGGAGCTCGGGCGCCATCTCCGGCAAGCTCGGCCGGAGAAGCGGCGACCCAACCCGGGTTTGTGATTTCATCACGTAGTTCTTGGGCAAGGACCTGGGCGATGTCGCAGAACTCAGAACCCTGAGATTGCTGCCGTTGGTCTCGTCGTTGAGGGCATCCACGAGGCCGAGTCCGACCCGGTCGCAATGCGGGGATCGAGGGGACCTCGCAAGGTAACTCCCCAGGCAGGAGAAGACCTTGCAGTCGAGCGGGGAGGTGGGGCTCCGAGCTGGGTCGGAATCCGGCGCAGCGCCATTGGTTAAGCCGACGAACAGCCTCGGGAGGCTGAAGAACGAGTTGCTCCTGGGCTTGCGCGCGGAATCGGAAGAAAGAGACGACTCGGACGCCGAATCGGCCATCGTCTGCGCGCCCCTGCTCTGCCCCTTCATCATCGCGGCTGAGGCCTCCGGCTTCCCCGGCGGCACCACTGCTTCTGCGGGTGGATGGCTCTGGAAGAAGAGAAGGAAGGAAACACCAGTTCAGAGAAGAAAAAAAACAGAGCCAGAGCAGAAGCATCAAATAAACCAAAAGCTGCAGAACATACAAGGGTGTAGGGGAGTGGAACAAGAAAAGACGAGGGGGGATTCACGTGGATGAGGACAAGATCCTCCATCGCCATCCACAAAAAGGAGAGACAATGGCGTGATGCAACTTGCAGGGATAAGGAAATTAGGAGGAGACAGCAAAACACGGAATCACATGCCTACCCTGATGCAAGAACCATGGAAAACTAACAATCACATACATGTTGTTTTAAGCTTTTAACGTGCTGGCGTGGGATCCCATCAATGAGGGGGGAGTAGCGAAGAGAAGACCCACTTAGCGTTTGCAAGGGAACACGAAAAAAAAAATCTCAACTTTGCAGATTAGAAGTGAAACGGGCAAATGCCCATCCATTGATCCATAAGCGTGAAGGCAGAGGGGCGGGTGGAGGAAAGCTTTCAGATTCTTGATGCGGTCGTCTGCCATGCAAACAGAACAAACAAACTCAACAACAAAGAAATAAGAACAACGGAAAGATGAAAAACGACCCATTTGAGTGAGAGACATGAAACCACGTCAAAACATTAAAGCCGTATCACAGAAACAGAGTGGAGGAGGAAGAAGAAGAAGAAGAAGAAGTCAGAGGGGGAGGGGGCAAATAATGTTTCACCTGCTCTCTGGGGCGCAAGCGGAGACCCAAAACGAAACCAGATGCATAAGCACCAACAGATGCCACGGCCGCATTCAAAAACCCAGCATGGAACGAAATCAATCAAGCAAACCAAAGCAAAGCAGATTTCTCAGGGACTCTCAAAAGGGGTGTCGTAAAGGAGTGCAAACAGGGAAGACACCAGGGAATCACGGGTGAAAGGGAATCCTGGCAGAAATGGGGGGAGAAAACCCACCTCTTCTCTTCCCCCTCCCACCTCTGAGACGCCTCTCACAGACGAAGCTGGGAGGGTGGCGGAGCCGAGTGCAGTGAAATAGACCATGGTGTGAACCTTACATGGTACGCCTCTCTCTCTCTCTCTCTCTCCTTTCTACACTGCATGCATCAAAATCAGCGAGGCTTCTGAGATACTCCTCCATTATCCGTCGCTGTCAGAGCGGAGTTAAATAAGAGGAAAATGTGAATACGTAGACAAAGGAGACACGGTATGCGTACGTAAGCCATACGTAGTGGAGAAGGGGGTCCACCGTGGTCTCCCGGCAGTTGTCCAAATCGGGCACCCAATTATGTGGGGATTGTGCGAGACAGCACCGTTTGATCTCTGGCCTTCTCAACGGTCCCCCGAATCGACGGATAGGATCGACTGATTGGATCATTATCTAAAGGCCTGTTTATTAGTTGTGTGAAATTACCATATAAGCAGTAATTTTTTCTTGTATCTTATCGGAGTCAATACCCCCCACGTACACTGTCACAATCTTAGGGTTAAGGGAGAGCCTGTGTGGTACCGCTCGTAGCCCGGGTACACGTATCCGAGCCTGATCAAAGCCACGAAATGGGGCGCCTTTCCTTCTTTTTTGTTTTTGTCCTTTTCCATCATGCAGGTGCAGTCATTAGAAAACGACAAAATATACGAGAGAGGTGGGCCCAGGTGGAGGCTTTTACTTCTTTTAGCCCTGGCGTCGGTGAAATCGGGGTTTATGGAGCCCCCCGGGTAACTTGGGCGAGACGCCTTCGCCTGAGGTCGCCACCTACGGTGGTGGTAAATAAATGACAAGGCAACTGGAAAAGGTTTCCTTTTAAGACCACCATTCACATGGAGGAACCGTTTGATAATAGAATAGAGAAAATCAGATTGATTTAAACTTAGGTAAGTTTGTTTTTATTTTTATATTTTAAAATGTATTCGAATTAAGATGGAATAATTAATTTTATATCTCGATTAGAATGAATTATTCTACGAAGACTCAAAATAGAGTGAAAAAATTTATCCATCTTATCAAATTATATTTTTATTTGTTCTCACGTGACAAGAAGGATTTAAACGCAAAGATCTTATCGAGACGAACAGGTCTATGACATTGATCAACATGCTCGTATTATCTATTTTATAATATTAATATTTTGCAATGAGAATATTAGTACCCGAGCTAATACTCCAACGAAATGAGGACATTGTATTCGAACAAAAATCTGTAATAATAAATCTCTGTTGGACTAGCTTATTTGTTCCAACTCTATGGAACTGTATTTGTGTACGGCGTATATAAAGCATCAGAAATTGCCAACCGGTTGCGGCAAGTTCTTTTTTGTTTGTTTGTTTGACGTGCATTTCTTGGTCCCCAAGATTCCAATCTCTTGCTTGCACTCAGGACAGATCCAAACATAAGTTTCTGTCCTCGACCCCTCTTGAAGGTCATTTACGTCCCTCGATTATTTAATGAAAGCCATGATAATCTCCACCTCCATTCTCCTCCAATCCAGGTAGCTCTGTGCTGTAGCCTGGAGTGGATTCGGCCTCTTCCTGGCGGATCTGCTCGTTAATAATGGGGGAAAGGAAAACTCTCCGGGTTGGCGGCGACGACACTTGTGCAGAAGCCATTAGAAAGTTTCGTCCCTAGCGCACCCACATGAGGCTGCACGAGCTCGGAAACGCAACCGGGACGCTAAAATGTCATGCCACATGAGAGCAACGTCTCAGAGAATCTCAAAAGGGAATGCCTATCATTAGCCCTTCCGTAAGATACTAATCTGAAGCCCGTGCCCACCGGCACATATGTACAAAAGGGAGAATTTAGACTGCATAATCTATAGCAAAAAAGGCTGATCAAGAGCGATATCCCTAATTTGCATTGCAAGAATCATATGTTGTTTTACACATATATCGACAAAACCAACAAAATAGGAAATAATAACTCACAGCGAAAATGTCTAGAAATGCAAGAGAAGGGAACGCATCGGCTGTTTGAAATAGCCAAAAAAAACCCTTGAAGCATTTATAAAACTGGTCTTCACTACTGATTTTTTTCATTTACCCAAAAAAAAAAAACTAACGACTTTTTTCATTCTCTTCATTATGGCACGTAGGACTTTGTGTTAATAGAAAGCATCAAAAAAGGCTAGGAATAGCCCATCTTCCACGAAGGCATGAACACATCACAGAATAGTATAAGTCTTCGCCAAAGGCAAAGACTCGACGTTCATATTATCCAAGTAAAAGAAGAAAAACTGTTGGATGTCTAGTGTTATAAGTCGAGTGCTGGGATGGCGTTGGAGAATTTTTTGTGCTCGTACGAATCATTAACAAAAGCAAAAATAGCACGTTGAAGACAACAACACTAGGAAACAATGGAAGAGTCGATTCTTAATGGATATGGAACAAGGACCATGTACAGAATAACCATCCGAACGAATCAACGTTTAACAAGAAACTTCCAATATACTTCACCCACCACATGGGGCATAAAATGCGGTACGACGAACAATGTGGCTCCCGAGAGTATGTTGCTTCTTGAAAAACGGCAACACGCGACATGAAATATTCCACACGGATTTCGACCTAGCTGAATTCTTCGGCTCTGAGCATCTGCAAGGCAGCATAGGCTGCTTTTTGAACGCATTCCTTCTCTTCGTCCAGGGCTTTCTTTCTCTCTGCCACAGACTCCTTGCACTTTTCTATTTCCTCAATTACTCCGCAAGAAGTCTGATGTATTTCACTGTTTATTTGGATGTTTAAGAATCAATAAGATGAAAACAAGCCGAAAGAATAAGGCCATATGAACATAACACGGAAAGGGCAAATCAGATAGTGTAGCAGGAAAAAAAGGCAAAAACCGGTGGTGCCACGTGTTTCAACACGGTTGAGCACTTTGGAGACGCAGGCAAAAAAAAAAATACTTGTAGTTAGCAGCTGCAGAAGAATACCCAAGCGACAGAACAAGTGACCTGAATGCACATTTTAAAGGACATTGTGATAAAATTACTCCCAGTAACGACCTTCTTAATGACAAATAAGCAGTTTAGATGCATATCCTCGAGAATATGCTGCTGATACTGTATTCTCTATCATGTGAGACTTTTAGAATCCGGTAAGTTCAAATCCCACAATTCCGAGCAAACTCTTCAAACCTGCTTTCTGCCTTCACTTCCAACCTGGTTGATGATCAGTCAGGATATTGTTCCCCTTTCATGGCGAGCCAGTCAACAAGCAAAAGAAAAACTACCATCATAGGGTGGGGGGGGGGGGCGAAACTTAGGGATCTTTAACCAGCTGGCCGACAGTGAGGCTAACTTACACAGAAGAATTATAACAATCAAATTGGCTACGCTGAGCTAAAACACTAGCGCACAGAACATATGACACAGAATCTTACCCGGTCATCTTGAGCATGCTCTCTAAAGCTGACTGTATCTGCTGTGACACGTCTGCATTCATATAGAAAGCATATAAATGAAACAAAAGAAAAAGAAAGATGTATCAAAATCATATTTGTTGGAAAACCTCACATATATATATATAACAAATATATATAACCAAAACGAGTTCAGAGTTGGAGGACGTACCTCGCAGCAGAAACGGGACGTATACACGTACTAGCAGAAGCGAAAATAAAAACACGTGCATACCTTGGTCATCCGGTACAAGGTTGGCTACCAGAGTCGACCTCTACAAGTGAATCGTCGTGGAGTCACAGAGTCAACTATTAGAGTCGACTCTAAGGGTTCACGCTCCAAATCTGGGGACTATGGTGATGGTTCCCCTAGAGACGCAGACCACGGCCGTCATGGGACTGAGACAACCCGTGACTGCCATCGTGCAGTCGGCTCACCGACACACTACCCTCGTCGTTACCTCTAACACATAGAGGAGAATGACGAGAAGAAAGAACGGATAGGGAGAAATCGAGAGACGATGCTGCCGCTACCGCATCCGTCACGGGCGCTATGCTCTCGAGTTCTCTCTATCTACACACACATGCACACACTCTCTCTCTTATACACTTCTCCGTTGCCTCACAAACATACCTTGGCCAATGGAGACAAACTCCCACCATGGTGCATCTCCCAGTATCCTCATACTCGGAACTCCACCTAACAAATCCGGCAACATGATGCTGTCCACGTGCCGACCCGAGCTTACCCCTCTCACTTAATCAACCCCGTCAAGGAGTATATGGAGAGGAAGAAGAGAGGGAGGGTGAGCGGAGGCAAAGGAATAGATGGGAGAGAGAGAGGACGTGCGCGGGGGAGAGAATAGGCGAGCGAGGGAGAGAAGATGCAAGAGTGAGAAGAGACGGTGCGAGGAGGATAAGAGGGGAGGGGGGAGCTCGCGATCCTTATCGCGAGCTCCCGGTGGCACCCCACGAGCGTGCCACGCGGAGCGTGTACACACCCGTGGGCGGGCGCACGTGGGCACGCGCCCCGCGCACGCCTGGCCGCCACCGTGAGGGTGCGCCCCGGCCCAATGGCACCGCGGCCCATTAACATCTCCCACTTACCCATTAGGGCCTGTCGTGCATGTCCTTCATCTCAAAACACACAATCTCAAAGTCTACAGTTCTCGGTCATGCAAGAAATGGAGCGTGTGACCTCAGTGAGATTTATCTAAATAATATGGAAGTGTTCCGTTAAGTCATCACCTAACTAACAGATCACTAAAATGTCTCGCATATACCTCAGACACTTGACATCTCACCTGACTCAAAACTCTAGATCTCTCAAGAACAGGTAGTGTAGAGCCCAAATGCTAAGCACTCATGACTCTATCACCACTCAGGCAACCGAACCTTCCGGAAAATGAACAACGAAGCATGGTGCGATAGTAAGATGTCTTCCCTATGCTGCATATGCCAATCCAATTTGTCTCGAACGCTTTCTTAGACATGTCTCTTTAGACGACATCAACCTTCGCCCTAGGTAAGCATGCTAAAGTAGCGACATCGTGCTTCCTTTTCATGACATAGCACTACAGGTCACTAGGGGTACAGAGGGATGAGCCCACACAATGATGAAGAGAGATCTATTCATCATTCTCATCTGTGGTCATATTACACATGCAGTATGATTCACATGTTGCGGTGTTCTTCCATTAAAATGAGCGTGTCACTATAAAATTATAAAGCACCGCACTGATACAAGTCAAGTTACGACATCTATAGCTGACCAGAGTCTCACATACCAGTCGCCCCCTTCGGCGTCTTCTTGCGACTCACGTATCCGAATTTTTCAAGCTCCATGGGATTGCAGCCAAAGTCTCATGGTCGATCTTTATCAGATCTCATCTCAACCTCGGCCAAGGTGACATATATATGTTGTTTAAGATATTGCGCTCGCTCCTAGACCTCCAGGGCGCCGCAATATCAAATGCCTCATCTTGCACGCTATCTATAGCGCCAAGGTGAATCACCCGTGTGAGAGGGTCGATTCAAGCCTAGTGACACTCTGACGATGTGTAAATCAATCATTCAATCCAAGGACACTCCTTTGGAGAATGATCTAACTATATTATTAATGATGTCCTAAAAATTGTAACGATTACAATTTACAGACCCACAGACCCTTAATGGATCGCAAAACTCTCTACATAATTTGTCCTGCTATGTAGGGTCCTTGGCGAAGGCCAATGCCCAGTGCATCCTACATACAATTATAGACCCTTATCTCATGTCCCAGCAAGGTGTATTCGCCAAACATTGCAGGACGCTCTACAACCACACTACCATAATATGTAACAGAATCGGCCACACACTGTGTCTTTACTGGGAACAAAGCAATGCGTGTCTACTTCTTGTTATACCACGAGATAGCTCCATCAATCAACAGGAACACAAATCTTGAGATGGACTTCCGCTTATCTCAGTCACTAGCCCAATCTACATCGCTATAACCAATCAGTTTTGGCACATTTCCATCATGACACAAGACATGGCTTGGCATCCCTCGCAGGTCTACAAAAAACGCGTGAGACTCAAATTGCCTGGGTGACAACTAGCTAGACCCGCTGTGAAACTAATACACTGCGGAATACAAAACATAATGTGTATCTAGCTTCCAATCGCAGCCGCATTATACACTCTTGACATCTTTTCCTATTCTTCTTCAAACCAATGCACACTCTTTATCAAATGGAGTATAAATGGGTGTTAAGTTGTGCAGTATAAATCGCTCCGAGATTTCACCACTATAGGTCTCTTGAGATAGCACAGGAATCTTTATGAGCGATTCCACACAATTTTCACTCTAAGCACATAGCTAGCGGTATTTATCAACTCCATATTATTTCTACCTATTAGAGTCTCGTTGACTTACGATGATGAAATGAGGAACAATTTCCTCAAGCACTCACTTCACATGCATACAGTGGTCATTGTCGATCATCTCGAAACTAAATGAGATAATCGTCTTATGGAATTTCAAACACCACTATCTAGACGATTATTTCAAGCTCTATGCTTGGGGCAATAAGCTTTATGCCCCTATCCTTTTGACCTCAAAGCCATCTGCTTGAGCCATATAATTTTCTCGTCTAGTTTTTCATGGAGAAATGTAGTCTTTACATCTATTTGGAACATATCCAAAAATAATGATAGCTAAAATCAGGCGAACGACGAATGAATGATAATCTCACCATCAGAGATAACACCTCATCACAGACTATACCCTCCCATTGGGTATAACCCTTCGCCATAAGTCGTGCTTCGTATTTGTCAATCGACCCATCTACCTTGTGCTCACGTTTGAAAATCCACTAGTTTGCAATCTCTTCGCACACATGTGGGAGATCTGCTAACTCCCAAACCAGATTTTGTGTCATGGAATCTAACTCATCATATATCACAGCTTCTCATTTTTGTTTAGATAATGATGCAAAAAGCCTCCTAGTCAAACTTGAGCTCTTTATCATCCATGGGCTCACAAATGAGCACCTTGTCTCAAAATTTAAAAAAAAATTACGAGGGACATACCCACGCTTGCCACGACATACGGAGCCTTGAATTCTAGTGGTTTCAACAATGCACTTTCACTGAGTGTGCACTCCCCAGTAGCCGCACTCCCACTAAGCTGATCATCCCTACTATTTCTGGTGGACACGTGGTGATCAGGCACGTGGTGAGAAACATATTCCCTCCCTCCGCTGGAAATGGTAGGATATCAGACTATTGTCCCAACTTATGAGAATCAAAACTTCAAGGCTAGGAAAATTCCTTCCACAGGAAAACGACATCTCAAATTTATTTTGGTATCATTCCTCTATCAGAGAAGAAAGAGACTAGCTGTAATGATTCCATGACTTACAGGCCTTCCAAATAGACTTATGACATACTTTACCAGTCAATCATGATTCACACATAGGCAAGTCGACCCTAGCGAGTAGGCCTTAATAGACCTTCTCAAGCTAGTCTGGTCATTTTATTTTGCCCTATGTGATTTAAACAAGCAGGTCATATGGCAGAATTCAGGTCCTCATTTTTTGACACATAAGTTGAATAAGAAGAGGAAGAAGAAGAGACAATCTATGTCAAGAACAATCCAACATAAAGAAAACTATCAAAACCAAAATACAATTTGCGCAAGTTACATTATCTTGGATGATGTATACATAACTGCCGATAGATACCAGACAAAAGTCTAGGACTATATTATACTTGGACTATTCCAACAATAATCTAGAAATCCTACTCAATCTTTTATTATATGCCATCTTGCTCCTAAATCCAAAATTCACTCAAAATCAGGATGAGCAACAAAAACATGTAAATAGGCATATAGAGAGCTAGGCACGTGAGAAACTATTTTGGCTCAGTGCAATCACGAGTAAAAATTATCTCGCTTTCCATAGTTGAAACACTTCAACTTGCTTTTGTCCCTAATCTTACCATACTTGTCACGGCGACATTTGAATGTCTTCTCTGCCCTAATGCATGATGTACTGTCTTGTCCCTTTCATTACTTCTATGGTCCCATTTTGTCAAACACGGGTCCACGAATTGGGCAAAGACCCAATCACACAGACTGCACCTACTACACATGTGAGAGCATTTCCCGTTGCCTTTGAGTCACGAATCATACTGGACATCATCCTCAGATGTGAAGTCATCGTGCAGCGCAAATCCCTTCGGTAGTTCTCAAATGTCAAAATAAGAGCCCTTAACCAAATAAGGGACATTCTCCCAAAGAAGAACTAGAATTGATCTCACATTTTCTTGACAGATAAACATCCCAAATCCGCTTATGAGATCGTCTTGCATGCCGGTTAGTACATCTAGTGCATGCTACAATCTCTACTGAATCAAAGTCAACAGACCTTGGTTCTGGCAATAATGCGCAATATTACCCTCTTTGGGCGGTGTTATGGTAACAGTGAGATGGTTGAGCAACTCATGCTCATTGAGTTGGATCTATACAGTGCCAAATGCCCTAACCAATTTCATTTAAGTTGTCACCCCTAGTGAGAACAATAATCAAAATTCTCAGTGGCCATCACGTTAAATCATTACATTACTTGTTAAGAGCTTTGGACATCATTTTACACATCGTCCAAATTTGCTACTAGAAATCCGAACCAATCTCATTCGACTCTCTTATATAGTGACATCGAAAGTAGAAGTTAGGCAACTATAATCATCTCCCACTCACATAAGATTATTTAATAGAATTAGAGGGACATCGAGCAAATTTTCTATGGTGAGAGAAACGCACATCTTCTCACATCAATAAACTGTTTGTATGCGATCAACTTGCATTAGGCCACTACCATGTGGTGCTAAATTAAATTATTTTTCTTAAACATGCTCATCTACACATGATTTTATTCATATACGCAAAACACATTTGCACGAAAATAAATAGACAAATATAAAGTAATTATTCATGAAACATATTCAAGAATGTTAAAGTTTAAATCTAAATCCGACTCCATGCTCACAAAAGGTGTAAATTTAGTCATATTAAAACAATACACCCTGAGTATGGTCTAAATTGCACAAATGCAATAAAAGTCAGAAATAGCATCAAATCACCACTTTCCCTTGGAGGTTATTCATATAAGGTACGGAAGTGGTGCATGACGGAACTCGGCATTCCATCGTGGTCACCAAGTGGGTAGCCAAACTCCTAGAGTCCCGCAATGTCCAACATGCGGAGGCACCCACAGACTCACTCCACGAGTCCACAAACATCGTGTTGTTGCTGCACAAAATAGCGCACTGAACTCATTAAGTCATCGGAACCCATCCGTAGTACGTTTCACGGGGTGTCAGTCGGGTCGTCTCGATAGCTCTACTTTGTCGTCATCGTGGTCACTGTCACTGGAGAGGGCAACCAAGTCTTTTTATAGCCATTTTTGTGCCATTGCTCACCTTTATTGCCACTAGCAGGGTTCTCTGCGCACTAGTGACGACGTCACCTGAGCCACAAACCCACCTATCTGCGCTCAGGTAATCTGCAAAATTCCACTCACTAACTAGACAACGACAATGACCATCACAGTAGGTAGTCGTCGGCTTGACGCACCCATGGTGTCGTCAGTGGGCCGACGATAGCTAACATGTAACCCGCCTGTCGCTGACTGGCCACTGTCGCGACTACATATGTCTCAATATTCTTGGTGAAATCGGTCACTGCAGGTAGACGCAAGGCGTCAGCACTTGCCGCGCTTGTCGTAGACTCCATCCCAATAGTCAAATCTGGCGTTGCGGAGTTATTGTCTCCCACGGGATCCACAACCCGCGTGTTCAGAACATAGCCGTTCTCCCAGAAACGAGGACCGTTGTCCATCGTGAGTCATGACATCGTTGTCGCCGTCATGACTCACGACATCTCTCATGACATCCTCTGGTATTATAAGTCCGATGGGTAGATGTCGCATTACATGTATACGCGCGTTAACCCGAGGATGGGAAGACAACATGACCGCTGACAAAGCCACCGTAAATTAAACAAATTAAAACCACGACAAACCTTCCGCTCTGATACAAATTGTTGGAAAACCTCACAGATATATATAACAAATATATATAACCAAAACGAGTTCAGACTTGGAGGACGTACCTCGTAGTGGAAAAGGGGCGTACACACATACCAACTGAAGCGAAAACAAAAACACGTGCATACCTTGGTCATCTAGGAACAAGGTTGGCTACCAGAGTCGCCCTCTACCAGTGAATCGTAGCGGAGTCACAGAGTCAACTACTAGAGTCGGCTCTAAGGGTCCACGCTCAAAATTCAGGGACTATGGTGATGGTTCCTCCAAAGACACAGACCACGGTCGTCACGGGATTGAGACAACCTGTAACTGTCATCGTGCAGTCAGCTCACCAACATACTACTCTCGTCGTTACCTCTAACACATAGAGGAGAATGGCAAGAAGAGAGAAGGGATAGAGAGAAATCGAGAGACAAGACTGTCGCTGTCGCAGCTGTCACGGGCGCTATGCTCTCGAGTTCTCTCTCTCTACACACACATGCATACACTCTCTCTCTTATACACTTCTCCGTCGCCTCACAAACATACCTTGGCCAATGAAGACGAACTCCCACCATGGTGCATCTCCCTGCGTCCTCGTACTCGGAACTCCACCTAACAAATTCGACAGCATGATGTCGTCCACGTGTAGACCCGAACTTACACTTCTCAGTTACTCAACCCCGTCAAGGGGTATATGGAGAAGAAGAAGAGAGGGAGGGCGAGTGGAGGCAAAGGAATAGATGGGAGAGAGAGAGGACGTGCGTGGGGGAGAGAAGAGGTGAGCAAGGGAGAGAAGATGCAAGAGTGAGAAGAGACGGTGCGAGGAGGATAAGAAGAGGGGACGGGGGAGTTCACGATCTTTATCGTGAGCTCCGGTGGCACCCTGCGAGCGCGCCACACGGAGCGTGTACACACTCATGGGCGGGCGTACTCGGGCACGCGCCCCGCGCGCACTTGGCCGCCACCGTGGCGGTGCGCCCCGGCCCAATGGGGACCGTGGCCCATTAACAATATTAAGTCTTGTAAAATGAAAACAGCAAAATGATTCTGCAATCATCCAATCTGGGATCTTCGTTCATTCTCATCAATGCCGCAAGTAATAATGCTTCAAAACAGCATACACCATTGAAGTACCCAGAAATGATTTATCTAACTTATCCTATATGCCTTTATCTTATATGCCTTGCTTGTCTGGGAATACTTCGAGAATATGAGATATCCCACATTCTTGTAACCAATTCTATTCCACATAATGACAAAAATATATATCAATGCGTACAGCAAGATTCGCTAACTCGATGATACATATCGACTCAGAACCGGTCTGATCAGGTACGAGTTGACCTGACTCGGGCCAACTCGGGCTGGCTCGGCTGAATCACATTTGAGGCTTTTTTATTTTGTTTGTAAAATTAAAACTTCTTGCAGTGTTTGAATTATTTCTCCGATATTTTGACTTGTAGAATTACGATCCCATCAATCTAAAGTATGTAGGAATTATTTAGTTTATTTTTATTTTTAACTAATTTTGAATATTATATCATTATTAGAAAATCCATAAACTAGAGAATAGAGTTTCATGTTCTTCATCCATGAAATGTAAGATCCATGGTCAATATTATATCATTATATCATTATTATAAATTTTAATTTTAAAATTTTTAAACTAAAAATTTAATATTGTATTATTATTTAAATAATTAATTATGGATCGGACCAATCCAACCCAGATCATGGCTCAGGGTCGCCGTGATCTGATACTAGTCATGCCGGCAAACCATGGTGTACAGTGATCCCGAATTTGATTTCACTGAGGAATGTTTATATCGCATGATCATAAATGTTATCACATGGAAGAAAGCTAATGGCAGGCAGAATGGCGAAGTTAAGTTCACCATGAAATTCTATACCCAGAACAATAAATCTGAACGCACAGAAGAAAAGTTGCATGCCACGCAAGATTCGATAAGAACTTATCTAATGTATTAAGCAAGAATAAAATTCCACGCTCACTGTCAAGTCATGGCAATCTGCCTTGAGTCAAACTTGTCTGAATAATGACAACTAAACGACTCACGAGACTTGAAGAAATGAATATTTGTATAGCGCTATCCATATATATTTTTATCATATTCCAGATAGTACAACTCTATTTCCTCATGAAAAACCAGAGATCTTACAGGCGATCCAAGTCTCAGAAAAGCACGTTCATCCGTTACAGCCAGATCTGGAATTCCAATTATTCAGTAAGTCCAAATGGACAAAATCCCGTGGATCCGCCTCAGAGAACTCGAAGAACTCTCTAAAAGAATCATTCCGATCTGCTGATCTTAACATTATACGACAATAAAACTTTCGGATCAAGAATAGTGTCAGATCATCGTCAAACTTCCACAAATGAAGACAAAAAACAGCCTCCATTGCCCAACTATCCATTCAGCAAGCCAATCAAACAAAAGGAAAGAGCATCCCAGGGAGGAATCCTCTAATTCTTCAAGCATGAAAAACACAATCCGACATCAATCGCTGTATCATCAAGAGGAACCAACCACATCCGCTGATTGGCCAACAAGGCAGGGAATGGAGGTGAGCCAAGGGGAAAAAACCGGCAATCCTAGGGTTTGTGGAGGAATCGTTACCGTAGACGAGAGCGGTGAAGAGGGATTCCGCTCCGGGAGTCGGCGGCGGACCCTCCAAGGCGGGAGAGTCCTGGAGCACCGGTGTGCACTTCCCCATTTTCCTCGCCGGAGCTGAGAGAGCAGAGCAACAGATCCCTGGGTCTGGGGGGTTTGCCGCCCCCACCCCTTTTTATAGGCGCCGGTTTTTGGAGGGAACACCATCGAGATTTGATCGCGTCCTACCGCTGCCAGGTGTCAACCTCAGCGACACCCTCACTATAACCACCGTTCATGTTTTAGTGATTTAATGATGTAATACGTCAACGAGTTAGTTTATTAATGTGTTAGCAAAGTAACGTACTTTAGACATCAAATTATTAATATATTGAACGTGGCACCACTAAAACTAAAATAATAACACATTATTTATTAAGATATTAATACCTTGCTTGGTAAAGAGTTAAAATAAATACATTACACATTAGTATTTTAATGTCTTACTACATTACTATATCAATTTGTTTACATTTTTAGTGACTTGATATGTTATTTTTTGTTAATAGTTTCCTAATAAAATAAGGTGCTGTTGATCAAGCAAATGTCGGTGGCGTTGTTATAGTTGAAATTCTAGAATAAAAATATTATCTTCAATTTTTATATATCTAATTTTATTATAAGTATATTTTATCAATAAAATTTGCTCTCCAACTTAAGTGTTGTTTGTTTGCACGTAACTCTATAATTTTAAAATCACTAATTTTAAAATCAATGTATTTTATTAATTGTAAAAATGGAAACATTTTATTTAAATAGCTGTAAGATTATACGTAATTACTTTGTTCGTTTGTTGTGACTTCAACTTATTGTTTCGCCAATTTTAATGTCAGGTGGATATGAACTGTACATTTTTTTTGTAAACAGAAGTTTGATATTCAAATTAAGGCAGGCTAACAGAGGGCAGGATACAATAGGGGATATGAGGGGGGGACCAAGATCTATTAGTCTTGATACAAAAACCCTCTTGTGCGAGTGTGTGGGCCGCCACATTGGCAATCCTAAGAGCAAAACACACTCGAACAGAAGAGAAGGAAAGGAGATTTATACAATCTTGGATGATGGGGTAAATCCTCCACGGAGGGCTGGAGATTCCATTGATACAGTTGATGATGTTAAGGGCGTCTCCTTCTACTAACACTGACTGTCCTTGGGCAGTAGCTAGCTTGATGGCTTGCAGCAGGGTGAGGGCCTCGGCCATCTCTGGGGAAGGTGCCTGAAAGTAGGTGCATCGGCAGAAGATGATGGAATCGGAGGAGTCTCTCATGATAATACCAGCTGCACCATGGCCTTCCTGGAATGCTGCATCGGAGTTAATCTTCATACTATGAGCTTCGGGGGGGCACCAAGTGATTGCCAGGTGAGGAGTAGGCTTGTTGTGAACAGCACGGTTGGCATTTCAGCTTTGGTGGAGAGTGAGAGCTGAAGCAATAATTTGCCATGGGTGGTCTTCGATGCCTTCGAAGACTTTCTTGCACCCGGCGACCCAGATTTGCCACATGATTGCAAAGCTCATGGTGATTACCTAGAGATCGCACTTCCCAGTAGAGAATGAGGGCTTGGTCCATTCTAAAATTCTGTCTTCCAATACTTTTAGGTCTGCATCTGAATGATAGTTTAGGGGGGATAGCTTCCAAGCAGCTCTGGCTTTGTTGCAGGAGAAAAGAAGGTGATGGAGGGATTCTTCTTGGCTGTGGCAGACGGGGCAAAGTGGATCCGATTTCTTGTTGTGGTGGGCAATTCTGGAGTTTAGAGGGAGGGCCCCTGCAAGACACTTCCAAATGAAAATGGTGATTTTCGGAGGTATGAGGTTATAGATGGTGGGGTGCCATATAACCTTCCATATTTCTTTGTGGATGGAAGTGGAGGGTGGTAAAGACCACTCTTCCAGCATTATGCAGGTGGATTTGATGGAGAATTCGCCATATGTGGTGTGGCTCCAGATGGTACAGTCCCCCTCTGGGTGGGGGAACTGAGGAAGGTTGGTGTTGAGAATATCATCCGCAGTTTTGTCCTCAAAATTTTGTCTGATCAGGGCCTGATTCCATTGTTGATGTGAGATAAGTTGTGATACCAGGTTTAGGGAATCCGAAGTACAACTTGTCAGGATAATTGGTGGCTCTGGTCTGCTAGGGATCCACTTGTCCTCCCATATGTTAGTATTTTTCCCGTCTTGGATCAGCTGAAAGATTCCGGCCTTGACTTCCTTCCTGACTGACATAATAGCTGTCCAGGTATGGGAGCAATTTTTTTTTTTTGCTGAACCTCCCAAAAATCCATGCCTTTGAGGTATTTTGCTCTCAGGATTGATGCCCACACAGTTTGTGGTTCTCTGATGAACCTCCAGACAACCTTCATAATCGCTGCTTTGTTGTAGGTCTGTGGGCCTCTAATGCCTAGACCTCCAGAGCTTTTGTGATGTTTGATTCTGTCCCAGCTGCATAGATGGATTTTGCGGTTGCCAGGAACTTCCCCCCACAAGAATTGGCACTGTAACTGGTTTAGTTTCCTGATAAGTCCCCTGGGGAGGAGGGTAGTAGTCATAATGTGTGAGGGAATTGTTGAGAGGGTGGACTTGATGAGTGTGGCTCTCCCTGCTGGGGAGAGAACTTTCCTTTTTCAGTTGCTCAGTCTTTTGTTGATTTTCTCTTACAGGAATCTGAATTGATGGATTCGGCTCTTCTCTGGTCTTAACGGAACCCCCAGGTACAGCTCCTTGGAAGGTAGTAGGTTGATAGCAGTGAGATTGCAAATGTGGGTTTGCAATTCGGGGGGGGGGGAATACAAACCCAGATTTCAGCTTGTTGATAGTCTGTCCAGACCATGCTGCATATTGTTGGAGGATATTCATGTATTTGTGAATCTCATATTCCTCTACTTTTCCGAATATGAAGATGTCATCGACATACATCACATGGGTGACAGCCAGAGGCCTACTGTTGGCCTTGAGTCCATGAATCTTCCCCATTTCCACCATTTCCCTGATCAGTCCTGTGAGGACTTCGGCACACATGATGTACAGGTATGAGGAGAGGGGGCATCTCTGCCTAATACCTCTAGTGGGAGAGATCATACCTGTGGGTTCTCCATTAATATTGATTGAGAAGGAAGCTGTGCTAGTACATTGGTTGATGAGGCTCCGGGAGGCCTCTAAGAAACCAAAGTGTGCCATGGTGCTCTCGATGAAGGGCCATTCTAAGCTGTCATAGGCCTTGCTGATATCGATTTTGTAGCGACCCAAGATGCGGATACCGGGAAGAACCCGATACCATTCGAATCCTGGCCCGCCGCCCACGAATCGGGAGGGTTCGGAAAGGCTAAAAGGAGTGTGGAGGTACAAACAAATAGGAAATAAAGTAGGATAATTCAACAATTAACAAAAATAAATAAACAACTACAACAACAGGGTCCAATCCAATAAAAAGTACAATCTAAAGCAGTAAAACGTACCACATGCCAAGTGAACACTCGGCCCGGTGAGCTGGAAACTAAGAACCTCTGAACAGCATCCTCGAACCTCGAGGAAGAACCGCCGCACCTGAAAAGTAGGGGTGAGCCTCCTGTCACTGGCTCAGTAGGGATCCCACGGAACCCCAACCGAGAACAACGGCGGTAGCAGAAAGGAAAGAAACTACAACTACAGCAAGAACAACGAATCGGTGGCCGGTCAAAACTCGGCACTACAGCTACTCCTACTGTACCAGAAAAGTACGCCCCGATCTCACAGTCGGGGAACTACAGAACTAACGGGAGAACCTCTGGCTACGCCGCTAGAAGTGACCACCACGACCTCGCAATCGTGAACCTAACGCCGTCTAGGGAAAATCCTCGGTGACGCTCACCGGAAAACCCCTAGACCTCTACCTCGGGAACACTCCCTGAAACTGTCAGAAGAACCACGTCTCGCAGACAGGAAACGAAACCCGAAAATAGGAGAGTCACATCTGACGTGACAGGAGTACCTGCCCACCAGAAGTAAGGCCGAATGCGTCCACTGACGTCTTAGATCGCGCCTCAGGTGTCTCCCTCCAGCCCAGCGGTAGCTAAGACACCGTACAAGTAACCACAGAACAAGTGACTAGTTGGGGTCGCGCACGTCAGCGCGGGTCCAACTGCCCCCAACTACGTGTGCACACACAGACCATGCGTACTAGGTCTGGCCCTCTGACTGATTTTCCCTCAGCCGGACTCTGGCTGCAAGATGTGGGGCCCTACGGAAACCAGTCTAAAACGGTCTCTCGGGGTAGCCTCGCCACCACTCCCTGGTGGGACCACTCACATGTCGAAAGGCTACGACTAGTGGGGAGTCACTGATGTGACCACTCTCCGAGGAGAATCTCTGAGAAACAGCACACACCCTGCGCGAAAGTCGAGAAGAACCAAGTGGCACCGAGCCACTGGACTCTGGACAGTCCTCTAGACTCACTAAATCTAACGGTCCTTGAGTCACAAGACTCGAGGTCAAGACCGTCATACGCAACGGCACAACACTGTTAATCTAGTCTAATCCCTAGGTCTAAAACCATGGTAGCACGAATATCGAGGCAGCTCACGAGCTGCCGAGACCATTCCCTCAAAAGGGAACTCAAGGGACCTCCAGCCCCAGGCTGGGTGACTGGACTCACAGTCCAAGGCCACACACATGGCCCACGTGGAAAGCACAGAAGCACGATTCCCAAGGTAGCTCACAGGCCGCCACACCGATTCTCCATCACTGGGAAAAGCGGGAAACCTCCAGCTCCAAGCTGGACGACTGGACTCGCAGTCCAAGGCCTTACTCGAGGCCCACACATAAACCTTCTTCCGTAGAAACCCACGACATGCGGGGAAATCCCACCGCACTCACACCGCTACACGGTGACTCGATCAAGCGTAATACAAAGCCCGGAACACATGGGGTCACCCGGACCCACCCCACCTATGGGCACGCTAATCGAGGTAACACGGTACCTCCAGACGTCCCAGAAACACGGTCACGAAACCCACGGGATGTTCGGGACACTCACGATGTAATGCCCCAGGTTATTTTTCGGATTATTTTAGTGGGCCTCGGAGTGTATTTTGTGCTTTACACGTGTTTTTCCCTGATGTGCCTTCGGAACTCTGTGCAGGGCGAACCGTGGCGTTCTTCGACTCCAGGACAGTACCACTGCGTTGTGTTCCTTCCGAGGATCGCGGAGGTAATTTTTTATAATTTTCTGAATTTCTATAATTTTTGAGTTTTTCTATATATATTAACCCTTTCCTCTCTCCCCCTCTCATTCTCTCTTTCTCACTCTCTCTCATCTCTTTCTCTCCCCCTCTCCCCGGGCAACCGACGGTGGCGGAGGAGGGCGAGACGGCGATGGCGGGAGGCGAGGAACAGGTCGAGGATCGAGGGCCGGTGGCGCGTGGAAGCTCGGCCGCGGGTTCGTGAAGCGGCGAGGGTTTCACGACGTTTTCTTCGTGGATCGGCGAGCTCGGGGCGCGAAATCTTCGGTGGAGGTAGGGAGATGGATTCTCAGCTCGTGCTTTCCCTTTCCCGCGAGTTTTGTAGGCCGTGGCGAGCCGAGCGGGTTTATTTTCACATTTTAGGGAAAATCCATGTTTTGGGGGAGTGAGCCGGATCTCTCGTTTTACGGCATTTTTGGCCGATCCAGGAGTTTATATGCATGCCTAGGGGCTTGGGGATGGATTCCCCTTTGTTTCCCCATCACCCGGGGGTGATCGGGGCGTGGATCGAATTTTTGGGTTGTTTCCCACCGTTTTGCTCTTGGACGGGTGTGACGGTCCTTCCAGTGACCGTCACAGCCTGTGACACCCCAGGGTGGGTGCGTCACAGGGCCCGTTTAGCCTTTTGGTGGTCTGTATGTATGACGGTCTCACGATAGACCGCCACGGCGCTGTGACGCGCCTGGGTTGGACCGTCAGGGATGATCTGACCGTTGGCTTCCGTTCGTTGGTTTTGACCATTTGGGGTTAAGGCATGTGACGCACCAAGGCTGGCACGTCACAGCCTTGTAACGCCCCTGTGTGGGTGCGTCAGAGCAGACACGTTCCCACCTTGTAACGCACCAGGAGTGGTCCGTTACAGCCTGTGACGCACCGAGCGGGACGCGTCACAGTTGGTTTCATCTTCTCTTGTGACGCATCAGGGCTGGCGCGTCACAGACTGTAACGCACCTGGGCTGACGTGTCAGAGACTATGACGCACCAGGGTAGGCGCGTCACACAAAACTTTACACCGAGCATCTGACGGCCCTTTGTTGGTGCATCAGAGTGGTTGTGACGGTCGAGGCTTGGACCGTTACAGCCTGTGACGACCCAAGCTTAGACCGTCAGGCTCTGTGTGGTGCCAAGATGAGTTTTCGTGTTCTCCACGATCGATTCGCGTTGTGTCGGTCCCTAGTCGACCCGGTTGGGACCCAGTGGTCGACCTGCGGTCTCGTGAGTGTCCCAGACACCCATGGGATTCTGTGTCCGTGCTTTGAGGGTGTCGGGAGGACCGTGCTACCTTGTTTAGCGTGCCCGTGGGTTTGAGAGTCCGGGTGACTCCTCGTGTGCCTGGCTTTTGTGTTACGCTTGACTGAGTCACCGTGTATCAGTGTGTGTGCGGTGGGGGCTCCCCCGCATGCCGTGAGTTTTCCTGGAAGATGATTCCCGAGTGGGCCATGTGTTTGGCCTTGGACTGTGAGTCCAGCTATCAGCGTGGCAGCTTGTGCGTTGCCCTGGGAATCATGCTTCTGTGCTTTCCGCGTGAGCCATGCAGGTGGCCTTGGACTGCGAGTCCAGTTGCCAGCCTGGGGCTGGAGGGTTCCCGCCCTTCCCTGAGAGTGGGATTTGGTTTGGCAGCCTGTGAGCTGCTTTGGGAACCGTGTTTCTACGTGTCTGCGTGGCCGAGTGTGTGGCCCATAGGCGGTGAGTCCCGTTTCTTCTCCAACTGTGGTCACCGTGCGACGGTGCTGGTACGTGGGACGATCCCCGTACTTCGTCGGGTTTGGACGTTGTTTTCCGTTGACTTGAGAGTCTACTCCGTAGTGACCCTCCACTAGTCGTAGCCTGCCTGCACGCGAGTGGACCCACCAGGGAGTGGTGGAGAGGCTACCCTGAGGACGGTTTTAGACTGGTTTCCATCGGGCCCCTCGTCGGTAGCCAGAGTCCAGCTCCAGGGGAAAACCAGTTAGAGGCCAGACCTAGGACGTACGGTCTGTGTGTGCACACGTTGGTGCGGACACCCGAGCAGTCGATCGGCACGACACGCCGAGCCACCGGTACCGCACGCGGAGCACGACACGAGCCACCACAGCATCCATCTGGCTCGGAGACAGCCTGGAGACTCCGCCTTGAGCTTCCCCATTTATTATATTTAGTTAGACTTTATGTGTGTGTAATTTGTATTTATTTCGTTGCATTCGGTTTGCCATTTTGAGTGTAATAGGGGCTTACGAGCATTTCGGACCCCGTGGGCCCCACGGGCCCCCCGGGCCCCACCACATTGGGCCACCTCAGCCTAGGGTCCCACATGGGGCCAGTCAACATGCCACATGGGAGCATCTAGAAGTTTGAATGGTATTTGGACACATGGGGGACAATGGACTTGAAAAGTCCAAATGAGAGGCCACCTACCCCCACCTACCAAGTCCAACTTCCACATCCTTGCCATTCTAGTCAATAGGCCGCCCCCCCCCTTTATTTTTTTTTAATTTTCATTTGTGTGGATGGTCACATGCAATCCTAGCCCTCAATCTCCCACCCCTAGATCCAACGGTGGAGGATTGATTAGATTGGTGACCTATATATGCTTGTAATTTCCATTTTTGATGAATTAATGCCATTTGGAATCAAGAAATTGTTGGAGCTCCAGCTTGGTGCGCCCCTCTCTTCCCCCTTGCAGCTGTGAAGGTTGCCTCTGGAGGTGTGACTCCTCCCCTATCAGTTCCGGTCATCGCCGCCGCCGCCACGAGCCGCCATCGCCACCACCGGAGTTCTGTCCACGCAGTACCACAGCCACTTCCACGAAATTCCAGTCTCAGCCACGGCCTCAGATCGAGCTGAAACTTTTACTGGATGTCCCAGAGGTGTCCAGCACGTCCTCAGAATTTTGGTTGGTCATAAACATCTCATTTGGTATTTTTTGATTTTCGTCCAATCACAGTTTCCAGATCTGTCTACTGTCTGTTTCCATTTCCACCCGCCCAGAGTTTCAAGTCTTAGGTCCTTTTTTTGATTTTCTTTGGTTCTCCCAATTTAACTGGGTGTCCCTTACATCCATCCCTTCATCCACCATTTTTTTTAATTTTTGGTTCGTCAATTTCATATTTTCTAAAATTCGTTCTCAGTCCTAGCTACAGTACTTTCTGCCAGTTCCCAGATCCGACCACCAGACACTCCAAAAATCCTATCAAATCACCACCAGCTCCAAATCCAATTCTAAAAATTGTCCCATCTTCATGGTTTGAATATCTACAAAGTTGAAGAAGAGCTTGAAGTCTGATTCCTACGGAAAGTAGGCGGTCAACGGTGGTTCTCAGACAAGTACCCTGTAAATCTGATGTCTCGGTTACTGTACAACAGGGATTTGTAAATTCATTAAAGTCTAGATCTGGCTAGATCCATCAGATCTCTTTGAGTCTAGATTGAAGCATTTGAAGAGAGCTTTCCAACGATAGCTCATGCGTCCCGATCCGACGTCGGGATCGACCGCAGCGGCTGTTTTCGCCGGAGCGCGCACCTGAAAACAGCAAGCAGAAATCCGTGGGCAGCATTCCAAAAGCTTGGAGATCGGAGTTGTTCGGCCACCGGTCGGTGTTCCCGGCCGACCGCCTTCCGTGGAGACGTGCCACCAGGGGTCCCCATCACAGTGGGACCCACTCCTGCAGATCCGGAGGCCAGCGCCACCCGTGGGCCCCACGGGCCCGCAGAACCCGCCGTTCGGAAAGCACTAAAACGCGGAGTTCGGCACCGCCGGGCGACATCAAGATGCTGCCCGTCAACCCGAGTTGCGTGATTCCCGGGCTCCACATGTGACCTTTTACCTCCCTGCGTGGAGTGGGTCAAATCTTTGTATTGCTGTGATATTGTTTAACCGGGAGTCCGTGATTCGGCCGGGGTTGTCTTCGCCACGCCGGGAGCGTGGAGGTAATGGTCCGAACCTCTTGGCGTTCATTTGCTTAGCTAGTATACGGTCTTTTGCCGCTGCCGAGAGTGTAGGTTCCTAGCCCGTGTGTCCATGTCACCGCTGTGAGCGTGAGAGTGACCCGTCCCGCGACTCGATCCGAGTCCGGAAGTGAGTCTGACTACCTTGAACTCTGCCGGTTCCTTAACCGCGCACGATCCACGTTTTCCCTCGCATGGGACGCCGAGTGAGCTTGTACTTCTGTTAGCGACGTTTGCCACTAGGAGCTCGTAGTGTCGGGCTTAGCGTCTCCCTGGTGTGTATTGCTGGTCGCGTCTTCATTTAGAGTCCGAGGGTGGCACTGTATAGTGTCGTCTCCCGTGTCCGTCCCGCATCAGTTTGGTATCAGAGCAAGTCGAGTCTAGGGTAGTCGTTGCATAAGTCTTGCATAGTCTAAGGTTACCCCACACACACCTTCACTCGGTATATCCAAAGGTGTTGTCCGACCGTTAGGCTTCGCCTACCGGGAAGACCACACACTTGCGCGAGTGACCTTCGGGTCGATTACCTCCGCCGCGTACCGAGTCTTGGCCGTGTCTAGGGTGTAGTCGAGTCTCATTCTTTTCAAAAAAAAAAAAAGTGTTTTAAATTACATTCTTTCAAAATACCAAAAAAGGAGTGTTTTCAAATTGCAATTAGGTCTAAGTGTATCATTTAGTGTGTTTGCATTAGTCGGTCGTTGTCACCTAGTCCGTACGTCTTTGCATGCCCACCCGTCGAGGCACCCAATACTCGCCACCACCACCTATGGCGGACTCCCGAGCCCGTAGTTCCGATGAGTCTTCCACGGCCGAGATGTTCCGGGCCATCATGGATCGTTTAGACACGCGTATGGATGGTCTTAGTACGCGTATGGATGGCATAGGGACGCGTCTAGAAGGGAGGATGAAGGTCCTCGAGGATCGGGCCGGGGTTTCGGAGCAGTCCATTCAAGGCCTTGTTGGGAGGATTGCCGTCCTAGAGAGGGGCCCAGTAGCGGCGCAACCCGCGCCGACGAACGGCCAACAAGAGCCGGTGCAGCAACCCGCTGTGCCAAGGGCTCAGGTAGAGGATGTCGGGAGGCAACAGGCGCCTATAGTGGATGATTATGCCTCCGACAATGATCACGGGGGTAACGGTCGTCGTCATCAACGACGGAATCGTGATGACGAGGATGACGACCGCATTCTTAGGGGTGTGCGTGCGGACCCTCCCACTTTTAGCGGGTCCTTGGACCCTAGGGTGTATCTAGATTGGGAGGCCGGTATGGACCGGTACTTCGAGTGGTTTGAGATGACGGACCACCGAAGAGTCCGATATGCGAAGATGAAGCTGCAAGGGCAGGCCCAAACTTATTGGATCAATGTGGAGAGCCTGCTCAACCAGCGACGTCAACCCCAAATCGGTACCTGGGATGATATGAAACTCAAATTGAGGGAGAAGTACCTTCCTGCCTCATATCGCCAACGTCTTATAGACAAGTGGCAAAGCATCTCCCAAGGGAACCGATCCGTGACTGAGTACACCGCCGAGTTCGATGAGTATTATTTGCGGTGCGGGGTCACGGAAGAGAGCACCATGACGATATCCCGCTTTCGGAGAGGTTTGCGGCCTAATTATCAATATGAACTCTTTCGCCGCAATGCCACCACTTTGGAGCAGGCATATCAGATTGCTCTCGAATTGGAGCAGTTCGAGGCCGAGTTCGAGTCACCCCATCGGTTGGGCTCCTTTCCCCTTCGTAGTGTCGAGTCCCGTGGCTCATCTGGCACATATCCGAGGGCCCCCATGGCTCGACCTCAGGAGCCCGCTCGCCACGAGCCCTTTGCTCCTAGGCCTCGCCCTCCACCCCCGAGGGACCTTCCTCGTCCCCAGCATCTTACGGCCCCACCCATAGCCCGTCCACCGGCACCTGCACCACCCGCACGTCCTTTGTTGCCTACGCCTCCTATCCGTCGGGAGGATAAAGGTAAAGGACCTATGATTGGGGAGCCTAGTGGATCACGGCAGCAGTGTTATCGCTGCAATGGGTTTGGCCATTTCGCCAACCAGTGTCCCACTCGCCCATCTCTTCACATTGGGGACACACAGGCTGAGGATACCACCCCTGCGGGCCTAGAGTTAGTCAGCTATGAGGCAGATGAAGAGCTAGCTGACGAGTACTATGAGATGGGAGGTGAGGCCCAGGATGCCCAGCAGTTAGACGATACCCATGTGGGGGTCGTCAGATGTATCCTCACCCAGCCACAGGTCAGTGATGACTGGCGTCGGACCACTATCCTTCATGTATTCTGTAGGCTGGGAAAGCAAATTTGCAAGGTGGTCATCGATAGCGGGAGTTGTATCAATGCAATCTCCACGAACGCTGTCACTCGTCTTGGTCTCACACCCGTAGACCACCCTTGCCCCTACCAGGTATCATGGGTGGATACAACTTCCATTTCGGTCAGGCTGCGGTGCTTGGTCCCGCTGCAGCTCCACTCCTACCGTGACGAGATCTGGTGTGATGTTCTTCCCATGGAAGTGGGAAGTATCATTCTTGGTAGGCCATGGTTATTCGACCGAGATGCCACACTCCATGGTCGGTCGAACACCTGTACCTTCGACCACGATGGCCAGCGGGTCACCCTCCAACCCGTTCGGCCCAGGAGCCCATCTGTTAGGGGTCCTACTGGCCCTAGTACTCCGAAGCCTTCCGTTCCAGGGCCTAGTACCCCATCCCCAGCGCGGGCTATGACCGTTACCTCTGGCCCAGGAGAGCCCTCGACGAGGAGATTGATGATGATTAGCTCCCGGGAAATGGAGCAGGAGCTTAGTCAGGGCTGTCCGGTGTTTGCCATTACGGTCCGAGAGGTGGAGCGGGACTCCGAGGGTGAGCTCCCACCCGAGGTTGTTCCCATTCTGCAGGAGTATGCTGATGTATTCCCCGATGAGCTTCCCGAGGGACTCCCACCTATGCGGGATATTCAGCATGCCATCGACCTTGTTCCGGGCTCTTCTTTGCCCAATCTTCCTCATTATCGAATGAGCCCCACGGAGCATGCCGAGCTTAAACGGCAGGTCGATGAGCTTGTGCAGAGAGGATCTGTCCGGGACAGCATGAGTCCATGTGCTGTACCCGCATTACTCGCCCCGAAGAAGGATGGCACGTGGAGAATGTGCATTGATAGTCGTGCCATCAACAAAATCACCGTGAAGTACAGGTTCCCTATTCCCCGCCTTGATGACATGTTGGACATGATGGCAGGTGCCACTATCTTTTCGAAGATCGATCTTAAGAGCGGCTATCATCAGGTGAGGATTAGACCAGGTGATGAGTGGAAGACCGCATTTAAGACCAAGGACGGTCTATATGAGTGGTTGGTCATGCCTTTTGGGTTGACCAATGCCCCTAGCACTTTCATGCGGCTCATGACTCAGGTCCTTCGACCTTTCATTGGAGTCTTTGTAGTGGTGTATTTTGATGATATCCTTATCTATAGCCGCACCACAGGGGACCACTTAGACCACCTTCGGCAGGTCTGTATACTTCTTCGGCGAGAGCAGTTGTTTGCGAACCCACAGAAGTGTGCTTTCATGACATCTCAGCTTACCTTCTTGGGTTTCATTGTGTCTAGTACTGGGGTCTCCGCCGATCCGGAGAAGGTCCGGGCCATTGTTGAGTGGCCGGAACCCCGTACGGTTCATGATGTCCGCAGCTTTCATGGCCTTGCGACGTTCTATCGTCGCTTCATCCGCGGATTTAGCTCCGTCACTGCCCCGATCACGGATTGCATCCGTAAGGGCACATTTGTTTGGACGAAGGCCGCATCTGCTGCCTTCAGGGACATCAAGGAGCGTATGACCCAGACACCTATCCTTCGACTGCCTGATTTCTCGAAGGTGTTTGAGGTCTGTTGTGATGCATCGGGTGTTGGGATTGGAGGAGTTTTGAGTCAGGAGTCCCACCCGATCGCATATTTCAGCGAGAAGCTGAATGACGCGAAACTGCGATATTCCACGTATGATAAAGAATTCTACGCAGTTGTTCAGGCTCTTAGGCATTGGAGGCACTATCTTTTACATCAGGAGTTTGTCTTATACTCCGACCACGAGGCATTGAGGTACCTCCATTCGCAAAAGAAGCTTAATTCGCGTCATAGTCGTTGGGTCGAGTATCTCCAGCAGTTCACCTTTGTGCTTAAACATAAGGCTGGAGTGGAGAACAAGGTGGCTGATGCCTTGAGTCGGCGAGCATGTTTGCTTACCACCATGAGTGCCGAGGTCATAGGGTTAGAAAAGATGAAGGAGGCCTATGTTGATTGTCCTGACTTTGGTCAGATTTTTACCACCCTCCAGGCCGGACCCTCAAGAGACCTTGATGAGTATGTGCTTCAGGAGGGTTACCTCTTTCGAGGTAGCAGGCTATGTGTTCCCCGAACTTCGGTTCGAGATTTCTTAGTGTGGGAACTACATGCGGGAGGTCTAGCCGGCCACTTTGGTCGGAACAAGACTATTGAGGCAGTGGAGCATCGTTTTTATTGGCCGAGCTTGAAGCGCGATGTTGCTAACATCGTGGCTCAGTGCCGTACTTGTGCTACGGCCAAGATGAAGAAGCAAAGCTCGGGTCTTTATACGCCTCTCCCCGTGCCTGATGCCCCGTGGCAGGATGTTAGTATGGATTTTATTTTGGGATTGCCACGTACCTCTAGGAAGCATGACTCGGTCTATGTGGTGGTTGACCGTTTCTCGAAGATGGCCCTCTTTATCCCCTGCTCGAAGACTTCGGATGCTTCTAGGGTAGCCCGCCTATTCCTTACTCATGTGGTGTGCAAGTTCGGGTTGCCTCGCACTATAGTGTCTGACCGTGATGTTAGGTTCACTTCCTATTTTTGGAAGACACTATGGCATATGATGGGTACGCACCTCAAGTTTTCCACTGCATACCATCCCCAGACAGATGGTCAGACCGAGGTGGTCAATAGGAGTCTGGGTGATCTTTTGAGATGTCTTGTTAGGGACCGCATTGGGGATTGGGATCTCATTCTACCTATGGCTGAGTTTGCATATAATGATTCGGTGAATAGGTCTACTGGCATGAGTCCATTTGAAATTGTCACAGGTCGTAGGCCTAGGAAACCCGTTGACCTTGTCCCCATGCCTGTCCATGCTAGAGTGTCGGAGTCGGCCGAGTCATTTGCTAGGCATGTTAGGAGTTTGCATGACGACATCCGTCGTCACATTGAGTCCAGCAATGCACGGTACAAGGAGTTAGCCGATGCCCACCGACACCACCGAGAGTTCCAGGAGGGTGAATATGTCATGATCAGGGTAAGACCTGAACGGTTTCCCTCTGGAACCGTTAAGAAGTTGCAAGCTCGCGGAGCCGGTCCATTCAGAGTGTTGAAACGCGTTGGATCCAATGCATACGTTGTGGACCTGCCCGAGGAATATGGTATAAGCTCTACCTTCAATGTATCGGATCTTGTTGCATATAGGGACCCAGCGGTGATCCCTAGTGAGCCTTTTGAGCCATCTCCTCCCCTTGAGAGTGATCCCACACCTGAGTGTCCACTTCCACCTCCAGCCCCTTTTTCACGGCAGCGTGAGCATATAGATCGTATACTGGACGAGCAGGTGACAGTTACCAGGAGTGGATCTTACCCGCGCTACCTAGTGCGATGGAGAGGACGGCCCGCTACTGAGGACACTTGGATCACACATGGCGAGTTGCAGCGGATCGATCCGGACCTTTTGGAGCGATACAGGAGCGATGCAGACCCTTACTCGACAGGGTCGAGTTTCTCCCACCCGGGGAGAATTGGTGCGGACACCCGAGCAGTCGATCGGCACGACACGCCGAGCCACCGGTACCGCACGCGGAGCACGACACGAGCCACCACAGCATCCATCTGGCTCGGAGACAGCCTGGAGACTCCGCCTTGAGCTTCCCCATTTATTATATTTAGTTAGACTTTATGTGTGTGTAATTTGTATTTATTTCGTTGCATTCGGTTTGCCATTTTGAGTGTAATAGGGGCTTACGAGCATTTCGGACCCCGTGGGCCCCACGGGCCCCCCGGGCCCCACCACATTGGGCCACCTCAGCCTAGGGTCCCACATGGGGCCAGTCAACATGCCACATGGGAGCATCTAGAAGTTTGAATGGTATTTGGACACATGGGGGACAATGGACTTGAAAAGTCCAAATGAGAGGCCACCTACCCCCACCTACCAAGTCCAACTTCCACATCCTTGCCATTCTAGTCAATAGGCCGCCCCCCCCTTTATTTTTTTTTAATTTTCATTTGTGTGGATGGTCACATGCAATCCTAGCCCTCAATCTCCCACCCCTAGATCCAACGGTGGAGGATTGATTAGATTGGTGACCTATATATGCTTGTAATTTCCATTTTTGATGAATTAATGCCATTTGGAATCAAGAAATTGTTGGAGCTCCAGCTTGGTGCGCCCCTCTCTTCCCCCTTGCAGCTGTGAAGGTTGCCTCTGGAGGTGTGACTCCTCCCCTATCAGTTCCGGTCATCGCCGCCGCCGCCACGAGCCGCCATCGCCACCACCGGAGTTCTGTCCACGCAGTACCACAGCCACTTCCACGAAATTCCAGTCTCAGCCACGGCCTCAGATCGAGCTGAAACTTTTACTGGATGTCCCAGAGGTGTCCAGCACGTCCTCAGAATTTTGGTTGGTCATAAACATCTCATTTGGTATTTTTTGATTTTCGTCCAATCACAGTTTCCAGATCTGTCTACTGTCTGTTTCCATTTCCACCCGCCCAGAGTTTCAAGTCTTAGGTCCTTTTTTTGATTTTCTTTGGTTCTCCCAATTTAACTGGGTGTCCCTTACATCCATCCCTTCATCCACCATTTTTTTTAATTTTTGGTTCGTCAATTTCATATTTTCTAAAATTCGTTCTCAGTCCTAGCTACAGTACTTTCTGCCAGTTCCCAGATCCGACCACCAGACACTCCAAAAATCCTATCAAATCACCACCAGCTCCAAATCCAATTCTAAAAATTGTCCCATCTTCATGGTTTGAATATCTACAAAGTTGAAGAAGAGCTTGAAGTCTGATTCCTACGGAAAGTAGGCGGTCAACGGTGGTTCTCAGACAAGTACCCTGTAAATCTGATGTCTCGGTTACTGTACAACAGGGATTTGTAAATTCATTAAAGTCTAGATCTGGCTAGATCCATCAGATCTCTTTGAGTCTAGATTGAAGCATTTGAAGAGAGCTTTCCAACGATAGCTCATGCGTCCCGATCCGACGTCGGGATCGACCGCAGCGGCTGTTTTCGCCGGAGCGCGCACCTGAAAACAGCAAGCAGAAATCCGTGGGCAGCATTCCAAAAGCTTGGAGATCGGAGTTGTTCGGCCACCGGTCGGTGTTCCCGGCCGACCGCCTTCCGTGGAGACGTGCCACCAGGGGTCCCCATCACAGTGGGACCCACTCCTGCAGATCCGGAGGCCAGCGCCACCCGTGGGCCCCACGGGCCCGCAGAACCCGCCGTTCGGAAAGCACTAAAACGCGGAGTTCGGCACCGCCGGGCGACATCAAGATGCTGCCCGTCAACCCGAGTTGCGTGATTCCCGGGCTCCACATGTGACCTTTTACCTCCCTGCGTGGAGTGGGTCAAATCTTTGTATTGCTGTGATATTGTTTAACCGGGAGTCCGTGATTCGGCCGGGGTTGTCTTCGCCACGCCGGGAGCGTGGAGGTAATGGTCCGAACCTCTTGGCGTTCATTTGCTTAGCTAGTATACGGTCTTTTGCCGCTGCCGAGAGTGTAGGTTCCTAGCCCGTGTGTCCATGTCACCGCTGTGAGCGTGAGAGTGACCCGTCCCGCGACTCGATCCGAGTCCGGAAGTGAGTCTGACTACCTTGAACTCTGCCGGTTCCTTAACCGCGCACGATCCACGTTTTCCCTCGCATGGGACGCCGAGTGAGCTTGTACTTCTGTTAGCGACGTTTGCCACTAGGAGCTCGTAGTGTCGGGCTTAGCGTCTCCCTGGTGTGTATTGCTGGTCGCGTCTTCATTTAGAGTCCGAGGGTGGCACTGTATAGTGTCGTCTCCCGTGTCCGTCCCGCATCACACGTGGTTGGGGGCGGCTGGACCCACGCCGATGGGCGTGACCCCAGCTAGTCACTTGTTTGTGGTTACTTGTTTGGTGTCCGTGCCTCTGGTAGGAGCTACCACGTTAGACAGTTCACCTGCGGTGCGGTGTAAGACGTCAGGGGACGCTACCGACTGTGCTTCTAGTGAGAGGTACTCCTGTCGAGTCGGGAGTGACAGACTGTCAGTTTCCGTGACTTCGACCTTCGGGTTTTCGGTCGTGTTGAACGTTGAGTTCCGGTTGTTTCGCCGTGGCACGTGTGTCGATTTTCGTGCCGTGAGACTAGTGCTAGTGGCTTTACCGAGGTTGCGTCTTGTTGGTGCGACGTCCGCGACCGGATGGTCGGGGTCGCACCTTGGACAGCGTGTCCAAGTTGGCCGTGTCCCGGGAGACAGGCCTCTACGGCGGTGTTGCCGTAGGTTTTACTTCGGTAAGTGATGCTAGTATGGTCCGGTTCCCGACTGTGAGATCGGGATTTCTTTTTCTGCTTGATCGGTACAGTAGGAGTAGTTGTAGTGCCGAGTTTTGACCAGCCACCGGGTTTACTGTTCCTGCTGTTACGGTTGCACTTGTGGTTACAGCTTTTCGTGCCGCCGTTGTTCTCAGTTGGGGTTCCGTGGGATCCCTACTGGGCCAGTGACAGGAGGCTCACCCCTGCTTTTCAGGTGCGGCGGTTCTTCCTCGTGGTTCGAGGGTGCTGTTCGGAGGTTCTCAGCTGCCAGCTCGCTGGGCCGAGTGTTCACTTGGCATGTGGTACGCTTTACTGCTTTGGACTGTACTTTCTATTGGACTGGACTCTGTTGTAGCTGTAGTTGTTTATTTATTTCTGTTAATTGTTGAATTGTCCTGCTTTATTTCCTATTTCTTTGTGCCTCCACACTCCTTTTAGCCCTTCCGAGCCCTCCCGGCTCGTGGGCGGCGGTTCGAGTCTTGGGTTATCGGGCCTTCCCGGTAATCGGATTCTCGGGGCGTTACACACGAGGCCGAAGGTCGACCACTAGGTCACAACCGGGTCGACCGGAGACCAACACAACACTAAACGGGTTCGGCAAGCACAAAACCCAAGTGGCGGTCCTCCCTGGACCGTCACTAACTAGGTGGTCTGGCTGGGACTGCTTAGACTGGCTTAGCGGTCCAGCCAGGATCGCTTAGCCCCAGATGCTACCAGGACCTAGGCGGTCACCCTCAAACCGCCTAGAAGAGTGGCGGTCCATTGCCTGACCGCTGGGTGTCACCTAGCGGTCAGTCGCATGGCCGCCACCCCTCCTGGCCTAGAATGAACCAAACCATAAAACAGTCGTTCCTTGGCCGCTCCATGAGCCAGGCGGTCCACATCAGACCGCTTAACCCTCCAAGCGGTCTATCATGCGACCGTTTAGCCAACCGACATAAGGGGGCAAGTGGCGGTCAGACCAAGACCGCCCAACCAATAAAACGGTCTGCCTTAGATCGCTAAGGCAAGCATAGCGGTCTAGCGCAGGACCGCTGCCCCAAAACACAGTGAAACAGACAATAAGCGATCACCCTGGGGACCGTCTCACCTTATAAGTGATTTCTGTAAGACCGCGTTTAAGCCAAAAAATCGAGAACATCGGGAAACACCCCAAAAAGTCATTCCACGCCCCATTCACCCGGGAACAGAGGGGAAACCCTTCCCCAAGCCCCTAGGCATTCAATGATGCCCTCAAACTATCAAATAACGCGATAAAACTCTAGATCCGGCTCACTCCCCAAAAACATGGTTTTTCCCCAAATTGCTCAAATAAGCCCGCTCTGCTCACCACAGCCTACCAACATCGCGGGAAAGGAAGTACAAGAGCTAGGGAACCATCTCCCTACCTCCACCGAAGATTTGACGCGTCGAGGATGCCGATCCGCAAAGAAACACCGTTAAACCCTCGCCGGCTCATGATCGCGCCACCGAGCTTCCACGCGCCTCTACGCCTCGATCCTCGCCCCGTCTACGCCGCTCCTCACCCCACGAGCATCGCCACCTCACCCTCGTCCATCTCCATCGGCCGCCCGGAGAGAAGAGAGGGGGAGAGGAGGGAACGTGAGAGAGAAGAGGGAGGGAAAAAGTGAGAAATGAGAGGGGAGAGAGAGAAAGGGTTAATATATATAGAAAAATCTAAAAATTGTGAAAATTCAAAAAATTATGAAAAATTACCTCCGCAATCCTCTGGAAGAGCACAACGCACTGGTCACGTCCCGGAGTCGGAGAACGCCACAGTTCACCCTGCACAGTATTCCGAAGGCACATCGGGGAAAAACACGTGTAAAGCATAAAACACACTCCAGGACCCACGAAAATGATCTGATAAAGATCTAGAAAATCCGGGGCATTACAGTCCTCCCCCCTTAAAGAAATTTCATCCTCGAAATTCAAGACAAATGCGGGAACATAGGGGAAGAAAGCCTTAACCAACTGACAACGCCGTCAGAGCCCCAGCACATAAAATCTCGATTCTCACAAAAGCTCCTATCCTGAGGGACACAGCCAGACTACAATCACGAACGACACCTCGCTCCACATGCCATGCACACCGACCATCAGAGCAGGCACAACACAATAGCACAAGTCTGGCACCACCTCAGACAACGCGAGAACCAATCATGGCACCGCTGCCACCCTCTCGCTCACCGAGGAGACACAACCCTCGTCACGAGAAACATCTACCAAAGGCCTCATTGATACGTAGCTCTCACCAATCTCGATGCATAACCACCAGCATCTTCCATCTGCGAAAGGCCACACACCAGTTGTGGACGGGGAAATCACACCAACGATGGTCCCAAGAGATGTAATGTTGTGGACGAGAAAGAAACAACGGAGAGGGAAGGAAAAGAGGAACGAGGAATTGATTACTGGGTAATATGAGAAAAGTAGTGGGAAGTGTGACTTGCAAGAAACATTCTGGTGGAACACAAAGAAGGTAGACTTATCAGACTTCGGTACACGGCGGAGATAGGGGTCCGAAGACCCTCTCGCGCAAACTGACCCCTTTCCGGTAAGCGTGACTTACCGTTCCGCGAGCAATTTTTTATATACCGAGGAATCTGAGAATATACGTAATAGGATTTGAGGGACACGTAGACTGAATTTGTAACAATATGCCACTACACAGACAATTATAAGAACAATATGAACAAAAGTATACCACCGCAGGACATTAGTCTTTGCGGGGTTTTAACAGCAATCTAGTAATATCAGCAGTGATGAACATGTATGTAGAAACCACCGCGAGACATTGGCCTTACGGGGTTTTTATTACAATATAGATAATAAATATGAGTATATATACATACCACCGCGAGACATTGGCCTTTGCAGGATTTTTATTATAATATAAATATAGATAACAAGAAATGAAAAAGGGATCAAGTAAACCGCCGCGAGATGTCACTCTTCGCGGGGTTTTAAGGCGGTGATAGGGGAATGCTGAAATTGAACGGTTAGGGGTTAGGATGTTAGAGTGCAAAAATTAAATTACTGAAATGTAAATGGTCGCGGGAGGTGACCCACCGCACAAGTTAGATAAAAGCCGCCGCGAGGAACTAGTTCCGTCAGCGGGGTTCGAACAAAATACAGAAAGTAAAAACCGCCGCGAGGAACGAGTTCCTTGATCGGGGTTGGAACGAAAGTACAGGAAATGAAACCACCGCGAGGAACAGGTTCCTTGATCGGGGTTGGAACGAAAGGACAGAAAATGAAACCACCGCGAGGAACAGATTCCTTGATCGGGGTTGGAACGAAAGTACAGGAAATGAAACCACCGCGAGGAACGGGTTCCTTGATCGGGGTTAGAACAAAAGGACAAAAATAGAACCACCGCGAGGAACGGATTCCTTGATCGGGGTTAGAACAAATGAAAAGGGGATTAAATAAACCGCCGCGAGATGTGACTCTCCGCGGGATTTTAAGGCTGTGATAGGGGAATGCTGAAATTGAACGGTTAGGGGTTAGGATGTTAGAGTGCAGAAATTAAATTACTGAAATGTAAATGGTCGCGGGAGGTGACCCACCGCACCAGTTAGATAAAACCACCGCGAGGAACGGATTCCTTGATCGGGGTTTAAACAAAAGGACAGAAAAAGAAAACCACCGCGAGGAACTGGTTCCGTCAACGGGGTTTGAACAGAAAAGAAATGGGGAGGGGAAATGTGATCGCCAGGGGCTGAGGACCCCACAGAAAGTGTTCTGATCGCGTTTGCCGCCGGAGCGGGAGCAGTGCGGGTCCTCTCTTCCTCTTCTGTCGGCCGGCCAACGAAGAGGGCTTCCTTCGGTTACCCCTAGACAAAGAATAAACAGAGCAGAACTGGTTGGTGAGAACAACGGTGGTGTAGTACCGATCCTTTAGAAAATGACACTAAAAGTAGTATAGACGAGTACGCACCTGGTTGGTGGTATTTAAAACCCCTTTTAAACTAAAGAGTGGGAGATGATATGATGAAATGCATAAGTGTGAAGACGCTCACAAACCAGGCCTTCTCGGGGAGAAAGACATAGCACAGCTGCTAAAATGATGCATGCAATATAATCGACTGACTGATTAAAAATAAAAGGGAGAGAAAAACTTATCGGAGGAGGCCGACGACGGGCTTTGGAAGACGTGTCAGTGACCGAGCACAGCACGACCGAGGGGTCTTCAGAATGGACTTCAGAAACTGCTTAAGCCGAACATAAGAATACACACATACATATATAGATGAGTAACAAATATATTTATATAAACATATACATAAACATATTAAACATTTTAAGCACATTTATATAAACATATATATAGACATATACGTAAACATGTCGAAATAAAAGAACAAGAATTTGAGAAAGAAGGAGAGAAAGGGAGAGAGAAAACTCTTGTTTTATATATTTATTTTTTTAAGACTTTGTTTTAGAAGAAAGAGGATAAGATATATATATATATGATATATATATGTATTATGTATATATATAATATATATATATAATATATATATATGGGAGAAAGAACGAAAGAGAGAGGGCGAGAGAGGAGAAGAGAGGGGGAGAGAACGAGATGGAGAGAGGAGAGAGAGGAGAACAGAGAGATAGAGAACCGAGAGAGGGAGAGATTAAAAAAAATAAAAATAAAAAGGAGAGAGAGGGAGATAGAGAGGGAGAGAAAGAGTTGAAAAGGAAAAAATAAAAAAAATAAAAGGGGGTGAGAGATCGAGAGGGAGAGAGAGACGGTGGGGGGGTGTGAGAGAGAGGTGGGAAGAGAATGAGACGGAGGGAAGAGAGAGAGGGAATAAAAAAGGAAAAGAAAATAAATAGAGGTGGAGAGAGATCGGGTGAGAGGGAGTGAGAGAAGCAGAGAGGGAGGGAAAGAGAGAGAGGGAACGAGATAGAGAGAGAGGCGGTGGGAGAGAGAACCGAGAGGGGGAGAGAGAAAGAGAAAGAGAGAGAGGCGGTGGGAGAGAGAACCGAGAGGGGGAGAGAGAAAGAGAAAGAGAGAGGGAGTGCGAGAGAGAGAGGGAGGGGAGAGAGAAAATTGAGAGGGGAGAGAGATCGCGGCGGCGGGGAGAGGAGGAGAGAGAGAGAGAGGGTGAGGGAGGTCACGGAGGGGGAAGAGAAGAGATGGAGGGGGAGAGAAAGGCGCAAGGGGAGGGGGAGGGAAGAGACGGAGGAGGAGAGAGGCCGATGGTGCGGACGTGGCCGGAGGACGGGTGGGGTAGCGGCAATGGTGCCCGGCGAACGTGGGGGCGGCTGGAGGTCACGGCGGTAAGGTGCAGGTGGCCGGAGGAGCAGCAGCACTGCCTGCGGCGTCACGGCGGTGAGGAGAGGTGGTGGCGAGGGTGCAGCGGCGTGCTCGCGGTGGTGACGGCCGACGCGGGTGGACGGCGGTGTCGCAGACGGTGGCCGCGTGCATGCACAAAAAGGGGGGGTCTCGCGTGGACGACGTCGGAGAAGCTCGTGGGCGACGTGGAGAACGCCCGCGGAGGCCCATGGCGATGGTGCCGGAGATGGTCGGGGTCGACGCGGAGGGCGGCCGTGAGTGGCCGGGGATGACGCTTCGGCCTGCCGGAGAAGGTGCAGCGGCGACGGGCCTTATGGTGGTGGCTTGCTGGCGGGTGCCGCAGCAGCGTGGAGACGGTGGTGGCGAGGAGAGGGGGTGGTTGTGAGAGGGCAGCGGCTATATAGTTGCATGCATGGGGGTCGGCAACGTGGATGTCTACGGCGAGGTGTAGCGGGGCGACGGGCTTGACACGGTGGAGGTGGCGACGTGACTTGGTGAAAGAAAAGTGACGTTGCCGCGGCAGGTTTGCGGAGGTGGAGGAGCTGGAGCAGCGGCGAGGTGGTGCCCGGTGAGCGTGGGGAGGCGACGGGAAAAATCGGGGCTGGGTTCTTGTCGTCGGTTAGGAAGAAAGGGAGGGCGCGGTGGAGTGCCGTGAGATCGCCGTGGAGAGGGTGGTAGCTACGGGTGAAGAGAGAAGAGAGAGAGAGAGAGAGAGAGCGGTGGCTTCGATGGGATCACGGGGGGAGGAAGGGAGTGGGGAGATGACCAGATGCCACGTGAGTGAGTGTTGTGTAGTGCAGTGGGTGAAGAGGGGTATGTGTGTGCCGTGGGGAAGAGGGGTGAGAACAGTATGGAAAGGGGGTTGCGTAAGAAAGAGGGAAGGGAACAGTGGAGACATGGATTACGTGAGGAGGAGGGTAGTGAATAGAAAGAGGGGGAAAAATGTAGGATATAATTTTATTATTTTTATTTTATTATCATTTGTTTTGTTTGTTTTGTTTTATCTCTTTTTTTTTAGTTTCTTTCTTTTTTTATTTTTATGGTTATTATATATGTTTTTATTTATTTTCCATATATATAGTAACAATTGATATATATATATATGTATATTAAAAAAATAATAAAATTTATTATTATTAAAATAATAATAATAATTTTTTACGTAACATAATGATATATATATACATATTTTTTTGGAGGCTTGTATTTATTTTTCTCTTTTTATTTATTTATTTATTTTTTTTAACTTCTCTCTCCTTTTATTATAATCCAAAATTAAGAACATCACTCAAACACATGGAAAGTGTAAGCCGCTTTGGGCCGTCATGATATAATACGAGATTTTCTCACCGTAACGTCAGAAACGTCATGTCTACAGTTGCCCCGCCTTGGCATCCACTTTGTAGGGGAGAAACATGTAATGGAATGAAACGAAGTATATTGGAATGGAATGGAGTGGAGTGAAAAGTCGATGCCAAAGTGTGATGAGACACGCTTCTAACATCACATGATGGGAATCTTTCCCGAGTTTCAGTGAAGCAATCTTGAAGAGGGTCCTCCGAAATCAACGATTGTTTGGATGGTAAACAAACTAAGAAGGACATTGTGTGCGCTGGGGCACAAACTAACTAAAAGGACCAACTTCACGGTGCGGAAGTACCTGGGTCGTAAACCTACAGGTTTCACAATTGGAGAGCGGTTACCAGCCATTGTGGAAATGCTGTAGCCAAGGTGGGTCCAAGGGAAATTGAAAAGATGAATTGGAGACAAATCCAAACAATAGTTTCTTCCAGAAAATCAACTCAAGAGAACATCGGGGAAACTTAGTACTCGACTCGGAATAGAATATTTCATATTTAAGCATTTAAGCACAGTGGCTCACACAATCAAAGTAAGTGAATGATTTTCCACAATGAGCTCAAAGTCCTACATGAATGCATGCTGGGTTTAAAAGAAAAAATATAAAACAAAAGAAAATAGAAGATAACCAAGGATAATATTGTTAGGTTGTGGAGACTGGGTCAGGATACCGATCCGATGAGTTAATACTGAGCCGGGGCCCTTTATCCACGTACCAACACATCGGACGGGACCGTCGTCCCCAAACTGTCACATCCTAACGGCCTATCCGTACGTCCTGAATTCCTCTGAAGTGATCACTGTTTTTGTTGGAGGGGAACTCAAACTCCAGATTTGTCCAAGACATAAGGTCCTTGGTATGCTCTAATCATAGTATGCATGACACAGTGTGGCTAATCACCGGAGTGATTGAGGGTGGGATAGCGTGATCCCATTTTTTTCCTTTTTCGAAGGTACCTGCACTCAATAGTTATCACACAATTATTGCATCGATGTCTGCACCGAACAGTTAACACACAATTATTACACAAGAAATGGAATTGCACTTTACAGAGAAATCCACACACCCAGGTAATTCACATGAACAAGCAAAGACAGTGCAAACCAAACAAGATTCCTCCGGTAAGAATCCATAACGGTAACTCATCATTCATGCTTTACATTTACAGTTTTACCCCTCTTTTCTCTTATAAGTATCCCCCTAGCACTTAGCCAAATGCATTCAGTGGTGGTTCTGTGCTTTTGAGATGGGAAGAGAGAGGTCCCAGTCTATGGAGATGGAGGGTGAACCTTCCCGTCTTACCAAAAGGGGGAGGTTCGATCATGAATTCCTGAAATTGACCGACATCGGAGGACATCTGAGCGAAAGGATTCTCTCGCGAAGGGTGAGTTAGCTCTTTCCTCTATTCTTCAGACACGAGTTCTTTCTTAGCCATTCATTCTTTTCTTTCCTTTCCTTTCAGCCGTATCCCCTCTTTCCGGGTCCTCGAAGATTCTCCAGACTGCCTTGGCTATCGAAGCTCACTTCCAACATTACTACCGACATGAGGGTTTTTATTTCAAAGTGGCACCTTCAAGGCCTGGTTATCCACGCCAAATATTATAACAAGATCTGCATGGATTGGGCAGCCATGGGTGCACTGATAGAGGTTTGGCACCCTGAAACCCACACCTTCGTCTTTCCGACTCTTGAATCAACGATCCTTTTGGAGGAGGCGGAACTCCTGCTCGGCTTAAAGAGATTCAGGAATGATGGCAAAATAAAGATTTTGCGCATGGGGAAGAAAGTATCCCCTGAGGAGATTCTGGGAAGCTTCATGCCCGGCGAAGTTGTGAAAGGCATTCATACCCAGAGGGGAATCAACCTTCAGAAGCTGGCAGGCTGGACCATGAGCGCTTTAGAAAGATTGACAAGTGACGAATGCTTAGAAGGTGGTGAGGACACACGGCGCTATCCTCGACGGAGCACCCGGCACACCGCTACCTCCTTGTGGCTCGGCGACGGCGGCACCTTCTAGTTATCTTTTCATCATGTTTAGGCCATGTTGGGCCTCAGTCTGGACTTGCTCAGGCCTTGTGGGCCTTGTCTTTTGGTCCCTGCGTGGACATCTTATTGTTTGGGCACTTATTGGGCCATATAGTGGCCAATTGGGTTGCTTTGTGGGGTAATGGATCTTGTTATTGGGTCAGGGGCTTATTGGGGCTTGAAGCCCACTTAAAAGAGGCCCATTAGGGTTTAGGGGGCGGCCCCCTCCCCATCTAGAGGAGGAGGAGGCAGCCGCCCCCCCCCCCCTTCCTAGTTCTACTAGGGAAGGTGGGGGGCGCTCCCCTCTCCCTTCCCCTTTCCCCCTCTCCTCCTTTCCCCAACTCCACCCCTTCCTTATCCCACTTAGAATCCTTTCCTATTTTCTAAGCTTGCTGAATTATGGGCCGCCTTTCTCTCCTTGGAGCTGGGCGCACCCCTCCCCTTCTAGTTAGATTAGGGTTTTCCCATCCCCTATAAGTAGTTCTCACATTGTACCGATTACAGTTTACACATGATTTTGAATACAAGTGAGTATTGTGCAAAGCTTTTTGCGCCCTTCTCTCTCTCTCTCTCTCTTCTCCTGCGACGGGAGACCGGCGGGGTGTGACGCCTCAGCCCTCGGTGGACTCCGGGGTTCCCTCTTATCCTCATCTTCTTCCTCAACGGTTCGTGTGCGTGATTCCAGATTTCTGCCCCGACTTGTAGCAGAGCTCGCGCCCCCTTCTTGGACGAGTTTTGCCACGATCTATTTTCTGGAGATACGTCTGCGGATCAGCTTCGCGTCGGCGCCGGTTTTGCATCAATCGGGGATCGGCACTGCCCGTACCGATTTTCTCCGCCGACCTGCGCCAGCACCACTTTCTCTGCTCGCCCAGCGGGGAGGCCCTGATTGCGAATTTTCCCCAGGCCTCCACGCTGCGTCTTTTGCGCTGGTTTCTTCAGGGTTCGTGGATCTCCGAGTTAACTTTCCAACGCCGCCGACGGCGTTGCGTTTCGACATCGTCACCGTCCGTGGCGGTCGATCTCGTGGGGTTGCGCCAGCGCGTCTGCCCAGTCCGCCCAGCGAACCAGCCCCGACTTTCAGCGACTCCTGCGGCTCGCACCGGCGTCGTCTGCCAGCGCCATTTGGCCGAGGGTGATCTCTGCCAATCAGCTTTCACCCCCAACCGGCCCGGACTTGTTCGGGCACCAGAAGGCCGATTTCCAGATTTTACCGTCGGCGAGCGCAGTTCTGCGCCCACAGAACCTGATCTGACCTTCAGCAGCGCCCACGGTCACCACCGGCGGATCCAGCGCGCCCCCTTTGGCCGGAGCGTTCCTCCAACAGTCAGTGACGCGTCCTCTCTGACGGTGCCTCAAACGGGCGTCGTATCAGCCCGTGAGACCCCCCCTCCGCCCAGGCGCGCGCGACACCGGTTTCTACAGCGTTGCACCCGAACCTCCTCGTGGCCGACCCGTCACCGAGTGCAGCCCGTCAACCCGTGTCCGGCAGCCCCGAACGTATTGGTTGTAGCCTTTTACCTCCCTGCGAGGAGTGGGCCGTTATTGGGTTGTATTTTATTGACCTCTGGTGTATCGGGGTTGTTGGTTCACGGCCGGGGTTCCTTCCCCACGCCTAGGCGTGGAGGTACGCGCTCCGACTCCCCTCCTTTTGCTTGCTCTTTTAGTATGTGATTGATTATGCCGCGTGAGAGAGGGTAGGTGCCTAGCCACTTATTGCCACCACCGCGGATCGTGAGTGAGAGCATCCATCCCTAGCACTAGTCGAGCACCGAGCTAGGACTCGACTCCCCTTGTCTTTGGAGGTCGACTATACGCCTAGACACGTGCGCTTCCCTCCTTGGGACGGCCGAGGTCGGAGTTTCTGTTGAGAGACGTCCCTCATTCTGTGGGATATCACGGTGGTCAGCCACTTGGCGACCCTTGAGCGTGCTACTGCCGGCCTCAGTTAGAGTCTTTTGTGAGTCTTAGTCCGTGTCGGTCCCCGTCCCGCGTCAAATTTGGTATCAGAGCATTTTGTCCCGCATCAAATTTGGTATCAGAGCCGGGTTACCAACTTGTCCTTACAGGTTGGGTCTTAGGGTCGTGTCTAGGTTTTGGACGTGTCTTGTTTGAGTCTTGCATCTCATTGCATTCGTGTCCCTCTAGGTCTTAGGGTGTCAGCCTACCCTTCCCTTAGTCTCCTTTGCATGCCCACTCGGGGTGGTTCGGATTACCATCGCCCGGACGCCATGGGTGACCAACACCCACCTCAGGGACGCCCATCTCTAGAGGATCTGATTACCCAACTTATGACCCGTATGGACAGGTCCGACCAGTCCATCAAGGAGTTGACTGAGCATCTAGATGGCCGTCTGAAGATCATTGAGGATCGTGCCAGAGTGTCTGACTTAACCATCCAGGGCCTTGTTGGACGGATTGGGAGAGTTGATGAAGTGCCCCACCAGGACCCTCCTAGAGCCGATCGAGCCCCTCCAGTTGCTGCCGCTCAAGCCCCTCGGGCTCAGGAGGGACGTCCCCGAGCCCCCGACTTTGATGACTATGGGTCCGAGAATGATTTTGAGGGGAATGGGCGCCAGTACCGTGGTCGTCGACCACATCAGGATGAGGATGATAGAATCCTTAGGACCGTCCGTGCCGATCCACCCACTTTCGAGGGGTCCCTTGACCCAAAAGTCTACATAGACTGGGAGAATAGCATGGATAGGTATTTCGAATGGGTTGAGATGTCTGAGCTTCGGCAAGTCCGATTTGCCAAGATGAAGCTCGTGGGGAGAGCCCAGACCTACTGGAGGAATGTCGAGAGCCTGATGTTGCAGAGGCAGGATCCACCCATAGAAACCTGGATTGACATGCGGCGTAAGCTCCGCGAGAAGTATGTCCCTCCTTCTTACCGCCAGAGGCTCATCGACCGATGGCAGACCCTTAGTCAGGGCGATCGGTCCGTGACCGAGTACATCGCCGAGTTTGATGAGTATTATTTGCGATGTGGAGTTGATGAGGAGAAGGGCATGCCTGTTTCGCGTTTTCGCCGTGGTTTGAGGCCCGAGTATCAGTATGAGCTCTACCGTCGCCAGGTAGACACTTTAGAGCTGGCTTACCAGGTTGCCCTAGAGTTAGAGCAATTTGAGTTGGAGTTTGGCCCCACCTTTCGTCAGGGGATGCCTAGTCAGCGGGGTCTTGACCCTCGCTCCACTTCCACCCAGTATGGTCGATATCCGGCGGCTCGGCCCGCGGAGCCTCTTCGCCAGGACCCCACTGGTCCCAGGCCTCGTCCACCCCTTCCTAGGGACCCGTTTCCTCCACCTCGCCAGCAGCCGCCCTACCCCCCCACATGCCCTACACTTCCACCTCCCGCGCACCCTGCGCGTTCTCAGCCTTTACTCCCCGCGCCCCGTCATGATGACAAGGGCAAGAGTCCTATGACCGCTGGAGCCTCATCCAGTGCGGGCGCACGTACTACTTGTTACCGGTGTGGCGGATTTGGCCACTTTGCTGATAGATGCCCCACTCGAGAGAGGAAGGCCCTTGTCGTGGCAGACCCCACTTCCACTGAGTCCCCCACTGAGCCTATTCCTGTTAGTTATGAGGTAGACCAGGACTTGGTTGAGGAGTTCTTCGATGATCTGCTCGAAGGAGAGCAGGATGGTGCCCAGGGTAGCCACTTTCAGGGTGACCCACAGTTAGGGGTAGTTAGGTGCATCCTAGCCCAGCCCCAGGTGAGTGACGACTGGCGTCGCACCACCATTTTTCACACCTTCTGCAGGCTTGGGGGTAAAGCTTGCAAGATTGTCATTGATAGCGGGAGTTGCATCAACGCCATATCTACTGGCACTGTTACCCGCCTTGGGTTAACCCCAGTTGACCACCCTGCCCCCTATAGGGTTTCGTGGGTCGATTCTACCTCCATTCCTGTTAGGCTCCGTTGCCTGGTGCCCCTTCAGTTCCAGACCTATCAGGATGAAATTTGGTGCGATGTTCTACCTATGGAGGTAGGTAGCATTATTTTAGGGAGGCCGTGGTTGTTTGACATGGATGCCACCCTACAGGGCCGTGCAAACACTTGCACATTTGATCACAACGGCCACAGGATCACCCTCCACCCAGCCCCACCTAGGGACCCTACTGTTAGGGGACCAGCCGGCCCTAGTGCCACGACCACCCCTCACCAGGGGAAGGTCAGCCCACCACCACCACCACCTCCGGTGTCAGTTTCCACCCCCTCTCCCACCCTCACCATAGAGGCCCCTCCGACTAGGAGGTTGATGATCATCAGTCCCCGAGAGATGGAGAGAGAGGTTGCTAGTGGTGTCCCTCTTTTAGCTGTGGTTGTCAGGGAGACGGGTGAGGTGGTCCCCAGTCTCGAGGGAGTGACAGACCCTCAGTTAGCTGAGATGTTGCGAGAGTTTGCTGATATTTTCCCGGAGGACCTTCCCGAAGGCCTTCCACCATTGCGTGACATTCAGCACGAGATTGATCTTGTCCCGGGCTCGTCCTTGCCCAATCTTCCACATTATAGGATGAGTCCCGCGGACCACGCTGAGCTACAGAGACAGGTTGATGAGTTGATGAGTAGGGGTTCCCTTAGGGATAGCAAGAGTCCCTGTGCTGTTCCCGCCCTGCTAGCACCGAAGAAGGATGGCACATGGCGTATGTGCATCGATAGCCGTGCGATCAATAAAATCACGGTTAAGTATAGGTTTCCCATTCCCCGGCTAGATGACTTGATTGATATGATGTCGGGAGCCACGATTTTCTCGAAGATCGATCTTAGGAGTGGCTATCACCAGGTGAGGATCAGACCAGGTGATGAGTGGAAGACTGCATTTAAGACCAAGGATGGTCTTTACGAGTGGTTGGTCATGCCCTTCGGGCTGACTAACGCCCCTAGCACCTTCATGCGGGTGATGACGCAGGTGTTGCGTCCTATGATTGGAGTGTTTGTGGTCGTCTACTTCGACGACATCTTGATTTATAGCCGCACTAGGGAGTTACACCTAGACCACCTTAGGCAGGTGTGTGTTGTTCTGAGACGGGAGAGCTTGTTTGCCAACCCTAAGAAGTGTAGCTTCATGACTGACCAGGTTTCTTTCTTAGGGTTCATTGTGTCCCGTGACGGAGTCTCCGCTGATCCGGAGAAGATCCGTGCCATAGTGGAGTGGCCCGAGCCCCGCTCACTCCACGATGTTAGGAGCTTTCATGGTCTGGCGACATTCTATCGCCGTTTCATTAGGGGGTTCAGTTCTATCACCGCCCTGATCACGGATTGCATCCGTAAGGGCGAGTTTACCTGGACGAAGGCTGCTACCACAGCCTTCCAGACTATCAAGGATCGCATGACCCAGGCACCCGTTCTTACACTTCCTGACTTTTCTAAGGTGTTTGAGGTTACATGTGATCCCTCAGGTGTAGGCATAGGGGGAGTGCTTAGCCAGGAGTCCCACCCTATAGCCTTTTTCAGTGAGAAACTCAATGATGCCAAACTGCGTTACTCTACTTATGACAAGGAATTCTACGCAGTTGTCCAGGCTTTGCGCTATTGGAGGCACTATCTCCTCCACCAGGAGTTCGTGCTCTTTTCTGACCACGAGGCATTGAGATTTCTCCACACCCAAAAGAAGTTGAATGCCAGACATAGTAGATGGGTGGAATATTTGCAGGAGTTTACATTCGTTCTCAAGCACAAGGCAGGTGCTGAGAACAAGGTGGCCGATGCTCTTAGTCGGCGGGTGATGTTGATATCCACCATGAATGTTCAGGTGGTTGGTTTAGAGAAGTTGAAAGAGGCCTACATTGATTGCCCGGACTTCGGTCCCATCTATTCTGCCCTTCAGTCAGGACCGTCCCGTGAGTTTAGCGAGTATGTCCTTCAGGATGGTCACTTATTTCGAGGTGATAGGTTGTGCATCCCACGGACTTCAGTTCGTGATTTTCTTACGTGGGAGCTTCATGCAGGAGGTCTTGCCGGCCACTTCGGCCGAAACAAGACCATAGAGGCTGTTGAGCACCGTTTCTGCTGGCCCAGTTTGAAGAGGGATGTAGCCCGCATAGTTGCCCAGTGTCGTATTTGTGCCCTAGCGAAGCAGAGGAAACAGAACACTGGCCTTTATACCCCTCTGCCTGTCCCTGATAATCCTTGGCAGGATATCAGCATGGACTTTGTGCTTGGTTTGCCCCGTACTGCACGGCGGCATGATTCTATTTTTGTTGTGGTTGACCGCTTCTCCAAGATGGCCTTGTTTATTCCTTGTTCCAAGACATCGGATGCCTCTAGAGTTGCCAGGTTGTTCTTCACCCACTGTGTGTCCAGGTTTGGGTTGCCGCGTACCATTGTTTCTGATAGGGATGTGCGTTTTACGAGCTATTTTTGGAAAACCCTTTGGCGGATGATGGGCACCCAGTTGAAGTTCTCCACCGCATACCACCCCCAGACTGACGGTCAGACAGAGGTAGTCAATAGAAGTCTAGGGGATCTTCTGAGGTGTTTAGTGCGTGATAGAGTTGGAGATTGGGACCTTGTCTTACCATTAGCAGAGTTTGCATATAATGATTCGGTCAATAGGTCTACAGGGTTGAGTCCATTTGAGATTGTCACTGGTCGAAGACCTAGGAAGCCGATTGATTTGATTCCCTCCCCCATTCAGTCCCGAGTCTCTGAGTCAGCTGAGTCTTTTGCGGAGCATATTAGACAGTTGCATGACCATGTCCGTCGTCATATAGAGGCCAGCAACGCACGTTACAAGGAGTTAGCTGACGCGCACAGACGCACACGTGAGTTCCGCGAGGGAGAGTACGTCATGGTCCGGGTTAGACCGGAACGGTTTCCTTCGGGAGCCGTAAAGAAGCTCCAAGACCGCGGTGCAGGACCATTCAGAGTGTTGAGGCGTATTGGGTCGAACGCGTATGAGATCGAGCTACCAGACGACTACGGGATCAGTTCGACGTTCAATGTCTCTGATCTGGTAGCTTATCGGGATCCCGCGGTGATACCCAGTGAGTTATTTGGGCCTGACCCTCCTGTTGTGAGTGATACACCTACTGAGAGTCCACCTCCTCCAGCCCCATTACAAAAACGCGAGCATATAGATTGCATACTGGATGAGCAGGTGACTACTACCAGGAGCGGAGCCTACCAACGCTTCTTAGTGCGTTGGAGAGGGCGCCCCGAGTCGGACAACACCTGGATTACACGTGGAGAGCTGGAGCGGATCGATCCGGACCTGCTGGAGCGGTACCTCAGCGACCGTGACCCTTACTCGACGGGGTCGAGTTCTTCCCACCCGGGGAGAATTGGTGAGGACACACGGCGCTATCCTCGACGGAGCACCCGGCACACCGCTACCTCCTTGTGGCTCGGCGACGGCGGCACCTTCTAGTTATCTTTTCATCATGTTTAGGCCATGTTGGGCCTCAGTCTGGACTTGCTCAGGCCTTGTGGGCCTTGTCTTTTGGTCCCTGCGTGGACATCTTATTGTTTGGGCACTTATTGGGCCATATAGTGGCCAATTGGGTTGCTTTGTGGGGTAATGGATCTTGTTATTGGGTCAGGGGCTTATTGGGGCTTGAAGCCCACTTAAAAGAGGCCCATTAGGGTTTAGGGGGCGGCCCCCTCCCCATCTAGAGGAGGAGGAGGCAGCCGCCCCCCCCCTTCCTAGTTCTACTAGGGAAGGTGGGGGGCGCTCCCCTCTCCCTTCCCCTTTCCCCCTCTCCTCCTTTCCCCAACTCCACCCCTTCCTTATCCCACTTAGAATCCTTTCCTATTTTCTAAGCTTGCTGAATTATAGGCCGCCTTTCTCTCCTTGGAGCTGGGCGCACCCCTCCCCTTCTAGTTAGATTAGGGTTTTCCCATCCCCTATAAGTAGTTCTCACATTGTACCGATTACAGTTTACACATGATTTTGAATACAAGTGAGTATTGTGCAAAGCTTTTTGCGCCCTTCTCTCTCTCTCTCTCTCTTCTCCTGCGACGGGAGACCGGCGGGGTGTGACGCCTCAGCCCTCGGTGGACTCCGGGGTTCCCTCTTATCCTCATCTTCTTCCTCAACGGTTCGTGTGCGTGATTCCAGATTTCTGCCCCGACTTGTAGCAGAGCTCGCGCCCCCTTCTTGGACGAGTTTTGCCACGATCTATTTTCTGGAGATACGTCTGCGGATCAGCTTCGCGTCGGCGCCGGTTTTGCATCAATCGGGATCGGCACTGCCCGTACCGATTTTCTCCGCCGACCTGCGCCAGCACCACTTTCTCTGCTCGCCCAGCGGGGAGGCCCTGATTGCGAATTTTCCCCAGGCCTCCACGCTGCGTCTTTTGCGCTGGTTTCTTCAGGGTTCGTGGATCTCCGAGTTAACTTTCCAACGCCGCCGACGGCGTTGCGTTTCGACATCGTCACCGTCCGTGGCGGTCGATCTCGTGGGGTTGCGCCAGCGCGTCTGCCCAGTCCGCCCAGCGAACCAGCCCCGACTTTCAGCGACTCCTGCGGCTCGCACCGGCGTCGTCTGCCAGCGCCATTTGGCCGAGGGCGATCTCTACCAGTCAGCTTTCACCCCCAACCGGCCCGGACTTGTTCGGGCACCAGAAGGCCGATTTCCAGATTTTACCGTCGGCGAGCGCAGTTCTGCGCCCACAGAACCTGATCTGACCTTCAGCAGCGCCCACGGTCACCACCGGCGGATCCAGCGCGCCCCCTTTGGCCGGAGCGTTCCTCCAACAGTCAGCGACGCGTCCTCTCTGACGGTGCCTCAAACGGGCGTCGTATCAGCCCGTGAGACCCCCCCTCCGCCCAGGCGCGCGCGACACCGGTTTCTGCAGCGTTGCACCCGAACCTCCTCGTGGCCGACCCGTCACCGAGTGCAGCCCGTCAACCCGTGTCCGGCAGCCCCGAACGTATTGGTTGTGGCCTTTTACCTCCCTGCGAGGAGTGGGCCGTTATTGGGTTGTATTTTATTGACCTCTGGTGTATCGGGGTTGTTGGTTCACGGCCGGGGTTCCTTCCCCACGCCTAGGCGTGGAGGTACGCGCTCCGACTCCCCTCCTTTTGCTTGCTCTTTTAGTATGTGATTGATTATGCCGCGTGAGAGAGGGTAGGTGCCTAGCCACTTATTGCCACCACCGCGGATCGTGAGTGAGAGCATCCATCCCTAGCACTAGTCGAGCACCGAGCTAGGACTCGACTCCCCTTGTCTTTGGAGGTCGACTATACGCCTAGACACGTGCGCTTCCCTCCTTGGGACGGCCAAGGTCGGAGTTTCTGTTGAGAGACGTCCCTCATTCTGTGGGATATCACGGTGGTCAGCCACTTGGCGACCCTTGAGCGTGCTACTGCCGGCCTCAGTTAGAGTCTTTTGTGAGTCTTAGTCCGTGTCGGTCCCCGTCCCGCGTCAAATTTGGTATCAGAGCATTTTGTCCCGCATCAGAAGGACTCATGAAAGGGTTCGTGATATGTTTGGCCGGAGCTCTCCTCTTCCCCAGCACCGATGATATCATGGAGGAGGATCAGCTGGGCGCGATTTGCGGGCTCTGGAAGGGCAAAAGAGTGGGGCCAGTCGTCCTCGCCTATCTTTACAGTGGTCTTACGACTTCCAGCATGGGCCAGCCCCCCTATGGGTGCATGTTTCTCCTTAATTGCTGGATTGATCTCCACTTCAAATTTGATCGCTGCGAGGAGGCCCGAACTACTTCCAGAATCTTCCAACAAAGCCCCCTTTATCACATAGTTGATGTGTTGGGTTTTAGCGGTAAGGTGGTTAATCGCATGCCCCGGCTGAAGTCACGTGGAGACTGGCGCACTTACTTCAACACTTTGGAGCGGGATGCGTTTATTCACGCGCCATCATGTTTACTTGGACGTGAACTTCTCACGAGATCCTCCCCTGATGCGGAACTCCAGCTTATTGGTGCAACTGAGTTTGTTCTTTACAGCTCGCACCGATGTTGCCTGCAAATCGGCCTTCCGCGACACTCTTTTCCTACGCTATCCGACCTTCCTTTGATTAAAGAAAGGGAGTTGGGCACGGATGATGATGCAATAGACATGACAGCGATCAAATCAGCGTGAAAGGCAAGCATTCCACAGAAGGCGATGGTGTCTGTGAGTGAGGATCGGGAGCTATGGAAGGCTTATGTAATGGAGCTTGGGAAACTGAGGCCTGAGGTGCCAAAACCCTAATGTATCTCGTTTTAGAATAAATGCCAAGCCTTGATGTCATTGCATGCTCCTTGAATCCCCTTTCCCTTTTTTTTCTTTTCATAGAGGCGGTTTGGAATGTGAGACGCTGGAGGACGGCAACCTGTCATCGGACAGGAGCCAAAGGACCGGGGTGATTACAGCAAAGGGCTTCCCCTGAGATGTCCTGGTGTTGATGTTTTCTTCAGACGACGAGGAGAGAGTGAGAAGGAGTGGGGGGATAGAGCGACACTGAGATTGATACAAGAGGAGGGCAGTGAAGGCCCAACTGATGAAGCTTTTAAGAGAAACAATGAACGGACGCGTCAATCCCTCAGAGTTGTTGCAGATTAGGGCAGAATCGGAGCTCGCAGTAGAGGAGCTCTTGGAGCTGGTACAGTCTCCTTCGACAGAACGGAGGGCAGCTCGACCAGCGGCCTTGACTTCGAGAGCTTCGCGGCCCTCGGGGTCGCGAGAGAAGCAGGAGGATGGCGAAGAGCACCGCCAAAGAGCCGGTGGGAACTAGTGGCACGGCAAAGTGATTGCTGCGTCACGGAGCTATAGAAAGCCTCCGAGGGACTTCTTGCCTTTGGAGAGAAGAGAGAAGAGAAGTGACCAGGAGGGTGACGAGGATTAGTGAGTGGCTTGCATACCCACTCTTTCCTCATGACGGGCTCAAACCCTTATATAGATGTATGAGTGTAATGGGTTGGTTTAAGGGCAGCTCGCTTGCCCTAGATGCGTTCCTTCGGGTCTACAGCTCTCCTCTACCACGAGACATGTTCGACGAGATTTCTGCTTAAAACACAGAGTGGTGACTCACCATAGCCATGATTTTCAAAGAGAATCTGCCACCGCCTTTGAAATGACGGCCCTCTAGTACTCTATTCCCATGTGAATGTCCTAATTTTCTTTCTTTGTGCTGAAAGTAGTCGCAATAGGACAAGGGACACGGGGAATCTTCAGACCGTGTCATGGCTCTGAAGCATTTGCCTGACGTGGCAAAGTGGCATCCGAGGGCACCTCGGCCGCGGCTTGCAATGGAAGCTATCACCAATTTCAAAAATGTCGGCCCCTGTCACAAGGGACACGGGGATTCTTCAGGTCGTATTACGGCTCTGAAGCATTCACCCGACATGGCAAAGTGGCATCCGAGGGCACTTCGGCCATGGCTTGCAATGGAAGCTATCAGTAATTTCAATAGCATCGGCCCCTGGTTCTAGTTTCCCGCATAAATGTCCCCCGTTTTCTTTCGTTGTGCTAGCAGTAGTCGCAACGGGACAATGAACACGGGGAATATTTGGACCGAATAGGGAGGACAAGTCAACAAATCACGCCCCCGAATCGATCACTCCACATGGTAGAGTGGGCGCGAGAGTAAAAGGAGAGTGCATTGCCGTAAAGGCTGTTTCTAGGGGTGATGGTGATAGATCCAGATCACCTCCTTTCCAATCCTATAAATATCTCCCCTTTCACTCGACTTGGAAGTACCAAAGTCGTGAGAGCAGATTTGAGGAGTGTAAGTTTGTAAGGAGGAGAGGTAGTGAGTGTTGCTCATTTATCAGGATGGAGGGTGAATCTAGCTTCAGAGCAGAAGGTGAGTCTTCCCGCTCTTCGAAGAGGAGTAGATCTGGTAGCAGTTCTAGAAGACTCTCAGAAGTCGAAGGACAACTGAGTGAGAGGACCCGATCATAACTTGTACGTGGATCCCTTAGTTCCTTTCTTCATCCTTTCTTCTCCTTTCTTGCTTAGCAAGGCTCCCCTTTCTCACTTCTTGTGTATGTACAGAGCATGATGCGATCGCACATCTCGTGGGAGCTGGTAGTGGTGGCATATCGAGGTCTCCCGGACTTCTAGAAGGCCAAGCTAGACGTGATGGGGTTCGGGGCCTTCCTCCGAATCGAGCCAATTAAGCTCAACCTTGCCCTGATCCAAGCACTGCATGAAAGATGGGACCCAGTGAGCCGGGCATTTTTGATGCCGTGGGGGCACATGGTGCCCAGCCTGGAAGACATGGTCCGCATCACAGGCCTGAAGGTAGATGGGGAAGCGGTGACTGGCGTCACATACGCGGACTACCGAGAAGGTGCCCAGAAGTTATTGGGGCTGGACCTTGACGGTCGGAAGAACAGGTCAGTAGCTAATGCATCGATCATGGAGGTGTTAGGGCTTACTGACATTCGTCCACGGGATGACGAGTCCCTGGAGGAATTCATGAAAAGGGCAGAAAGAGGTGCCCGTGTCGTATACTGCGTGGATTCTATCAACTGGGAGAGGACCAATATGGACTTGAGGAGGTTCCTCCTCTTCCTGTTGGGCAAGTTGCTGCTGGGCTCCAAGGGAGACAACATACACTGCCGCTTCCTGGAGCTGCTCTTGGACTTGGAGAGGGTAAGACAGTACGCCTGGGGAGGTGCCATACTAGCGCATCTATTCACAGGTCTGTCGCAAAGGACAGGCCGAGAGGTGATAATAAATGGGTTTATGCCCTTCATCCAGGTAAAAGATTATTTTTGTGGTTTTTGTTTTATGATTTTTTTTTGTATTTATTGATGCCAATGACACATGATGTTGTAGCTATGGAGCTACTATTATATTCCAATGGGGAGAGCTCGACACTGGCGGCCAATGACGATCCCGTTGGCTAGGCGGTGGCAACCCATCATGAGTACAGCACCACTATCCTACCAACTGATGGTATTGAGACGGGAGCTACAAGAGTTTCCTGCAACGATGGTAGGATACTCTTTTCTATTTTTTTTATTTTGTTCATTTTTTACCATTTTTTTTGTATTTTTGGGTAACTAAGCATATATGTACAACCCAACGTAGGTGAACTGGAGGCCTTACTCGAATATGGTCGATGTCGACCAGCCATGGGTAATTGGAAGCCGTGCTCGGTTCGGGCGGGACCTCTGGCTCCATTGCTTGAATGAAATTGAGCCGCTAAGGCTACGATTAGCCATGAGGACCCTAGGGCTTACCCAGGAATGGGTGGATATGACCAACTCACCCAGCGTCGGGAAGAAGACGCGTGGGCCGGCAACCGGCGTTGATTGGAGGGTGCGCTTCCCCGAACAGTATGAAGACTGGCAACGGGGTGGCACGCTCGTGGAATCACAAGCGCAAGACAGTGAAGACTACCTACGGCTCTACAGGGCAATGTATGCGGAGAGACTCCAGCTTGGAGGGCTTGTGGAGGTAAAGTAAAAACACCATTTTTTGTTTTTGTCTTTTACAATTTCCATTTTTTTTGAATTTTTGTGAACTTCAAGAGCCATAACTGTAGGATGCCCGTGACACCATAATAACAAACTTACGAGCTCGTTTGGCGGACACGGAGCAAGAGTTGAATGACACCCGAGCGGCTCTGGGATTCATCAGTAAGTGTATATGTACATGCTCCTGATATGATTCATGGCGCTAACTACTTAAATGTCACCTCTCATGTGTGTACACAGCGTGCCCAGCTCGATGCAGTTTCATCGGCGATAGGGGCAGACGGCGTTTCTTCCAGTCTATGGATTCCTACTTCAGAATTGGATCTACTTCACGAGCAGCTTGCTCATACCACACAGCAGGCTGCGGAGGTAGAAGGGATGCTTTCTGCACAGGTGAGGGTTTCACCGTTTAATATCCCTTGTTCAAACCTTGCCATATGTCTGAGATGAAACGTATGGCAGGAGAAAGAAACACAGGAGGCACTTGCGTATGCCGCACAGAAAGAAGCTAGAATAGTCGAGCTAGAAGAGGAACTGCAGCGTCGTCCAGGTGAGGACTCTTCAAGGGACGCTGTGGAGCTAAAGATCACCCTCCAGCTGGAGAGAGAAGATAGAGCAAGAGAACGAGCCGAGAGAGAAAATGACAGCGAACGAGAGAAGGCCAAGAGATCAGTCGAGAAGGAAGAGAAGAGGGCATTGGAAGCCCAATTATTTGAATTAAGGACCAGTCTCGGCCTTGCCGAGCAGTGGCTGAAAGATGGCGAGGAACGCTATCGAAGAGCACGAGAGCGTGGCTTTCGTGTTAGTAGCTTCTTTGCCGCCCCTGCAGATTCACGCCGGGGTGTAGAGATCGGAAGAGGAGCACAGAGCGATAGAAGTACCGCTTTTCATGGTTGGGTAGCACCCTCAAGAGCGTCTTGCCCGGAGAGTGGCGGGACAAATAACGTGGAGAGA
>JAHNEJ010001185.1:0-151908 GCA_022559845.1 Amorphophallus konjac | reverse complement strand
TTGATGATAGCAATATGAATGCATATGACTGTGACTGATATATTATCTGGAGAATGCATGTGTATGACTGATATATTATTTGTGCTTGACTTCTGTGCATTGATTCTCTGTCTGCACGAGTCTATACTTTGTCTAGCACATACATCTCTTGTCTATACAGCCTCTGTGTGTTCTATACATCGTATTGTGTCTGTGTTGTGTTTATGCATCATCGGTCGACACCTTTCCTTGATGGGTCGACTCCCTCATAACACAAGTCCATACACTGCATGGCTCGCATGGCTGCAAGTTCATACATTGCATCCCTAGCAGATCAGCATGTCTATACATTGCAACATGCATTCACTGAAAGTCTATACATTGCTACATTACTTGCATTTGTAAAGTCCATACATTGCATCGTTGTGTTAAGTATATACATTCACATTGTCTGTTGGCCTGCACGCACACTCAAGTCCACACATCGTGAAGTCTGCACATTGTGTCACCCAATGTCTATACATTGTTCATTCAGATTTTCATTCAGCTTTGTCAAGTCCATACATTGGGCTACTGTGCAAGTCCACACATTGGCCTTCAAGCTTGCAAGTCTATACATTGCCTGATGATTGCAAAGTCTGTACATTCCTCCCTTGATCTTCCAAGTCTATACATCGGGGTGAAGTCCGTACATCCTTCGTTGAACTTCAAAGTCTGTACATTCATCAGTGTTCTTCCAAGTCTGTACATCCAACTATTCAACTTCGAAGTCTATACATTGGAAGTTTCACCTACGTCTCCCTTCAAGTCTATACATCGGTAGTTTTACCGTCGTTTCCCTTGAAGTCTATACACTAATGGCTTTACCGTCGTTTAAAATTGAAGTCTATACACTCGACTGCCTTGTCTTGATCAAGTCTGTACAGCCTTCACTTGGAAAGTCTATACATCGTAAAGTCTTCACATTGGCCTTTGAATGATGTCTGTACATCGTGCATCTCTTCGTTGAAATCTGTACATCCTTCGCTGAGCCTTCCAAGTCTGTACAGTCACTAAGTCTGTACATTCTCTAGGCCACTCACGAAGTCTATACATTGGTTTTCTTTTCAAGTCTGTACAGACTTTGGTTTGTGCAAGTCTATACAACCAACTGTTCAGTTTGTGACCAAGTCTGTACAGCCAAGGCGACTGTTAAGTCCGTATATTGGTTCAAGCTTCCAAGTCTGCACATTGGGCCTTCAAGCCTTTGAAGTCTATACATCATCTGTTTTCATTCGAGTCTCATGAAGTCTGTACATCGTGCATCAGTCCTGAGTCTACACATCGTCTATCTTCATTAGAGTCTCATGGAGTCTGTACATTGCACTCGCCTTCACATAGTCTATACACTGAAGTCTATACATTGCATTCACGTTTAACATAGTCCATTCACGAAGTCTGTACATAGCATTCACGTTTCACAAAGGCTATACATCATGAAGTCTATACACTGGCTGCTGCATTCTCATGAAGTCTGCACATTCGCTAGTGTAAGTCTATACACTGGCTGCTGCATTCTCATGAAGTCTGCACATTCGCTAGTGTAAGTCTATACATCGCCCAGTGTTATGCTTGCAAAGTATGTACAACGCCTGCTTTACACACTCAAAGTCTGCACATTGCTTTACACTTCAGCAGGTATGTACAGCGAGTGCCTTCTTACATGAAGTCTGTACATTGCATTCAAAGTTCACAAAGCCCATTCAGTAAAGTCTATACAATGCATTCAATCCTACAAAGTCTGTACAGGGTTTATAGTTAAACTGATGACCCTATTTCGTCTGTCTGACAGGGATTCTTTGCTGAGATTAATGAGGGCACGTGATCCAAGAATGGATAAAGGCCCAGGATCGTGACACGTGTGCTGAAGCCTGCTGGAGAGCTGTCACGTGGTCCAAGGTTTGGGCAGGAGCTGTGGAGACCACACGCCCTAGCTGCTGTTGCTGCTGATATAAATAGAAGTCTTCATCTTCAGATGAAGGTAGATCGAAGCTGGGTGAGTTGAACCAGAAGAGCAGGAGCAGAGAGCCCCTCGATCCAGCAAAAGAGAAGAAGAAGAAAAAGGAAGAGAAAAAGAAGAAGAGCAGAAGAGAAAGAAGAGAAAGAGAGAGATAGAGTGCTCGAGCTGAGAGAGAGAGAGAGATTGTGCTTGTCTGGCATTTGGATCAAATCCAAGCCAGAACTGCTCCTTCGAGAGCTATATTTCTTGTTCTTCATTTACAGCTTTCCGTTGCTGTTTTGTTCCATCTTTTGTTTTCTTCTTATACCTTTCTTTAAGCTGTTAGTCAGCGGTTGCAGTGGTGGATTCCACTGGACAGCAAGCTGTGATGCTCAACGTTGCAGAGGTGGACTCCTCTGGATAGCAAGCTGTGATGCTCAGCTGGATGGCAAGCTGTGAGGCCCAGCGGGTGTAGGCAAGCTGTGATGCCCAGCGGACGCAAGCTGTGTTGCGCAGCAGTAAGCCACACTCGGGTTTTGAGTGTGGGGTGGACGTAGGTCTGGAGGACCGAACCACCTAAAAACTCCTATTGCATTGTGGTTTGATTTATCTGTCTTTGCTTCGCTAGATGTTTGCATAGGGGCGCTCCAAGTGTTTGCTTACTGGTTGAACAGAATATTTGATCAGCTTGTTTCATTTGTCTAAATCTGTCTAGTGAGCATTAGATTTTAATTGAGCGAAAGTTTTTAAAGGACATATTCATTCACCCCCCCCTCTGAATACATAGCACCGAACCCAACACTTGGTATCAGAGCAGGTTGATGTGCATAGGATCTAACAATCCGCAGCAGATCCTGCTAGCTGTTGGTGCATTTCAGAGTGGGTCTTTTAAGATCGTGTTTTGTTTCACTGAATTAGTGCTTTACTTTGCTCATCTGTTTTAGTGCATTTCTTGTCAATTGTCCTGTGCTTTGAATCTGGTTGTTATCTGCTTCGATGGCTAATCCTCCGATATTCAGAGGTAATAATTTTGAGTCTTGGTTTGAAAAGTTTCATCAGTATGTGAAATCAACTGATCCTAATCTCTGGAAGGTAATGACTCACGGTCCATACAACCTATCAAAAGATAAATCTAGATGGACTGAAAAGGATAAATTGAAAGATTCTGTCAATACTAGAGCATTAGTTTTAATGAAAGAATCAATTGACAGAGATTTAATCTCATGTACTTCTTTTTGCAGGTCTGCCAAAGAAATTCTGGAAAAACTAAAGCTCACCTGGAATCACAACAAATGCTTGATGGCTGATCGGAGAAATGACGATGATGAAACCTCATCTCAGGTAAGCTCCGAATCAGATGGATACTCTTTTGATGAATTGATAGTGATGTATGAAAATTTGTTAGAAGTATCCAAGAAATTAAAATCTGAAAACAAAAAGTTGAAAAAGAAATGTGATAAAATAAAATTGAAAGATTCTGTGAAAACTGTCCAAATCTGAAACAATCTTATGATGCATGTATGCTAGACGTTCAGAACCTTAAGAAACAAAATGATTCTCTAGAAATTGAAAAACAAACATGCTTGGACAAAATGTCAGAAATTGAGAATCAGCTGAATGATAAGAAAAATGAGCATCTAAAAAGCATGCAAGAACTTACTGAAGTCAATTCTGAATTGGACAAACTGAAACTTGAGAATAAAGAATTTCAAAAGAAAAATGAAAACCTTATGGCTAGAATAAATGAAATCAATGGGGAAGGTTCACATTCCTCTTCTGCTGAATCAAACTGCAATATGTGCTCAGCTCTAAGAGAATGTAATGAAGATCTTTATAGTGAGAATGAATGGCTGAGTAAACAAATTATCTCACTTAAAGAGGATCACAAAAACTTGGTAGCTGAAAAAAATAGAGTGGAGGAAAGAGAAGAGGAGCTAGTTAAAAAGCTGAGCTGATGTCTGGAAGTGGAAAATGCAATGAAACAGTTTTGAAGCTATCTGAAGAGAACAAAGAACTGAGGGAACAAAACAAGAAACTGATGGTTTTAAATACTATTTTCTCACATAGGCTTCTGACTGTCGAAAAAGAAAAATATGTTATTAAGGAAGCTCAATCACAAAGACTTGAGGAGGAAAACACTGAACTGAAAGCTGAAGTTGAAAAATTAAAGTTGTTAAATACTGGCTTATATGAAACACTTCTCACCTTAAAGAAGGGAAAGCTCACTTGTGATGAAGAATCACAAATGTTGAACAGCCTAGAACAAGAAATTGAGAAGTATAAAACTGTAAATAAAGTCTTAAGTGAATGTGTCAACTGCAATGAACAGGAGATAGCCAGTTATGAGCTTCACATAGCATCTTTGGAAAATAAGATTCAGGATCTAGAAAAATTAGCATCTAATTCTGCTAAGAATGAAAGAAAAATAAAAACTGTTGTGAAAAGGAAGGATGATAGTTCAAAAGGGGGAACAAACTGTAATTCTGATGTTGAGAATATTCTAGAAACCAGCTATACACTACCTTTGTGCAAAGTTCTGATGTAGCTGGTACTTCAAAGCAATCCCAAAACAAAATGAAACTCAGAAATCACCTTCATCAACTGTATTTCAGTTCAAAGCACAGAAAAATGAAAAACAAACAAAAACTGTTAAGAACAGTCAGAAATTGAAGAAGAAGGGTCAAATAAAGAAGGTAAGACTATTCCTGTTCATGGCCTAAAATCTGCTAGCTCAGTTGAATCTGATGGTGTACACACTGCTCACAAGTCATCCACTCACTCGCATGCATCTGAGAAGGAATTCTCATGTTATTATTGTGGCAAGGTAGGGCATATCATGGATGGTTGCAGAATATTGAAAGAAGATGAGCATGCAAATAAAACAATGCATTCAAGGAAATTATCTGATAGAAACCATGCCACTAAGAAATCTAATGCATCTTGTTATTACTGTGGTAGGTGTGGTCATCTAATGAATGCATGTTTTAAACTGAAGGAAGACAACAATGTGAATCCTAGATCTTTCACACATGCTCATGACCCACATAGATATAGATCTACTTCAAGCCAGCATATCATTTGTTTCACTTGCAACAAGCCTGGGCATAAGGCTAATGAGTGCTGGTCAAGAAATCATTGGGGTAAAAATGAATCAAGAAGCAAGCATTTTAAATGCTTTGAATGTGGTAGGTATGGGCATGCAGTGAAAGACTGCTGGCATGCTCAGGGAAATAGATTGAACTCTAAATCTGTAAAATTCTCTGTTTTTTATGATTCTGCTAGAAATAACTTGAGTGATAAAAGGAAAAACTCTGCATGTTTTGAATGTGGTAAGCTAGGCCACAAAGCTGCCAACTGTCGGCTGGCTGAGTATGAAAAGAAAAATTTTCATGTTAATAAAAAAAATACTCATGCTCATCCACATGGGCATCATGCTTCTGCTAATTCTGTGGCTTCATGCTTTAATTATGGAAAACCTGGCCACAAAGCCTCTGAGTGCTGGGTGGCAGGGTTCAGAAAACAAAATGCTCATGCACATAACAGAAGTTTTAATGTTCATGCATATGAATTTAATGCTCACAATAAGGTGCATAATAGGAACTTAAATTCTGTTGGTTATCATGGTAAGTCTGGTCAATTTGGTTATTCCTTGTCCAGCCATAAGTTGATGGGCTATGATGATAATGCTGCTAAGAGATTGTTCAGAACACCTGTCAGGACTAATGCAGGACCCAAGGCTGTTTGGGTCACTGTAGGATCAAAATGATTGTCTTACTGCAGGTGTGCCTTGGAAATGAATAAAAGGGGTTGAGTTTAGCCAAGGCACTCAAAAAGGGAAAACCCCAGGATTCAATTCTTCAGGTCAGTTCTGAACTTTGTTTTAAATTCATCATCTGAAATTGTTATTTTCACTTGTTTGATTTTTGATGATCTCTTCTTGTCTAGCTGATCAGTCTGTATTCCAGACTCAACTATTGAAGTTAAATTCTGCTCAAATTGATGTTCTCTTGCCATCTATTGCACTAAGTGTGAATAATTCTTTAGTGTAGACAGTTGATGCATTATATAGACTTTGTGTCAATGTAATTGTATGATTGTCGTTAAATGCATAACTTGCACTGAGCCTGAATGGGTCATTTAGTGCTACAGTCAATGCATGTGTCCAATGACTGCATATCATAATGATCTGTCTATGCTAAATTGATTTATCTTGAAAAGTTGATTGCTCTCTCATGATGCTATTTGAATAAAGAATGCTCTGATGTTTGAGTAAACATTCTGCATAGCATGTTAAATCTGATTTTTGAATCTGAGTTTTGCACATTCTTTCATGTTCAGCATTGTCAGGTTTAGATTTTCTGAATTCTCCTCATACATGATTTGCATATTGATGATTGTCTGAAATTACATATGCATACATATAGTGAATGCATTGCGCATCATCATACTGAAAACTCCAAAAGAAGTAACTGTTTACATATAGAACTGCATTGGCACTGCATTGTCATTCATGACCATCATGGTATATTAAATGGAACAGTGCTGAAGGGCAGATGGAGTATGTCTTGATGCTACTACCATGTGTGAGGTGGTCCTTGGACCAAATCATCCGCCCAGTACCATGGGTCTAGTTTTCATATAGAATAGTGTACTGCATATCATCAATTTGAAGAAAATTAAATTTGAAAAGAAATGATTCATTGCATATCATGCATTTTGTCAGGGGGAGCTTGTTTGTTGTTGCTTGGTCATCATGCTCTCCTTATCAGAATTGTTGCATACTTCTCATATGAAGGGCAGTGCATATCATAAAAAAAAAAATTTAAAAAAAAAACCTAAAAAGAAATTTCATTGCATCTAGACAGGGGGAGCATTTAGACTTGGTATTTTGATTGTCACATCTTGAACACCTCTTGTCTAATAATTGATCAATTCTCATCTGATGTCATATTTCTCTCTCTTGAAAAAGGATTCTGCCTTCTATTTGTTGAGCTGTTAAAGAAGAGTTTCTTTCAACTCCCTTCATGATACAATCTATCGGCTGATCTGTCTGAATTCCAGACTCAGCCACTGTGTGTTGATGTTCACTCTTCTGAAATATTCATCTATTGGTGATTTACTCTAGCACCAGCTTATACTCTCCTTTCACATTCTTCTCAGCTGGTGTGACTGATATAATTTCTACTATTGATTGTTGGTTGCTAAACTTATTGTTCTGATCTGAGGAACTTATGCTGCATGTCATGCAATTCAGTCTGAGAAATTGGTAGAAACTCCTATCATATAGGTTTAAGAATTATCACTGAATCAGACTGATATAAGATTAATGCATTCTCAGATTTGTAGTTAAATGAATTGAAAAATATCTGAATGATAAGGTTTAATAAACTTTAACCACATGTGTCATGTAAACCTTAGACTCTCTCATCAGATATATGAAAATGTGAATTCAGGGCTACTTTGGTTAAGATGCATATAGTGTGTATTATTGTTAAACATTAACTTGAAAAATGTTGACTAAATGAAAAAATTATGAATTCAGAGCAATGACTCGGTCACTGAGAAACTGAGCTCTTTATCAATGAAATAAAGTAACTCATGTCATGAGGTGCCATAGTTATCTCTGGTGAAAATTTAGTAAAACAAAACCTGACAAAGCAATGGCTTATTTATGTTGAGTAACTGGAGAGTCTGGCCTCTAATCAAGGTGTCTTCTCATGTAAAAAGACACTCATACTGCTAACTCTGTTCTCAAAGTGAGAGGCAATGACAGTTATCACACTGAGTAACTAGGTCACTTCACCTGAGACGTGTTGTGCCTCATATAAAAAGGTGTTGATCAACCTAAATTGCTCAAGAAAAATATAATGTGCTTCAAATGAAATTATCTTGAAAATCTGTCAACTCATGTTCTTAAAAAGGTGTTTAACTTCAGTACTAATTTGTGTATTTTTCAAAGATGCTATTGAGATCATATGTGTAAGATAAAAGATGATTGATTTTGAGTGTTATCTGAATATTTGGTTCACCTTTATTAAAACTTGGATTCAGATATGAGTATTGTGTTTAATTTGACAAATTTGGTATACATCAAAATGAAATCAGATTGGTTAAGTTGCCACTTCATAACCCTTTATGATAGAAGAGTCTACACCTTTTTAGACTTATTGAAGTGATGTATGCATTAAAATCCCTCATGATCAGATTGTCCAGATAGCCTGATCAGATTCAGTCTGATTATTCATTGAGATGTCTTGTGATGATTGTTGTCTATTGTTGCCCTTCTATCATCAATCACTTTACTCTCCACACTGTTGGAATCTTCCATCTTGTTCTGCAATAAGTTCTGATTCTGCGGTCTTGTTACCTGTTTCATTCTGTTCATGCATGTGACTTATTGCATATGTGGTCTTTTCACCAGAATTCAGATTCTTTGTAATGGCTGATTTCAGATTGATTTATTGGATAACCAGAGTCCATTCCTGTGCTTCAGGGGGAGTTTATTGCTCTAAGAGAATCTGCATGCATATCGCCATGTTGCACTCATGTTCATACTGTTTTTCTCTTTTTGATTATGTCAAAGGGGGAGAAAATTTTGATTGGTGACTCACTATCACTTTGTTGCCATCATCAAAAAGGGGGAGAATGTTGTGCCCAAAATTTTGATTGGTGACTCACTGTCACTTTGTTGCCATCATCAAAAAGGGGGAGAATGTTGTGCCCCTTAGGCACAAGCATGTGCTATTTAGTGTTGATGAATTGATGATAGCAATGCTAGTTTTATTTTGATGATAGCAACACAGTGAGTGCATTATGATATTGTGTTTTGATGATAGCAATATGAATGCATATGACTGTGACTGATATATTATCTGGAGAATGCATGTGTATGACTGATATATTATTTGTGCTTGACTTCTGTGCATTGATTCTCTGTCTGCACGAGTCTATACTTTGTCTAGCACATACATCTCTTGTCTATACAGCCTCTGTGTGTTCTATACATCGTATTGTGTCTGTGTTGTGTTTATGCATCATCGGTCGACACCTTTCCTTGATGGGTCGACTCCCTCATAACACAAGTCCATACACTGCATGGCTCGCATGGCTGCAAGTTCATACATTGCATCCCTAGCAGATCAGCATGTCTATACATTGCAACATGCATTCACTGAAAGTCTATACATTGCTACATTACTTGCATTTGTAAAGTCCATACATTGCATCGTTGTGTTAAGTATATACATTCACATTGTCTGTTGGCCTGCACGCACACTCAAGTCCACACATCGTGAAGTCTGCACATTGTGTCACCCAATGTCTATACATTGTTCATTCAGATTTTCATTCAGCTTTGTCAAGTCCATACATTGGGCTACTGTGCAAGTCCACACATTGGCCTTCAGGCTTGCAAGTCTATACATTGCCTGATGATTGCAAAGTCTGTACATCCTCCCTTGATCTTCCAAGTCTATACATCGGGGTGAAGTCCGTACATCCTTCGTTGAACTTCAAAGTCTGTACATTCATCAGTGTTCTTCCAAGTCTGTACATCCAACTGTTCAACTTCGAAGTCTGTACATTGGAAGTTTCACCTACGTCTCCCTTCAAGTCTATACATCGGTAGTTTTACCGTCGTTTCCCTTGAAGTCTATACACTGATGGCTTTACCGTCGTTTAAATTGAAGTCTATACACTCGACTGCCTTGTCTTGATCAAGTCTGTACAGAGCTTCTGTGCTCAAGTCTGTACAGCCTTTCACTTGGAAAGTCTATACATCGTGAAGTCTTCACATTGGCCTTTGAATGATGTCTGTACATCGTGCATCTCTTCATTGAAATATGTACATCCTTTGCTGAGCCTTCCAAGTCTGTACAGTCACTAAGTCTGTACATCCTCTAAGCGCTCACGAAGTCTATACATTGGTTTTCTTTTCAAGTCTGTACAGACTTTGGTTTGTGCAAGTCTATACAACCAACTGTTCAGTTTGTGACCAAGTCTGTACAGCCAAGGCGACTGTTAAGTCCGTACATTGGTTCAAGCTTCCAAGTCTGCACAATGGGCCTTCAAGCCTTTGAAGTCCATACATCGTCTGTTTTCATTCGAGTCTCATGAAGTCTGTACATCGTGCATCAGTCCTGAAGTCTATACATCGTCTGTCTTCATTAGAGTCTCATGGAGTCTGTACATTGCACTCGCCTTCACATAGTCTATACACTGAAGTCTATACATTGCATTCACGTTTCACATAGTCCATTCACGAAGTCTGTACATAGAATTCACGTTTCACAAAGGCTATACAGCATGAAGTCTATACACTGGCTGCTGCATTCTCATGAAGTCTGCACATTCGCTAGTGTAAGTCTATACATCGCCCAGTGTTATGCTTGCAAAGTATGTACAACGCCTGCTTTACACACTCAAAGTCTGCACATTGCTTTACACTTCAGCAAGTACGTACATCGAGTGCCTTCTTACATGAAGTCTGTACATTGCATTCAAAGTTCACAAAGCCCATTCAGTAAAGTCTATACAATGCATTCAATCCTACAAAGTCTGTACATGGTTTATAGTTAAACTGATGACCCTATTTCGTCTGTCTGACATGGATTCTTTGCTGGGATTAATGAGGGCACGTGATCCTAGAATGGATAAAGGCCCAAGATCGTGACACGTGTGCTGAATTCTGCTGGAGAGCTGCCACATGGTCCAAGGTTTGGGCGGGAGCTGTGGAGACCACACGCCCTAGCTGCTGCTGCTGCTGATATAAATAGAAGTCTTCTTCTTCAGATGAAGGCAGATCGAAGCTGGGTGAGTTGAACCAGAAGAGCAGGAGCAGAGAGCCCCTCGATCCAGTAAAAGAGAAGAAGATGAGAAAGGAAGAGAAAAAGAAGAAGAGCATAAGAGAAAGAAGAGAAAGAGAGAGATAGAGTGCTCGAGCTGAGAGAGAGAGAGATTGTGGTTGTCTGGCATTTGGATCAAATCCAAGCCAGAACTGCTCCTTCAAGAGTTATATTTCTTGTTCTTCATTTACAGCTTTCCGTTGCTGTTTTGTTCCATCTTTTGTTTTCTTCTTATACCTTTCTTCAAGCTGTTAGTCAGCGGTTGCAGTGGTGGATTCCACTGGACATCAAGTTGTGATGCTCAGCGTTGCAGAGGTGGACTCCTCTGGACAGCAAGCTGTGATGCTCAGCGGGATGGCAAGCTGTGAGGCCCAGCAGTTGTAGGCAAGCTGTGATGCCCAGCAGACGCAAGCTGTGTTGCGCAACTGTAAGTCACACTCGGGTTTTGAGTGTGGGGTGGATGTAGGTCTGGAGGACCGAACCACCTAAAAACTCCTATTGCATTGTGGTTTGATTTATCTGTCTTTGCTTCCGCTAGATGCTTGCATAGGGGGCGCCCCAAGTGTTTGCTTACTGGTTGAACAGAATATTTGATCAGCTTGTTTCATTTGTCTAAATCTGTCTAGTGAGCATTAGATTTTAATTGAGTGAAAGTTTTTAAATGACATATTCATTCACCCCCCCTCTGAATACATAGCACCGAACCCAACACTCCTTCCCAATCAAACAAATCATTAGAGGTGTAGATCGTGAAGATCGCTACATTAGTAACTTTATTCCTGACTTAACACACCCTTGATTAACTCTATAGAATGCATACTGATATAGAGTTACTCAAGGGTATGTTAAGTCAGGAAAAGAGTTACTAATGTAGCGGTCCGGAAATAGTAGCCCACTTCTCAATCTATACCTCCAACAATTTGTTTGGCTGGGACCACGAGCCTCACCAAAGAGAGACTTACAACCACCGATGGATGGTCAAAAGAAGTCATGGGAGTTATCGCAGGGGACAACCCTCCGACGTTCAAGTCAGGCAATGACGGAGAGGGAGGAGAGTGTTTGGGAGAGGGAGAGACAGAGGACTAGAGAGCTCCAAGGGAGGATTTTTGCATGTGTGTACCACCTGGCCATTGAGTCAGTGTCTTATTTATACCATTGCAGGGGAGTTGATCGTTGCGTTGCTATGGCCGGGGGAGACGTGAGATGTCCAACTCGTGTGCCTGACGAGATAGGGAGGCATGGACGCTAACTCACTGTTTTCTACCGGGGAGGTTCCTCTGCCATTAATGTGACAAAAATATCGGTCATTAATGAGGCAGGGCTCCCCGAAGAGGGCGTGAACCTACGCTGATAGGGGGAGTGGTGCGGGTAGCATCTCGATTTTATCATCGGACTGGAGTGTCGTTTACCATTAATGCGCAGCAGCAGTCGTACGCCGGTGCCGCTACTGGAGAAGGCGCACGTAGGTACGGGCCATGCATTGGACCTGCACCAAGGGAGATGTCATATTGGGCCGTCTAGACAGAGTAATGTGCCCAGGGAAGTTGGGCTCCTATGATAGGTCGGATGGTGGGGGTTTAATGGTCTGACGAGATAGTCTCTCCTCAACTAATAATGAAAGGTGATTTATTATGAGAGATCGCATGATGAGTTAAGAAGTTTGAGAATCTACAATTAAAAAAACATACCAGAAGGCGCGCTAGGGAGGAATATGTACACACATGGTTTTTCCTTCATCCATTCTAATTGTAATTACATGGGCATATGCAACTACGGATGTACGTAGATGAAGGAGAGAGGCTAAGAAAACATCTCCTAGAGGATCTCCGCACTTTTTGTCTTATTCAACGTTCCATTATGATTTATTATTACTTCGTCCCACCCTCCCCAAACCACCTCCGGACCAGTACCATCATCACCTTCTTTGTAGGGATGGGTGGCCCCCCACTTGCTTGCGCTTCCCTGATGTGGGGGACATCGATACGAAATGGGACCACGATGATCAGACGGCTAGCATCGTCCAATTGGAGCAGAATCTCCTCCCCAAGGGTGGGTCTGAGGATTCAAGTGGGACGTGTCACTCGTGAGCTTTGAGGCATGGGAGGAGCAGGATAAGCCATCTCAAAGTTAGATGGAAATCTTTTACCGAATGTGAATAGTATTGTGGATGCCCCAGCTATATAATATCATCTATACCTATCTAAGGGTGTGTTTGGTAATGCATTGGAAGGCGATTCTAATGATTGAGATTCTTCGACAATAATTAATCTTTTTGAAATGTGTCAACATCATCTCGACTTGCGTGTGTGAGAGATTCACATAGGAGAGAGAAATCTCTCACAGTCAACTCCGTCTCCCTGAATCCAGAGAAACTGGGCGAAAGCAACTTCGATAGATGACTAGGGGATTCCAAAGAGCAATCGACCAGGTTGACCCTCCCTCTCTCATGACCCGGGTGTCTTCTTCCTTGCCGCAGTCGCCCTCACCGTCGCCACACGCCCCCTCACTCTCACCGGCTGCAACAACAATCACTACAGGAAAATTGACCTTTACCTACATTTTTAAAACGTAGGTAAATCCTTTACCTACATTTGCTTGCCACGCTTTCAAAGCGTGGCGTTTGCTCGCGTGACTATAGGTTACAGAAACGTAGGTATAGATCGACCTATACCTACGCTTCCAAAGTGTAGGAATAGTTCAACAGAAGCGTAGGTTAAAAATATATATACACATGCATATAAGAGGTTGTACCTACGTTTATAAAAACGTAAGTATTACTATAAACGTAGGTATTACTTTTGGCCACGTAGTGAAAGAAACGTATGAACAAATATTAGCGGCATTGCCTTAAAACGTAGGAAAAAGAACTAGCCTCAATTAAAAAAAATGTAGGTATATTGTTCTTTTTTTTTTACATACTCATTGTGCAATCATATTATACCCATATACATTCATGTAATGTTTCCTGTATGAATCTCACATTGAACACATCAATATTAATAAAAAACTCATTCAACACATCAATATCAACATGTATAGGTAGAGACACTAATAATCACAATATACCCTGTTGCTTCAATGTGCTTTACATGTATAGACGGAGACAATAGTTGAAATATAAAAACGTAATAATAATACAATTGTATTTGTAAGGAACTTTTCCCTGAAACTCTCATACTGAAGGCCCACAGTTTGCACTTAGAAGATCAATGGGATTGTTACCTGGATTAAGTGTTATTGTCCTTTCAAAAGTAAGTTTACTAGTCCCTGAGCTTGTAAAAGCATTGTAGAATGTGTATAAGCATACTAGGTTCGATCAATGTATCAAATTTCTTGGTTGAAATTAAAGCTTTACTTTTAAGAAAGCGAAAGTATCTGAAGCACAATGCAGAAAAGTAATGATAGAATCCAAGAAACATATTGAAAACGCTTGCTTCCAACATTTTACTTGCATGAGGCACAAGTCCTATACAGATTTTTATTTACATCACCTGCAAGCTGCCCACTAACAAAAGCACACACAGCATGGCCCATTGTTTGTACATGTAAGATAGTTTGGGTTTTATTCATGAGGAATGGCCCATCCCCATTGATTGTCATGCTGCAAGAATCCCAAGGAAAGCAGTTCTCATCAAAGAAATGAAGAGAAAAATCATATTAACAAGCATTAGTCAGACATTTTAATTTGAAAAGGAAAAGGTCCTCTGCCTACCTAATTGAATACCACAAATAGCCACTAGAATCAACAGTTGTGCTTATTTGTTCCAATACTCCACTTCTTGTGAATGCATTACTCTTTGAGATCCCCACAGGTTCAACAATCCAACTCCAATTAGACAGAATTACATTGGACGAGTCAATAACATCAGTTGGAGACTGAAGTTGGGATTTCAGATATCTCGTCTCCATATTCATCACCTAGGAGTTAACCTGTAGAAATGGTCATTATCTCTAGATAGATACTCTTCTTTTCTTTCACAATATAGTTAAGAGGAACGTAGGGTTATCTTGGAACATGTTTTCCTATCTTCAATTTTTCATTCTGCTCCGTGCACTAATTCCAAGGGGTAAATTCGTCACAAAGATACCTTTTTAAAGATATCCTTTAAAACTTCTTAATTCCACTAGGATGGTAATGCCTCAGGTTTATGGGCTCACCTCTCTTCCCTCAACTATAGTAGCCCAGCTTTTTCAGGATCACAGTTTGGGTGGGGGCTATATATTATCCTTCAGAGTTGCAGGATGAAGAGATCAAACCAGCTGCCAGAACCATTGAGTCTTATACAGGGAAAGCCAGTGTGCCAAGGATAGATATCCACTCCCCACCCCACCCTCCCCAATGAAAAGGGACTATCGGATATAAAATAACAGTACGCCACAAGCAGTGGACGGAGCCATGGTAATATCTGATGGCACGTTGCACTGTTCTAATCATAATAGATGACAGTCGCACTACAACAAAACTGACTTTTTGCACTACAACAAAACTGACTTTTGATGACAAGTATGAATATTTAAAGAAACTTTCATGCCTGCACATAGGCCTGAACATATAAATAAAACAAATAAGTAAGTCTTAAAAAGAACTAACATGAGAATTCGTAAAAATTTCCATCACTTACTTAGATAACAAAATGGTTTCATCAGAGACATTGTCTTTTTCTTGACATCCGTTGGCATTCTCTTATGGTTGGGGTAGTAACTATAAATTCAGGCGAAGCAGACTATGGAACAATTGTAGAAGGATTTTTTGCTCACTGTCCGAGTGATTTTTGGCCTATTCAAAGCTTAGGTTACCAATGATCCAGACTTGATAGTAGTTGGGTGCGTTTGGGGGAGAACACTTGTAAGAGGGACAAAATCATGTCCTCCAAACCATAGATTGTCATTTGAATTTGAATTGACGACATAAATGGGGTGTTGTTCTTTGTTTTGAATCTATGATTTTTGTGTAAGGGATCCTCCCCCACCCCCACCCCCACACTGCACATAGACCATTTTGTGGTTTTCTTTGCTTAAGGTTCTAGTTCTTTTGCAAAGTAAGGTCTATATTACAAACAAGAAATAGAAAGAAGAGCCAAGCTTTGGCAACATGGGAGGAGGGTAGAGGAAGTCATATGAATTCCAAGTTCATTATGGGATAAGACATATTAAGTATCCCATTTTGATACTAGAAAAAATCAAAAGACCATAGAAAGGAGCAATTCTTTCACTTAACATATCAAAATTAGCTCTTATAACTATTTTTAATTGAAAATATGAGGAAAAATATCATAATCTGAGGAAAATGGGTCTATATTTACAGCAAAGTAAAACAAAAACTCTACCACATAGTGTACTTGCCTTGTGATTAAAGATTGCCTTGCTCTGGTACCTCTGCATCTTTGCCATCACCATATGCCTCAACGAGCAGAGATGAATTTGGCATGATAAGGAATTCTGTCCTAAAATCAAGATGATATGCTTCCAAAGCACACCTTGCTATGTTTCCATTCCATGAGCTGGTGCCGCCTTTGACTCCACCATCTGTAGATGCTGCTGACCGTTCCTTCAGGAGTGACACAAACTTCTGAAGGTGGAACTACTCCATAACTGCCGCTGACCTGAGTGTAGATTATGAAAAATTCACTTAATGAAAAAGAAGAATAATAATATGGAAAATATATTAGGGTGAAGGGGAGCATGCGTAGGATGCTAAGGGTGAATGTGATCGCTAGAGGGGTTACCTCAAAGAAGAAGATGATCGCATGTACCTTGTGTTTAGCGGGGGAGATTGTGAGTCCTTTCTTCCTCCTTCTACCGGTCGGCCGATGAAGGGGGTTTTTAGCTTTGATTACCTTGTAAGAACACACAAAACAAGCAAAGATATGGATTAGCCAAAAGGGTGTAGTATCAACGTTCTAAGAATATGAAATCAATCGAATTGAGCATGAGCACACCTTGTGTGTTTTGATTCTAAAACCCCTAAGAGGAGCAACAAGGTTTGAAAAATATGGATGAATATGCTAATGCAATAATATGTGGTGTGAGATCTAACAAGAACTAGAGGAAAAGAGGATGTGCGATGATGATATGCTAATGGAAAGAAACAATGAAATCGGGCAAACTAAAAGGTGGTTCCTTTCTGCTGTGTGTGCAGCAGTAAAAGGGGAGAGAGGGAGAGCTTCAATATGCAATGGTATAGCAGCAGAAGTTCATCCGTGGAAGAAGAAGAATCCGCCTGGAAGAAGAGCTTGTTTGGATGAAGAACCTGCAAAACAACAACTTTCTTCTGGCTCCTCTCGTTAACCCTTCTCTCTGCAGCTCTGTTCTCACATGTTCTTTTTTTCTCTGGCTCCTCTCTCTCGCGCGAAGAAACCCAGGAGGGGTATTTATAGGGCGAATATCCTTGGAGAACAAGGATTAAAACAAGGTAAAGATCTTTCATCAAGAAACACCCTTCCCAGTCGAACACAAGGCTCAAAACGGGGAAGGAATCATTAATGGAAAGAAGGAGACAAAAGGGAGACAGTATTGAAAATGACGACCCCTTGAAGGGTGTCAATTTAAAAATGACGACACGATAAGAGGCGTTAATTATAATAACGACGTTCATAAAGGCGTCAATTCCTAGATTTAATTATAGAAACAAATAACCTTCCTTATTTAAAATTATGAACTGACGCCTGTCAGACGGACGTCAAATAATCAACGCCTTTAGGAAAGACGTCAATTCTTCAATTTTCATTTTATTTGAAATTCGAAATTTCCAGTAAATCCAGAAAATGACGCCCGTATTGGTAGTTGTCCATTTTTAAAATAGACGCCCTTGTTCATGCCGTCAATTTAAATAGCGCCACTGATCAGGGCGTTAATTCCAATTTCCCAAAAAAAACCAAGAAATCACAATTAATTCATAAGAAAATAGAAAAACTTCATATTAAATCAATATTGAAGTCCGCTTTGGGGCGTCACATGATGACATGAGATTTACTCAACATAGCATCAATTTTGGCGTGTCTACAGTTGTCCCGCCTTGGCGTCTGCTTTGCAAGGGAGTGAGACGGAATGAAGCGAAAGTGAAACAAGTGGAATGAGGGGGAACGTACTGATAATTAGATGCCAAGGTGTGATGTGACACGCTTCCGACACTAAGCCTTTGGAAATCTTTCCAAGATTCTGAATAAAACAACTTCGGATGATTCCAAGAAAGCATCGATTAGCTGGATAAAGGAGACTAAACTAGATAAACAAAATGTGCGCGAGGGCACAACAGGGAGGCACCATTGGAGAGCGGTTACCAGCCAATGTGGACGTGCTACAACCAAGGTGGATTTACAGAAAAGTAAAGTGAGTTGAGATAAAGATCCAGCAAAGGGATGATTTTCGAAGGATCAGCCTGAGTGGCTTCAAGGAGAATAAAGTACTTGATTTGGAATGGAATATCTCATGTCAACTCAATTAAGAGCGAGTGTCCTTCATTATTGGTGTAATATGGAGATTTTCATCATTAAGCTCAAAGTCCTACATGATGCATGCTGGGCTAAAAGAAAAATTAAAACAAACTAAAATAAAAGATAATCAAGGATAATATTATTAAGCCATCTAAATTTGGTCAATAATCCAGATCTCTGAGCTGATACTAAGCCGAAGCCCATTTGTCCACGTATCAACTCAGAAAGTGGAACCATCGTCTCAAACCTTGAATGACTCAACGGCCTATCTGTGTGATCAAGATTCCCCTGGAATTATCACTATTTTTGATGAAGGGGAACTCAAATTCCAAGTTCATCAGAACCACAAGGTCCTTGATATAATCTAGTAGCGTAGATACCTTATAGTAATAATGCATACATGAATGCATACAGGAAGATGGTGATAACATGAGCATGTGAGAAATGAGGTGCAGTCACCGTGGGGCTTGGATGCCAGGCTCAGTGGATGGGACCAAGAGCTTCTTAACCTGCACTCAAAATTTCATTAGCCATGAAATAAAGATGCATAAATGATGTGAAACGTTGACGAGAATGCAGCAAGTGACAATGATCCCTTGGACTTAATTCGCAAACACATTCACAATAGTCGAGAAAGCTTGGAAGACGCCGTCTCACCGTGCGCACCCGTTACCCGTGGTGACTCAATGATGCTGAGTCGAGGTGGGGGAGAAGGACCCATGCTGGTAGAGGGCCAGCGCAACTAAGGTTTTCCCTCCCGAAGGTAGGATGCCCACGATCAAGGGCGGATGGGTGCCTTGGGGGCACAAGGTCACTCACTCACTATTATCCACGATGACCACTCAGGATGGTGGCTCCGGGAACGGGCACTCTCTCACTAGCCAGCGAACTAGTTTGACGGATATTAAATAAACAGATATTAAGGGGGGAGCAAGGGAAGGAGCTCACCTGGTTGGTTTGAAGAAACCAACCCCGATCGGAGACGATGGGCGAGCGGGGAAGTGTGGGTTCCCCGCACACTGCGCCGGTGAAGCTTGAATCCTGTTTAATTAGTTACACTCACTACACCTCTCACAGGAGGGTGGACTTGGGGTGGGGATGATTGAATTACATGCAAACACTACCTCCACGCAGGGAGGGGCGGTGAGCCGGCCAGGCGGGGAGGGGAGATTCGCCGGAAACGCGAAAGGAGAAGCCGAGGCCGAATCTGCCTGCTCTCTGTGTTGGTTGACTAATAGTTGATGTCGAGGCCGTAGATCCCGTTCTGGAATTTTGCTGATGGCGAGACTAGTGGGGAACGCTTCGTATCTGGGACTAGGATGCCTCTGAATTTTGCGGAATTCTTCTGTTGCAGTTGCGGGCCCGGGACGAGGTTCGATCAGGGAGACAGAATCTGGGCGCGGCAGCTTCCTGTTTCTGACAGCCGTTTGCAGAGAGCGCCCCGACTGCTCCTGTACTCCGAATCACGAACCGCTGGAGTTTCTGGAACCGTGGACGAGCCCTCTTCGCAGCAAAACTGGCGGGAAAGCTGTCTGATGTTGGAGAGGACTGGGGGACTCAGAAGAGTGGAGGTAGGTCGTTGCAGACTGTGGGAGGCAGACCTGCGCAGCCGAGGGAGAAAAACAATAACTTTGGCCTCCGGATGCCGAACGCGGTTCTGCTTCTTGATTCTGATAGAGGACTGGAGGAGGAAGAACTTTGTAGAAGGGATCTTGGCCTGAATCTTCCGCTGTTTGTCGTGGTGCAGCTTCTAATCGGGTTCAGGTGCTCTGCAGAGGGAGTCATGTGCAGTCGGGGAAGAATGGTTCTCCCGGACATTTCCGACCTCGGATTGAGACGAAACCGCCTCGCCTGCGAAGACGACTGGGAGAGATTTCCGTCGATGTAGACCACGCCCCCAGGAGATCCGGGATGGAGGCTGGGGCGGTGCTTCAACAGACTGTCAGTCTGCTGGTATTCAGCTGCATGCAAATGAGAAGGGAGAAAAGGGTGGAGGGGTGGTTCCTTTGGTGGAGGGGTGAGGGAGATGGATGCCTTGGTAGAGGGGAGTGATTTAGGAGGTGGGAGGGGTGGTGAGGTGGAAGGTCAGGGGCGGAGCTAGCAGGGAGAGGGGCTGGGTGCGTAAATGGTCAAGGGGGGAGGTGGTGGAGTGATGGGGGCGCAAGTAGCTTGGGAATAGGGAGGGATTCCTTTGGAATTGGTGAGTTGGGTTAATGGTGGTGTTAATGGAAGTCTAGGGAATAGGAAGGGGTTGCTTGGGGATGGGAAAGGTTGCCTAGGATAGGGGAGTCTTCCTTGGGAAGGTGAAAGGGTGTATAGGGAATGGGAAGGGTTGCTTGGGAAATGGGGGAAATTGAAGTGGAGTTAAGGGCCTTGGGAAGGTGAAGGGGTGAGAGGCTGATGTGGCAGATGAGGTGGCAAGAGAAGGAGGTGAAGGGGCAGGTGCGCCCAAGGGAGAGAGAGAGAGAGAGGGATAGAGAGAGAGGGGTTCGCCCCTTTTAGTGAGAGAGAGAAGAAGAGAGAGAGAGAGAGCTAGAGAGAGAGAGAGATGCACAATTACTTTGGCAAACTTTATCAAATCTTCATTAGCTTCAACTGGTGGGATTGGGGTCCTATTTATAGGAATCCCACAATTCAACATAAGTCCCTAACTTTTGGACTAATGACAACTAACCAAGGGGGAAAGGGGCGCCCCTGGGCCAAGCCCATATAACTGGGCCCATTAACCAATCTAACTGACATAATGATAATAAACTTAGGTAGATGACTCATTAACCTAGGGACTTGACTCAAATAAAAGAAAAATTACAATGATATGACTCCAGAAAAATATGAAAATTACATAACTCGACTCAAGAAATCAAGACGAACACAATGGCGATCATCGGGACCCATGGAGAAATGGAAAGTGGTAAGCGATGTCCCCATCAATAAAGCATACTCAACAACATTAATTTGAATTTTAGAATTTTTTTGGATTTATTTGGAATTTTTTTAGAGAATATTTTTTATTGGAGTTTTGAGAATTTTGTAATTTTTATAATTTATGAAATTTTTATTAAAATTTTGAGAATTTATTGAATTTTTATTGGAATTTTTGTGAATTTATGAATTTTTATTGGAATTTTTGAGAATTTATTGAATTTTTATTGGAATTTTGAGAATTTATTAATTTTTATTGGAATTTTGAGAATTTATGAATTTTTATTAGAATTTTGAGAATTTATTAATTTTTATTAGAATTTTGAGAATTTATGAATTTTTATTGGAACGTACAGACTTTTGGAATGTATAGACTTAGTTGGATGAAATGTATGGACTTGTGCAATGGACGTACGGACTTATGAAATATATGGACTTACGAAATGCAATGTACAGACTTGTGAAGGGAATGCTTAGAGTGTATAGACTTAGAGACTCTGCACCCACGATGCTCAGACTTGCACAACCTGCACTTCAAAGCTCAAAAGATCGTTAGCTCAAAATATGATCATAAGTGCTTAATAAAAACAATTTAATCATGATATGACAGCACTTAAGTTCATGAAATAACCAAAGCAATTTAAAAGCACAAACTCAGAAAATGACGACCCTTCTGGTCGGCGTCAAAACAAGAAATGACGACGTGAACTAAGGCGTTAATTGCACTAAAGGTTTAACTTGGAATTGGAATGCAAATGACGCCCTCCATGGAGGCGCGGGATAAATGACGACCCTAAAGATGTCGTCAATTAAAAAAATGACGCCACAAAGCACGTCGTTAATTAGCTGTTTTCGTTTCCTGCTCGGAGTTAAACTTCCAGCAAATCGTTTGATTCGAACACAAACTATAATACCCGTTAACATTCAAAACACTATAAATAGGGCAACTGCTGGTGTTTCCAAGCATCATAAGCATCGAAGCTATAGTATCAAAGCCATACATAGGAACTAATAGAAGAAAAACAGAGCACCGAAGAGCAGATAGAATTTAGATAGAACAAGCAACACTGTCAGAAAAATGAACCAACTGATGCATCAAAGGCTTTCCAAGAAGCCAAGGATGAGTTTCCCAAGGATTTGTGAAGTGCCAGGCCATATCAGTGGAAGAATTGCTAAAGACCAAGTAACTGTTCTTTATGCTTAAGCTTTTATTTCTGTTCTGACTTTCTTCCTTTTCAAAATTTCTGATGTTATTCTCTTTCTTCTTCCTTTCTTTTAATGTTTTATGTTTTCAGGATTACCCCATTATTCCTGGTCCAAGAAGATTTCTGAAAATCAAATGGCTTCCTTTATTACTTTCAAAACTTTCCTTAGATATGAAATCCTTTCTTTCTAGATGGAACCTTCTTGGCCTCATCACCCATGCCACTCATTACAACGATATCCACCTTGATTGGGCTTCAACTGGAGCTCTTATATAATTATGGCACCCTCATACTCACACTTTCCTCTTCCCGACTTTTGAAGCCACCATACTCCTAGAAGAAGTAGAGATGCTCTTGGGTTTGAAAAGGATGAAGCAAGGAGAGGAATCAAGAATGGCTCATATGACTAAGCCCATACAAGCCCATGACACGCTCATGAGTCTTGTCCAAAGTCCAAATTTGGTGAATCAAATGAAGGCCAATAAGGGGATTAATCTTTTGAAGTTGGCTTCATGGGTGTATAAAAACATGGACAAGGTTCAAGATGATGAAGATCTTTTGGAGAGAGTGATGAAAGGGCTTGTCATATGTGTAGTGGGAGCTTTATTATTCCCTTCATTGAAAGACCATTTAGAGAAGCAACACCTAAGTGCTATAGCTAGCATGTGGGAGGGGAAGAGAGTAGGTGGGGCAATATTAGCCAACCTATACAACGGGCTCACTTCGGCTTCACTAGGGCGGCCCCTATTTGGGTCAATGCTTCTTCTAGCTTGTTGGATAGATTTCCACTTTAAATTTTGATCCATGTCAAGCAAACCAAACGGCCTACAAAATCTTCTCTAAGAGCCCACTTCGGTATATGACAGACTCATTGGGCCTATGTGAAAGGGTGGCCAATAGAGTTCCCAAGCTCAAAAAGGGGAATGAATGGAGGGATTACTTCAAATCAATGCCAAAGAGCAATTTTACATGTACACTGGGTTGTCTCAAAACCCAAGAACTTCGCTCAAGGTTATCTTCCGGCATCGAGCTTCGTTTAATTGGTGGGACCGACTTCTTCCTTTACAACGCACACCGGTGCCTCCCACAGCTCAGGCTTCCTCGACATCTCTTCGAAGAACCTTCTCACATTTCTCCAATCAAGAGAAGAGAACTATGCTCAAACGGAGATCATGAAGAAATCAAGACCATAATGGCTCAATGGAAGGTGGGACTTCTTCACAGATCCAAGACCCATGTTGAAGAAGAAGAAGATAAATGTAAAGCTTATGTACTGACTCTTAAGAAGATAAGGCCCACAGTGGCTTAGAGAATGTAATCATAATTTCTTTCAAAATAAAAATTATGTTCTTACTTGAGCCAAAACAATGAATGAAAAATGATCATCTCTTCCAATTTATGCAATTCTGTCTGATAAAGATGAGTTTCGGGCTTTCTGTTTTTAACAGTGCCTCCATCAACGGCGTCAATTTATGAAACCACGCCTCAGCTAATGTCGTCCATTACATTTCATAATCATAATTGACGCCCAGGGCACTGGCGTTTCTTAACTCACGTCTTTACAGAAGGCGTTAATCAATTCAAATTTTCAAATATTTTCAAAATAATTCCTTAATTTTTTCACAAATAACGCCTTTACTCACGTCGCGTATTCAAAAATGGACGCCCGTTCTGGTCGTCGTTAAATTAAATGGGGTAATAATGACGCCCGGTCACTTCAATCAGTTCCCATTAATGCGCCTAACGACGATTACAAATTCCCATGCAAATAACAAATGACGCCCAACCTCAGGGCGTCAAATCTAAAAACCACGCCTTTCCTCAAACCGTCAATTTAACATGACATGACTTCCATTCAGCCGTTAATTTATTTCGACCGTTAAACCCTACTTTCCCCCCTTTCTCCTTCTTCCTTCGTTCATCTCCTATCTTCCATCTGCAAACCCTAACCGAACCCCCCCCCCCAAATCTTCCTCTCATTCTCACTCTCTCTACTCTCTCTCCCTATGGTTGGCGGCGCTCTCAAACGGCAGAGGGTGTCTGCCCTGGCCGTGGTGGACCTGGAAGAAGAGCCGACCGTGGAGGAGCTTCCTCCCGCGGCGGTTGAAGAAACACCGGCGGTGGCGGCCGACGATGAAGGCGACGATGGAAATGAAGAACAGGAAGACGACGGCGATGAAGACAATGAAGAAGACGAAGAGGGGGACGAAGAAGAAGGAGGAGAAGATGAAGAAGACGGTGGAGAAGGGGAAGAAGATGGAGAACCGCCGGAGGCGACGGCGGTGGTCCCTCTGCCTGGGCAGCTCCGGCGGCCACGCCAACCCCGACAGCCCCTTCGTGGGGGCTGATTGGACCTAAACGACAAAAGGTAAGCCCCCACACCAATTTTCCATTATTTTTTTATTTTTATTTCCATTTTCTTCCATTTCCATAGCTCTCGGGAGAGGGCAAACCAGTGACTCAGAAAAATGACGCCCCCAGGGGTGTCGTCAATTTAAGTAACGTACCAGAATGGGTCGTCAATTTCAATTATATTTTTTTGAAAATAATTAATCGCATGAAAACCACGCCCTGCAACATGTCGTTATTTTAAATTTCATCATGTTTAGCTCCATGCTGTTATTTCCCTTTGATTTTATTAAATTTAAAATGCATGTGTCTTTGTTTATTTCAATTTCGCACATTAACTACCTCAGGAAAACCACGCCCCCCAACGGGGCGTTAATTCAATAAACAACGACTAATGGAGTGGTCGTTAATTAAAAAAAGAGTCCAGAATTTCTTTTCGTGCCAAAATTACTCATTTTGAGCAACGTCCCCCACAGGGGCGTTACTTAAACAACTGACGACCCAGGGATGGTCGTTAATTTAAAAAACTCTCAGAATTTAGGAAATTAGTTTCAAAACAACGCTTCCCATAGGGGCGTCTTTAAAATAAACAACGACCCAGGCTGGGTCGTTAATTTAATGAACGCACAACATTACCAGAAACCCACTTGGAAATAACGTCGCCCCTAGGGGCGTCAATTATGAAAACCACGACCCTAGGTAGGTCGTCCATTAACCAAACAGCAAATATCTCATCAAATGAACTTAAATGAATTTCCACATGAAACTTAAGCAAAAAAATTCTTTTATATGCATGTAGGGATTGATGAGGACGCGGATCTCTTGGGTCCAGGTCCGAGCAGCTTATTACGGTCTCCCCGAGTTCCAGAGAGCTAGGATAGATGCCATGGGATTTGGGGCTTTCCTTAGCATTGAGCCAGTCAGACCCGACCTACCCTTGATCCAGGTGCTCAGAGAGAGATGGGATAGGTCTAGCAGGGCATTTCTGATGCCGTGGGGTCACATGGTCCCTAGCCTAGAGGATGTGGTTAGGATTACCGGGCTGAAGGTAGATGGAGAGGCGGTGAGCGGGATCACCCTACCCGACTATAGTGAGCTTACTCAGAGACTGCTAGGTCTAAAGACCGTCTACGAGACACCTAGCGAGTGTAGGACCATCTTCCGCACTGACCTTACCATAGCTATGGGATTGGGGGACTCTAGGCAAAGATCCATGGAGTCTTTAGAGCAGTTTTCGCATATATTGATAGATGGGGCTAGGGCTGCCTACTGCCAGGACCCAGCCGACAGGGAGAGAGCAGACAGAGACTTGAGGAGATTTCTATTTTTGATGCTCGGGAGGCTGCTGCTCGGCACGAAGGGTGATGTCATCAACTGCCGCTTCCTGGGGATACTCGAGGACTTGGAGGGCGTTGGCAGATACGCCTGGGGAGCCGCGCTGCGGGCGCACTTGATAGCCGACTTGCCCACGGGGACAGGTCGAGAGACGACCGTCAGTGGCTTTTCACCTTTTCTTTAGGTATGCATTTTCTTTCTTTGTTGTTTTTTTTTATTAGAATGCACATGCATATGAATGCTTTGCTAATGTGATGCATGAATGCAGATTTGGAGTCACTTGTACATGTCGATGGGATGTGCCGACCAGCGACCTGGAGACGAGGGATCTTTCCCCTTATCTCGGCGCTGGCTACCGGTGGTGATTGGAGCCCCACTCGCCTACGAGTTGCGAGTGTTACGACGAGAGTTCCACGACTTCCCCGCCTCACTGGTATGTATGTTTGATGCAATTTTTATGTTTTATTATAGAATGTGATATGATGGATGATTGATATGTGTGCTTGTGAATGCAGGTGAGATGGAGACCCTATGAGGGTATGACCGATGAGGGCCAACCCTGGGTCGTAGCGGGCCGACCTCGTTTCGGGCATGAGCTTTGGGTTCATTGCCTGAACGAGATTGAGCCGCTACGGCTTAGGCTGGTGATGAGGACCCTCGGCCTACATCAGGAGTGGATCGAGGTTGGAGAGCCGCGGAGGATAGGCAAGAAGACGCGCGGTCGGACGAAGGCGATCGACTGGAGAGTGCGGTTCTCCAACCAGTACGCAGACTGGCAGCGTGGCGGGACCCGGGTCACTTCACAGGTGACGGACAGCTCCGAGTACCTCCGACGCTACTGGGAGGTCTACGTCGGCCGACCCTAGATGAAGGTCTTAGGGGTATGTATGAATGCACTTATTAAATGCAAATGCCTATGTATATCTATTATGCGACTAATATGTGGTGAATGCTGGACGCACAGGATATAGTGGCGATGGACATGCAGACCCACCTCCATAGCTTGGAGGCCCAGTTGGCTGCCACCCGGACAGACCTTGAGACCCTGGTGAGTGTTTAATTTATTCCTATATGCAAATGAATTTTTTGAATTATTGATAATTAGCCAGTGACAATCTTAATTAATACAGCATGCCCAGCAGGGAGCAGCAGGGAGAGAGACAGGAGAGGCCTCTAGCTCGAGAGGGCCTAGTGCAGAGGCGACTGCACTAGCAGAGCAGCTAGCAGGAGCAGTGACACGAGCCGAGGCAGTAGAGCACGCCCTCGCCGCACGGGTACGCCTTTAAACTCAAACTCAATTCCATTCAACTGTTTACATGATATGCTCATGAAAAATTGTATGTTTACAGACCGAGGAGCTCCGGGCCACTCTTACTTGCATCGCGGAGGGACAGCAGGCAATGGCCTCTCGGGTGAGTTATTTATTTCCAGTTGTATATTGCCTATTCCCTGGATTATTAAATTGTGGAACTGATGATTTGTTTACCTGTTTGTAGACCTCGGAGCTACAGGCATCACTTACCCAGACTGCCCTGGCCGGGACAGATTTGGCGATCCGTGAGCAACGGATCATTGAGCTGGAGCGGGCCTTGAGGAGGCGAGAGGAGTTGCCTCAGGACGTGGCGGAGCTGCGAGTTGCCCTCGAGATGGAGCGGAGAGAGCGTGCTCGGGAGCGCGAGGAGCACCAGGTGATGGGAATCGACGCCGAGCATGTACTTTTATTTTACATTTATGTCCTTTTAGTTTGTGTTTATATCCTTGGGAAAGTATATGCGCAATTGTACGGCTTTATAAGCCAATGCGTCATTCCCACGGATTGTGTGGGTTTTTGTGTAATTTTGTAGTAGGTCCAGCTAGGGGGCCCTCAGCCCTTTCCCATTGGTCCATGTCACCTTGTGGGGCTGGTCAACCATCCTAGGTGGACATCTAGAAGGTTGGACTAGTCTTATGGACACATGGGGGACAAAGGGTGAAGAATGTCAACATTCTACACCCACCCCACCTACCTCTTCCATGGTCAATAGGCCGCCCCCTTTCCCTTGAATTTTTTTATTAATTTTTGTGTGTTGTTCAAACCTCATCCCAGCCCTTCATCCACCCTCCCTAGATCCAAAGGTCTACATTAGATTTGATACCTATCATATATAAGTGTGTATTTTTATGTGAAAATTAATGAAAAGAAGAGAAAATTCCATTTGGAACAAGAAGCTTGCGCCCCTTTCCTCTCTCCTAGAGTTCTCCTCTCAACCCCTCTGCAATTCTAGAGTGGATCTAGTTTCTATCTCCCCCTCTCAACCTCTGATCTTCACCGGTGCCGCCGCCGCCGCCGTTCATGCCGCCATCGAGCCGCCATCGAGCCACCGTCAGAATTCTATCTTCCTCCAACAGCAGCCCCTTCCAAGAATTCTTGCTGTCCGTCACGGGCTCAGATCGATTTGAAATTTTGAGGGTGTGTTCTTACCTTGAATCCCCACCTCCACCTAAAGTTTCACGTCCAAACTCCTCCATTTAGTAATTTTCCATTTTCGTTCATTTTGCATTCCCAGATCTTTTTTATCTCTGTCTACAGTGACAACAGCTATGAGTTTCCCATCTCTGACCACCTTTTTGAATTTTTCAAACCCTTCCAATTTTACTGGGAGTTCTGTCCATCATCCCCTACATCCACCATTTTTCCTGATGTTTGATCTTCCCTCTATCCATTTTCAAAATTCATGTTCTATCTCTGCTACAGTGCCTCTAGTCAGATTCCAGATCTGACCCACTGTTAGTGAAAAAATCCTATCAATTCGTAGCCACATCCAAACTTGTCCAAACTAGTTTTTTCATTTTCCTAGCTCAATTTCCTACACCTTTAATGAAGACCTAAAGAGCTGCATCGGACATCTACCCTACGGTCAACGATAGTTCTCAGAGGACAGCCCTATAGATCTTAGAGTTAAGCCACTGTACAACAGCAACCTTCAAAATTCGCCAATTAGAAGTGCAGGCTTTGTTATTTTTCTGTAATCACAAAGAGTTGAAGCCCTTCGAAGCAGCTTTCTAACGGTGCCAGTTTCGTCACATTCCGACGTCGGGGCTGATCGCAGCGTCCGTTCTCGCCGGAGCGCGCGCCGAAAAATAGAACCGGCAGATCCGTGGCCGGTCATTCCGACCGGTGCCGAACAGAGCCGCCTGGCCTCCGGCCGGTGAACCAGCATGCCGCCAGCCCAGGGAACACTTCCACAAGTGTCCCCACCACAGTGGTGACACCGGGTCCCGCACGGTCCCTCCGGACAGCACGTGGGCCCCACCGTCACGTGTTCGGGTGCTGCCGAATCAACGCGAGAAGCCGCCCGTCAACCCGAATTCGGTCCTCCCGGACCCCATTGTGTAGCCCTTTACCTCCCTGCGTGGAGTGGGCAGCGACGTGTATTGCTGTAATATTGTGTATTATTGTTCCGAGAGTACGAGTTTCGGCCGGGTCCGTCTTCCCCACGCCGAGCGCGTGGAGGTATCGTTCTCGCTCCCTACACTCGGCATTTGCTTATTTTCATATATACTTGTTTATGCCACTGCTAGAGAGCATGTTCTAGGATCGTAGCTCGCTTTATATTTATATCACCGCTACTGCGAGAGAGAGCGTTACCGTCCCGTGACCCGATCCGGGCATGAAAGTGTGAATTGACCACCCTAGCTCTAGCCGGTTTCTCAACCGTGCACGTCCGACGCTTCCCTCGTTAAGGGACGATCGCGAGCTTGTCGTGTCTGTGTCTCGTCCCGCATCAATTTTGTATCAGAGCCAGGTTGAGTCTAGGGTGTCCAAAATAAAAAAAAAGAGTGTCATTTAAGTCTAAGTGTCTAAGTCGGTCTTAGGAGCTGCATTTGCATACCATTAATCAGTATATAAAAGGTGTTGTCCGAACGTTAGAGTACGCCTATCGGGAAGGCCGCACACTTGCGCGAGTGATCTTCGGATCGATTAACTCCGCCACGTACCGAGTCTTGGTGTCTTGTCCTTAGTGTGCATGCATCCCAAACCGTGCATAGTCGGTCTAGTGTCTTGTCTAAATGGCCTTGCATACCCATTCCTAGGGATCCATTCCCACCTTTTCGGTACCAATGGCCAACCCATGTCGACCCGTCCAAGGTGATAGGTCCGTGTCCGAGTACATCCGAGACTATGATAAGTACCGGTTGGAATATGGCTTGGGAGAGGAGAGCACCACGACCGCATTTCAGTTCCGGAGAGGTTTGCGGTTTCACTTCCAACTTGAATGTCTTGTCCGCGACGCGTTCTCGCTGGCGCAATCTTATAAGGTCGCTCTAGAGGTCGAGCCCTTTGAGTCTCATTTTTATCGCTCTAAAGGTCGAACCCTTTGGCAAACATCTACCTCCCAATCGAGTCCCGAGCCGATCGGACTACCTAACCCAATTCCTTCAACACCCGAGAGTGCTCCATTGTCACCCTCACCTTCCGATCTTAATTCGGAACCCTCTCATTTGGAGCCACCCAAGCCCCGGCCACCCGTGTTTCTAACGGGTACGCTTTTCATCGCCGAGCCGCTTCTTAGTTGGCTCAAGGATGGCTTGGTCCCACATCCCCTCCCATCCATGGACCCCACCTTACCTTTAGTGCCGGTCAACTCATTCCATACCACATTTCGATCTAGTCACCATGTTGACACATTGGATGATCTTGTCATGGGATTAGATTCACAATGGAAGTTGACACATCTTTTGGCGCGAGACTTCGACCAACCCACGAGTCGTAGCTTCACCCATCCGGCCTTCGGGTCCATTACCTCCGAGTGCACTGTGGGTTGTATCACCACGGAGGTTCTTCTACTTCTCCCTCTACCGGATGAGCCCGACTTCATGACTTTGCTTCTGAGGGAGGAGTCAGATTTCCTATACACGGTCCCGTCTACCATGACGGAGGAAGGTGACCACCCGCACCTTCAAGAATTTCACGATTGTGACCATGTCATGTTGGAACCCACCATAAGGGGTCATACCTTCTTTGATCCCTTTGACCCCTTCCCTAGTGGATCCCTAGACCCTTCATATTCCCTTCACTTCTTCGGGGAAGTCCAGCTTCATACCCCTTTCCTACGGGTCGGGTCCTCCATACCCACCAAACCCATACTCGATACACCCACACCCGGCTCTTCCACATCCAGGTCTTCTAGCTCTCTCAAGTTCCCCAAATCCAAAGGGCCGTCCATGCATGACTGGGTCATACTTGGACATTTAGGTGTACCCCATGCCACCCATCTCCGGTTACGTCAAATGCATGTATGGCACATATTCGGGTGTCCTGGTCCGCCGTCATCCATGTACGGGTCTGACTAACACTAGTTTTGTCTAGGGTCATAGATGAGTCGGTGTGCTTTTTCTTTGAGTGGTATGTCTCTCTGCATGTGTCTTGTGCAAGCTCGTTGTCATTCTCTTATGAGTAAGAGGCGATTGGACTCACTCGATGAGTATGGGATCGGTTCTACATCTATACCCGGATCAGTCACCTATAGGGACTCAGCGGTGATTCCTAGTGAGTCTTCGAGCTGCTTCCTTCCCTTTTGAGAGTGACCCACCCGGAGTGTCAACCTTTAGCCCATAGCAGTTCACACATATCGAGTATATATGGAATGAGCAGGTGACGAAGACTTGGAGTGGAGCGTACCCGCGTTACTTGTCATGGTGACGGATCCGCCGGAGTAATCGAGCATCCATACCCCTACTCGACGGGGTCGAGTTCCTCCCACCCGGGGAGAGTTGATGGGAATCGACGCCGAGCATGTACTTTTCTTTTACATTTATGTCCTTTTAGTTTGTGTTTATATTCTTGGGAAAGTATATGCGCAATTGTACGGCTTTATAAGCCAATGCGTCATTCCCACGGATTGTGTGGGTTTTTGTGCAATTTTGTAGTAGGTCCAGCTAGGGGGCCCTCAGCCCCTTCCCATTGGTCCATGTCACCTTGTGGGGCTGATCAACCATCCTAGGTGGACATCTAGAAGGTTGGACTAGTCTTATGGACACATGGGGGACAAAGGGTGAAGAATGTCAACATTCTACACCCACCCCACCTACCTCTTCCATGGTCAATAGGCCGCCCCCTTCCCCTTGAATTTTTTTATTAATTTTTGTGTGTTGTTCAAACCTCATCCCAGCCCTTCATCCACCCTCCCTAGATCCAAGGGTCTACATTAGATTTGATACCTATCATATATAAGTGTGTATTTTTATGTGAAAATTAATGAAAAGAACAGAAAATTCCATTTGGAACAAGAAGCTTGCGCCCCTTTCCTCTCTCCTAGAGTTCTCCTCTCAACCCCTCTGCAATTCTAGAGTGGATCTAGTTTCTATCTCCCCCTCTCAACCTCTGATCTTCACCGGTGGCGCCGCCGCCGCCGTTCGTGCCGCCATCGAGCCGCCATCGAGCCACCGTCAGAATTCTATCTTCCTCCAACAGCAGCCCCTTCCACGAATTCTTGCTGTCCGCCACGGGCTCATATCGATTTGATGTTTTGAGAGTGTGTTCTTACCTTGAATCCCCACCTCCACCTAAAGTTTCACGTCCAAACTCCTCCATTTAGTAATTTTCCATTTTCGTTCATTTTGCATTCCCAGATCTGTTTTGTCTCTGTCTACAGTGATAACAGCTCTGCGTTTCCCATCTCCGACCACCTTTTTGAATTTTTCAAACCCTCCCAATTTTATTGGGAGTTCTGTCCATCATCCCCTACATCCACCATTTTTCCTGATGTTTGATCAGCCCTCTATCCATTTTTCAAAATTCGTGTTCTATCTCTGCTACAGTGCCTTTAGTCAGATTCCATATCCGACCCACTTTTAATGAAAAAATCCTATCAATTCTTAGCCAGCTCCAAACTTATCCAAACTAGTTTTTCCGTCTTCCTAGCTCAATTTCCTACACCTTTTATGAAGACCTCAAGAGCTGAATCGGACATCTACCCTGCAGTCAACGACAGTTCTCAGAGGACAGCCCTACAGATCTTAGAGTTAAGCCACTGTACAACAGCAACCTTCAAAATTTGCCAATTAGAAGTTGAGGCTTTGTTATTTTTCTGTAATCATAGAGAGTTGAAGCCCTTCGAAGTAGCTTTCCAACGGTGCCAGTTTCGTCGCATTCCGACGTCGGGGCTGATCGCAGCGTCTGTTCTCGCCGGAGCGCGCTCCGGAAAACAGAACCGGCAGATCCGTGGCCGGTCATTCCGACCGGTGCCGAACAGAGCCGCCTGGCCTCCGGCCGGCGAACCAGCGTGCCGCCAGCCCAGGGAACACTTCCACAAGTGTCCCCACCACAGTGGTGACACCGGGTCCCGCACGGTCCCTCCGGACAGCATGTGGGCCCCACTGTCACGTGTTCGGGTGCTGCCGAATCAACGCGAGAAGCCGCCCGTCAACCCGAATTCGGTCCTCCCGGACCCCATTGTGTAGCCCTTTACCTCCCTGCGTGGAGTGGGCAGCGACGTGTATTGCTGTAATATTGTGTATTATTGTTCCGGGAGTACGAGTTTCGGCCGGGTCCGTCTTCCCCACGCCGAGCGCGTGGAGGTATCGTTCTCGCTCCCTACACTCGGCATTGGCTTATTTTCATATATACTTGTTTATGCCACTGCTAGAGAGCATGTTCTAGGATTGTAGCTTGCTTTATATTTATATCACCGCTGCTGCGAGAGAGAGCGTTACCGTCCCGTGACCCGATCCGGGCACGAAAGTGTGAATTGACCACCCTAGCTCTAGCCGATTTCTCAACCATGCACGTCCGACGCTTCCCTCGTTAAGGGACGATCGCGAGCTTGTCGTGTCCGTGTCTCGTCCCGCATCACCAGGCGGAGCGTGTCCGGGACTGTGAGCAGCACGAGGTGGAGCGTGCCCGGGATCGTGAGCAGCACCAGGCGGAGCGTGCCTGGGATCGTGAGCAGCACCAGGTGGAGCGTGCCCGGCACCGTGAGGAGCGATCAGCTTGCGATCGGGATCTTGCAGCCTTGAGGGCCCAGCTAGCCGTTGCACAGGAGCGGCTACGAGCGACCGAGGAGCGACTTCAGCGAGGTTGGGAGCGGGCGCGAGCTGCAGGGTACAGCTTCACCAACTCTACTTTTATGGCGGGTTCCTCTCTCCGACAGAGGAGCGAGGCAGAGGAGCCGGCTCGAGCTCTAGCTACTTCCCGGGGGTCCATGCCCCCTCCACCAGCGCCTCATCGGGAGGACGAGAGTGAGGCAGAGAGTAGGAGAGAGGAGGGTGGTGGCGAGAGCTGAGAGACTTACTTGTACTCCTCCACCCTCACACCTGTACTCAGACATTCATGATGTATATATATATGAAATTGAGATTTTGTTACCTGAGCACTTGTGTAGTTGTATACTTGTACCTTCTTTTCCCTATCGTCTTTTACTTTTGCCCTGCGCTTGTAGTTCACACTTGAACAAACAGGTTAATCCATCTGTTCGACTTGGCCCCTTGCTCAACGAGCAAGGGATGTCTTAACTGTGACCTTGATAACGGGTCAAGGGGCCAAGCCTTTAATCAATGAAGGTAAATGATAAATATAAAATGCGCCATGCAAGCATGCAAATGCTAACTGGAAATAAAAGATGCAACCAAGCATATGAGAAACAAAGGGCTTGAAATTCCATAATTTTTTTGTTATTATTTATATATATATCTTTTCATATTTTTGTTTTGAAAGTGGCGCCTTTGATAGGGTTGTTAATTTTGAAAAGAATGCCTATTCTAAGGGGCGTGAATTTTGATTTGAAATTTTTTTGCTTTTGGAGGTAAGCATAGTATGGAGCTTTGAAACCTTAACTATCATAATCAAAAAATTCATTAGACTTTCTCAAGAGACTTAACAAAAGAGTCAACGTGACTTATACTTAGGCATTTACTCATATTCTCTTACAGCCCATCCTTCTTAGTCGGTCTTCGCCATTCTTCGAGTTCACAACCCACCATGGAGGGAGAAAAGAAGAATAATTAAGGAAGCTCACGAAAGGTTTTCAAGAATGGGGCACGCTCCTCCCCTACCCTAATGCCTGTTGGGATTCGATCTTCGACTTAGGGAAATTTTGTTGCTCTTTTTGCCCTTATTCATGCATGCTTACGACCAAGGTTTTCCTTGTGGGGACTTTGCCCTCTTGACATGCTTTCTTTTATCATAACTTCCTTTTCTTTTCTTCTTTTCTTAAACAGATAAAGACCTAATTGTACTTGGGCTTTAAGCATTTTGTTCCCTTTTGGGCCCTAACTTCCACCTACTAGGGCGGCGGGCAGGCTTGGTTAGTAACCCCTTAACTTGTATTCCATCTCGTGAGCTGAAGGGAAGAGAATAGGTAAGGCTTTTACACTCTTAGTTTGGGTCGGAGTTTCCTCGAATTCCGGGCTGCTCGAGTTTAAGAATAAAGCGTGTAGTGTGTGCGTGAATTGACCCAAGAGTTAAATCGTCGAGACTGAAGAATGAATTAAGGATTTTGATTATTTCGGTATTGTGGCCCACGTACTATACCAGCCTTAAAGATTTTTTTTTCTCTCTCTTTTTATTGCTTTTATTTTTCTTCTTTTTGTTTCTTTTGTTTTTCTTCTCTTTTTTTTTTAGTTTTGTTTTAGGGGTAATATTTCTTCAGATAGAGACCATTCCAAGGGTGTGTTAGCTCTTCGCCTTCAGCATTAATCAATCTATAAGCATTGCCAGGATAACCATCTTTTATAACAAAGGGTCCTTCCCAATTAGCTTGGAGTTTTAAACGTGGCCCATCTGGTTTTACAAAAATTCTTTTAATTACCATCTCACCGATTTTGAACTTTCTCTTAATTACTTTCTTTTGATAAAAACGTGAAAGTCTGTTTTGATAAATACGCGCATGCTCAGCGGCGACTAAACGCTTCTCATCCAGGAGTTCCAACTGAGCAAGGAGAGATTCGCGACGCTCATCAATAGGGAGCTCCTTGTCCAATTTTACACGTAGAGAAGGAATAAGAATCTCATAAGAAACTACCGCCTCCATTCCATAAGTTAGGGCGAAATGGATTTGCCTAGTAGGAGTACGAATGGAAGTGCGATAGGCCCAAAGAGCTTCGACCAATTTTTCTGGCCAATCCGCGAATTTAGTAGCCTCACACGTCTTCTTAACAATTTTAATCAAAGTTTTATTAGTTGCCTCTGCTTGGTCATTACCCTACGGATAATAAGGAGATGAATGATGCAATGCAATGTTATACCTGCTGCAGAGGTCCTGAAGCTCCTGAGAGATGAATTGGGGTCCATTGTCGGTGACGATGGTACTTGGGATGCCGAACCTTACGATGATATTCTTCATTATGAACTTACAGACGGTTGATGCTTTTATCTCCACGTAAGCTTATGCTTCCGCCCACTTGGTGAAGTACTCCGTCGCCGTGAGAATGAATGACTTTGGTTTTGTGAGGAGGGTCGGATCACCAAGAGGTCCAATGATATCGAAAGCCCACATGGAGAAAGGCCATGGGGAGGAGATAGGGTGTAGTGAAGAAGTAGGAGAATGAATTTTGTCGGCGTGCAATTGGCACTTAACACACCTTCGGACATAGATAGAATAATCCTCTTCTAGAGTGGGCCAATAGAAACCTAGCCTAAGGATCTTCTTAGCTAGCATCTGGCTATTGACATGACCACCACACACTCCCGAATGGGCCTCTTCCACAATCTTCCAAGATTCATCATCATCTAGGCATCTTAATAGAACTCCAGTGAGACCTCTTCTGTAAAGCACACCTCTAATCAAGGTGTGTCGCTGGGCAACCCTTCTAATGGCTTTCTTTTCTTCAGCCATAGCTTCTTCAGGATATGATTGATCCTGGCAATACTTAGCAATTTCATAATACCACGGCTTTTCTTCATCGTCCAATTCTTCCTCTAAGTCCAATAACATGACCTCCTTATTCTCAATGATCCTGCCTTGCTCAACCTTCCTAAGCACCTCCTCCTTAACCTTAAGGAAAGCGGGATCTTGAATGGTGGGAGTGAGCCGCTTGTGAACAATGATAGAATGGGAATCCTTTTCGGGAGGGAAAGCCAAGGAAGAAGCAAGAGAAGCGAGAGCATCAGCCAAGATATTATGATCACGAGGAACATGGCAAAGGTTAATCTAGTGAAAAGCTTGGTATAAGTAGATGTCAATTCCTGATAGGGTTTGAGTTTAGGATTGAGCGTGCGACACTTGGAGAGCACTTGGCGAAGAATAAGCTGACTATCACCTACAATTCGTAATTGGGTAACACCAAATTGATGAGCGGCCTCCAATCCGGCCAGAAGAGCCTCATATTCAGCTATATTATTTGTAACTGGAAATGCAAGCTGAGAGGCGAGTGGAATAGTGATACCCTCCGGTGATAGAAGAACAACGCCAATCCCTTTTCCTTTTGAATTCAAAGCTCCATCAAAATGTAACGTCCACATTGAGTCGGACTGATTGACGGACATTAGTTCCTCATCTGGAAACTCTGAGCAAACAGGGTCAAATCTAGGGAGAGGGTGATGAGCAAGATGTTCTGCTATGGCATAGCCTTTAATTGCTTTTTGCTGAATGTAGATGATGTCGAACTGAGAAAGGAAGTTTTGCCATCGTGCTAATCGATCGGTGAGAACAGATTTTTCAAGAAGGAATTTGATTGTATTTATACGAGCAATGAGATGAACCTCGTGAGCTAGAAAATAATGCTTAAGTTTCTGAACTACCCAGACTAAAGCTGCACAAGTCTTTTCTATGGCTGAGTACCTCTGCTCACAGGGGTTAAGAAGTTTCGACAAGTAGTAGGCTGCCCTCTCTTTTCCTTCTTCATCAACTTGGGCTAGGACAGCACCTACAGAATCATCCAGGACAGAAATATAAAGAACAAGTGGTTTACCTGGAACCGGCGGCCTCAGGACAGGGGGATTTGATAGATAACCCTTCAATCCGTCAAAAGCTGCCTGACACTTGTTATCCGAAACTTGACTCCCGGCTTGGTAAGCTCGTAGAACGGCTTGCATCTTTGTGAATGCTGAGAGACAAACCGGCGAATAAATTGTAACCTCCCGATTAATCCCCGAACTTCCTTCAAATTCCTGGGAGGAGGCATTTCTCTTATGGCCTTTGCCTTATTGGGATCAATCTCAATACCCCTCTTACTTACAATGAATCCAAGCAACTTCCCTGATGAAACACCAAATACGCATTTCTTATGGTTCATTTTCAACTGATACTCCCGTGCCCTTTGCAAGACTTTGGTTAGAACGCTGGGATGCTCAATCCTTGTTCTCGATTTTACTACCAGGTCGTCAACATACACCTCTATAAAAATGTGGATCATATCGTGAAAAATAGCCATCATAGCCCTTTGATAGGTGGCTCCAACGTTCTTAAGTCAAAATGGCATGACCACATAGCAATAAGTCCCCACGGCGTAGTAAACGATGTTTTCTCTTGATCTTCCTCAGCCAAGCGAATCTGATTATAACCTGAAAAGCCATCCATAAAGGAGAGAGTCTCATATCCTGCCGTGTTGTCAATCAAAACATCAATATGAGGGAGGGGGAAGTCGTCTTTAGGATACGCGCGGTTGAGGTCCCGAAAGTCTATGCAAATTCGAACCTTTCCATCTTTCTTCATAATTGGGACAATGTTAGCCACCCAATTGGGATAGAGGACAACTCTAACAAATCTAGCCTTATGAAGCTTATCAACCTCTTCTTTCATTTTTAACGCCATATTAGGGTGGAAACGTCGCAACCGCTGCTTGATTGGAATGGACCCTGGCTTAAGTGTAAGTTGATGTTCAACGAGCACAGGGTCTAGTCCAGGCATATCTTTATAACTCCACGCAAACGTGTCCTTGTATTCTTGAAGTACCAAAATAAGCGCCACCTCTTCGGAGGGCAGCAAGTTCTTACTAATGAGGACAAACCTAGGGTCTTCTTCCGTACCCAGATTTATTTCTTTGGTAGGCTCTTCTACTGAGGCTGATGGTTCATCAAATCTCCTCATGCTACTGGCAAAAGCATCAGCCTCGGCTTCATATTCTTCATAACCTTCATCCCCCTCTTCAATAGGGTCTTCATCATTCATTATTTCATAGACACCAAAAGCCTCATCAAAAGCACAGGTATCCTCATATTCTATCTCTGGCAGGATGATCGGATTTTCCAAAAATTCGGGAAGCGCTAAACATGCCCGGCATCTACTAACTACCTCCAACAAGAATCTACAGGGAATCTGCTTACCCTTGGATCTCTTATGTGAAGCTAGCCCATGATTTTGAACACTAGAAGAGAAAGAACAACTAGCCTGATCGCTAGAATTCAATAAAAATGAAGGAGGAGAGAAAAAAGTGGGTACAGGAGATGATACAGACGAAGTCCCCTCACCGGAGGGATAGGGGAGGTTACTTAATGAATCTGGGAAGAGCGGCCCCGGGATCGGGACACACTCAGGAAGCAGATAGGAGGTCTCCTCAATGGAGATGGATTGGAAAGTTTGAATTTTGGCATTTTTTTTTTCGTTTTCGTTTTCGTTTTCAAGGAGAAAGCAATGAGAGGGTAAAATAGGGTGGAGTGTTGAAATTGACAGATCATCAAAGGATTGGGTGAATGATGTCCCACGCGGGGGTGTAATGGAGAGTTTTGAAAATTGCTTGAGGAGCAAAGGAGGGATCGGAAGAGAAACTTGAAGTGAATTTAGAGAAAACTTTATTAAGACTGCGGGTGGTCTGGGAATATCTGAGAAAAACACTTGATCAATTAAACGGACAACAGCCGTTGGATGAATGAATTTGGTAAAGAAAAGGCCGGCCCACAGCCTGTCTATATTGAAACCCTCCTCAAACGGCACATCAGGCTCCCCAATATCTGTATAGTTACTCAGAAGCTGCCTCTTATTTGTAATCACTGTCGGCTTCTCAATTAGTTCATGAATCAATGGTGGCCATTCTGGATCAGTCGGCATGAAGAGACGACTTAGGGAAATGGAGATATCATTCTTGTCGAACCATCTGTACCAGTCACATTCAGGGTCATCCATCTTTCTCCGTTTGTCTGGCCTTAGTGACTCCAATGCTTTATATGTGGCTAATGGCGCTATATGGCGAGCAAACTGCCGTGCATGCACATCTTGGCAATCCAGCATGGAAGTAATTACCGTTGTCTGCTCATTATCATTTTGAATACCCCCTGTTACAAAATGTGTTTGTAGGGTCCATGTGAGAGGTTGACGGTCCGTTTTGAGAGTGGAAGTCATGACGACCCACGGTTCTTTTTCATCCTTGTTCGGCGCTTTGTACCCTAGACCACCTCGGGGAGTCATCTTTTGAGGCTTGACAGGCTTGACTTTCCCTTGGTGATTGACACCCAGGCCTTTGCCAGTTCTATAGCCCATTTTTATCAGAATGTTCTATCCTGGTGTATTCATCAAACCTTTCTTCTTCTTGCTTGTGGATGGTTGTGGTAGCATTTGAGTGGTAGGAAGGGTTAAAGGGGATGGTCTTACCAAATCTTGCCGCAGATCGGCAACATCCAAAATTGAAAGCAAAGGCCTATTGGAAGGCCACATAGAGGGCACTGATGTTGCAGAATGTATGTCTTCGGTCGGCAAGATGGGCATGCTAGTGACTTTAATGATGCGCCCTTTGTGTGGAAACTTTATACATTGATGATTTGTTGAAGGAACAGCATCATGTTCTTGAATGTACGGGCGACCCAAAATTCCATTAAATGTCGGGTCCATGTCCAGAATATGGAAATCTACTGTGACCGAAACTGGACCCAAACCAACTTTTAAAGTGACCATTCCCAATGGCGGCTTTCTAGTGTTGTCATAAGCAGTGACGGTAATTATGGATGGCCTGATCTGACTTTCTGGAATACCACACATTTTCAAAGTGCTTGGCGGCAGAACATTAATGGATGCCCCAGTATCAACCAAACACTGTTTCACAGCTATCTTATTGATATCAATGGTGATGCACAGTGCATACTTCCTGGATGGCTGCGGAGCCAATTCATGTTCATAAAAAGTGATGGCCGGCTGATTGTTAGCTGGATTTAAAACAGTGGTGACTTGTTCGGCTGGAATATCTTCATTCACCATTACTCTTTGCAGATATTGTTTCAAGGCTTGCTGATGTGTGGTAGATCTCTTGATTAATTCCAAGATAGAAATACGGGCCGGTGTTCTGTCCAAATGTTTCAATAAATCATATTCCGTGCCCGGTGTAGACTCTTGTTCTTGTTCTCCTTGCTCTTGTGTTGACTCCTGCTCCCGCTGGGGAAACACTCGGTGAAACATCCGTCCGCTACGGAGTACCATCATTCTTGGAGCCTCTATCGGGCTTGGAGTGGGTAAAAGGGTGGAGGAAGTAGAGGGAGTAGTGTTGGGTGTAGGTGCAGGAATGGTGAGAGGAGGGGTTCTTATAAGAGGCCTCGTCGACTGGGGGTTATCAGAATGTGGTGACGGGGATTGGGTAACAAGGAGGGGCCTTGGAATCATAGTAGTGGCAGCTGGAGGTGGAACGGGAGGAGCGACGGCTGTCGGTGAGTGGCGGATAAGGGGAGGTCTATTTGGTGGAAGATTTTGGGATGATGGAGAATTTATGGATTGGCGTACAAGAAGAGGTCGTGAAGGAATAAGGTTTGCGGTGAGTGGCCCTGAAGAACGTATGAGGTGACGTTGTGGTTGGGAAGGAGGGATAGGCTGGTGCCTTCTTAACAATGACGGTGGTTGTGGTGGATTGGAATTTTGGTTAATAGCCCCGACAGAGGCGTTTTCATTATGCCAAATTTGCCCTCTCTCCACTTCGTGGATCAAGGTGACAAGATTCACTTGTTGATTTGGAACCGGGTGCTCCCATAGCGGATTATTAACAATCCCCATATTGGGTTGGGGTGCAGGAGCCTTTTGTTGCTGGAAGGCTTGTTGTTGTTGGCCTTGCTGCTGATGCTATTGAGCCGATGGCTGCCGAGGAGGCCTTCGGGCCTTTAGAGTAGCAATAACTTTCCTCATCTCATCCCAATCAATCTCACCTTGGTCATTCATGTCATGTATGTAATCCTTGAAATGAAAGCAATGATCAATATTGTGCCCCGACTGTCGGTGGAAGACGCAATACCGGGAGGTGTCTACATGTTGCGGCCATATTGCTCTTTCCTTCGGCAATGTGAGCAGGTTGGCGGCCATGAGGGCATTAAAGATATCTAATAAGCTTTAAGGTAGAGGTGAGTATTGTGCCCTTCGAGGACCCAATGGCCTTCTGGATTGTTGAAATTGTTGTGACGCATAATTGGCCGGTGGGGGCATTTGGTGATATTGTGGGATTTGATTTTGTGGAGCAAAGTGAGGTTGTTGTTGAGGAGGTGGAGGAGGTTGTACGGTCTGGGGAGGGTTGTTATTTGGCTGGTGGACTTGACTCTGGAAGGCGGGCTGTTGTGGTGACGGCCCTTGGTTTGGAGGGTGGCGGAAGGGTGTGGAATTGCCGAACGCGCCCACCTGCTCGTTAGTAACAGTACCTTTGGTGGTCGCACCAGTATTGCCAATGCTGACATTCCTCTTTATCACCTTCGGCCTTGGCTCGAACATGCCCATAATTGGCGAATCTTTCATTTGCATCTGTATATATCTAGCTCTTTCATAGAGCTCCTCCATAGTGCTTAATTTATTCATGGCCAAAATATGACGGAATTGCGGAGTGGAGTTTGATATTATCATCTTGACTTGTTCCGTCTCCGATAATGTGTCTTTTAGCTTCTCGGCCATGGCCCTCCATCTATCAGCAAATGAGACGAAGTCCTCTTCTGGCTTCATCTCCTCAGCAACCAAATCAGTAACAGACAAGGAGGGACCCACACGGTCCTTATACTTCTGTATGAATTTCCGTTGAACTATATCAAAATCGCCGGCATTAGCCGGCTCCAGAGAATAAAACCATTCTAGTGCGGGGCCATCCAAAGACCGTCTAAAGAGATAAGCCAACGAATTCTTATTATCTTGCCAAAATGATGCTTCATACATAAAGTCCTTCAAGTTGATGTTCGGGTTGCCCGTGCCATTATACCGCCGAAAATTCGGCATTTCAGACGGTGGTAGATGAAAAACCGGCATAGGGGGAAGCATGATCTCGGGAGCAATCTTGGATGCAGTGACCCTCTTAAGTTGTTCCTCCATACTAGCCATCTTTTGGAGGAGCAGAGCATGGCTATCAGACTCGGCTGGGGCCTGATGAAAAGAGTGTTGGTTTGTCATAGGCCTTCTTAAAATTTGGGAAACAAGAGGTTGTTGAGGCCTAGCAATGGAGTGACTTGCCGGTTGGGCTGGCATAGTCATAACAGGGGTTAATGGGCGCGAGGGCACCCTAGGGACGACTGCCAGATCGTTAGGGGAATTAACGGAGTGGCCACCCATGGCCTGGAGAGGGTTAGAAGATGATGGGATGAACTTACCTTTTAGAAGGGCGGCTTGAGCTGCCTGACGCTGGGAGTCATCCAGCTGAGCAATAGTTTTGAGAAACTCATTAAAATTAAAAGAAGGGGAGGTGTCCCGGGGAGTATTCTGAGTAGTAGGTTGAGCCTGGGAAGAAGGCTCAACCTCCAAAGCAGTAGTGGTAGCATCCACCATGTGGACCTGATTAGAAGAAGAATGATAGTTTCCCTCATAATAAACAGAATCCTGAGAAGGAATCTCATAGAACGGGTCAGAGTGACCCTCCTCGTAACCGTCATAAGTGTACCCGTAGCTGGCCATATTGATAATTTTACCTGAATGCAATTTCATTCTTAAGGAGAAAGAAATAAATTTTTAGCAATGAGATATAATCAATGAATATCACCTTCTCAAGTAAAAGAAACACACAAGTTGTAATGAGCGCAAACTTTTAAGATCTCTTTTGAAAATTATGGCGAGTTCAATATTGAGTTCTCTCTTTTGAAGGTGGATCCTGATTGAAAATTCGGGTATAATCTCCGGGTTTCTAGATTTTTCTCTCTTCTTTCGAACGTGTGGGCTAACTATACTCCAGGTACTTCAATAGTACAACCTGTCTGGCGTCCGTGAGGGAATCCAAGGGTGCGAGGACTTACGGAGGTTTGGCTTAGGAATTCCCGGTCCAAAGAGACGGAATGCTCAATGGAGGGTCCTTCCTTTACCAAGAGGGGTGTAACTCCTAAAAAGTGTGGGGAGAGGAGGTCTCAAACAGGTAGTATCAAATAACAAATATATAATCAGTCAAGTAAACAGACAGAATGAGCAGTTCTGTGGGCACAGAACAAAAAGACGACCCAGGGCAGGTCGCTAAATGAATAAACAGCGCCTGGGTGGCAGGCGCTAATCACTGCGAACGGTGGAAATAACGCCTCTGGGCAGGGGCGTAAAGCACTGTAAACAATATTCAGGAAATAACCAAATCACCAATAATGAAGAAAATGACGCCTTGATCTTAGGCGTCCAATGAGAAAATGACGCCCGGGAATAAGGGCGTCAAAACAAATACACAGTGATCGAGCAACAGTAATAATGCAAATGACGCCTTGCTGTAAGGCGTTTTATGAAGAAATGACGCCTCTGTAAAAGGCATGAATTATAAAAATGACGGCAGCAGGGAGGGTGTTATTTCAATTCAAAGAACCGTGAGCCCTGGCAATCAGACACAAATCAGAAATCATAAACAAAGGCTAATCAGTGGAAGTGTGCACGCGGTGCACAATGGGGAGTGTGCTACGTGGAGCATAAGGGAGGGACACGCGAGGGTGTCAAAGGAGGGGCACCGAGGGCGCCAAGGGGAGGGTGCTACGTGGAGCACACTGGAGGGGTACGCGAGGGTACCAAAGGAGGGACACGCGAGGGTGTCAGTGGGAGGGTGCTACGTGGAGCACAATGGAGGGGTACGCGAGGGTACCAAAGGAGGGACACGTGAGGGTGTCAATGGGAGGGTGCTACGTGGAGCACATGGGAGGGGTAATCAAACTAAAAACACAAGACGTCCCACCGTGATCGCCAATTTGTAGATTCTAAGAAATCCACTTAGAACAATTAAAAGGAAAAATTAAAAAGAAAAAGTAAGGGGAAAAGAATGGGGAGAAAGGGAAAAGGGGAGCATGCGAGGATGCTAAGGGGAATGTGATCGCTAGAGACGCGAGGGCCTCAAAGATATAACGATAAATAATCAATGGAGGGATCGCGAATATAAATACCTCAAAAGGATGCGGGGGAGATTGTGAGTGCACCTTTCTCTTCCGATCGGCCGGTCGATGAAGAGAGTTCTTCTTATAGTTTGATTACCCTTGCAAAGATCAAAGACAACAACCAATAAAAGAATATGGATTAGAACCAAGGTGAGTGTAGCATCAAATTCATAATAAAGATGAGCATGAAAATCATGTATAAGAACACACCTTGTTGGGTGTTGCCCTTAAACCCCTATGCAAAGGGTGGGATAAAAACATATGATGAATGCTAAGAATAATAAGTGTGCAAGTGTTGCACTGTGGGAGTCTCAACGTGATTGAGAAAGAAGCTTAATAACAGAACAATGACTAAGATGAATGCATGCAATTAATGCAGATAAAAGAAAAAGAAAATAGAGAAGAGAGAAACAGAAAAAGGAGGTAAGAGGAGCCTGGGCAGTTTTTCCCCTTTGGCCTTGGATCGACGTGTGGGAGAGAGTTCTTGGTGAATGAAGCCTTTGATGCAAAGAAGCTCCCTCCTCTAGCTAAGAAAAGGGCAACACCACCCCTTCGTGTGTAAAAATTGGCCCCCTCGACAGAGCCACAGGAAGCTCTATTTATAGGGGAGATTAGATGGGTTTTGATCCGATAAAGATTAGGAAAATTAATTTAAGCATGAGACAAATATTGGAAGGGTCCTCCCAATCATAGAAAGCTATTGAGTCCTTTCCGAAGTGAAAATGGGCTCAAAATGAGGAAAGAAGAGGTTTTTGGGAAAATTCAGAATTCAACAAGAATTGACGATCGGGTGGACGGTCGCTTTTTAAAATGACGCCCGAGGAGGCGTCGTCATTTAAAGAATTGACGACTTGCAGAGGGGCGTTATTTAGAATTTAATACGAATTTTGGGCAGATTTAAACTCTCAAAATATAGCAATGAAAATGACGACCTGTCTAGGGGCGTCAATTGAAAATGACGACTTGCACAGTGTCGTCAATCAAAATAATAAAAAGCCAAAAGGAATGGACGACCGGGAATTCGGGCGTCAATTAAACTGACATTCGATTTAGGGTCGTTATTTCAAAATATGCAAAACAGGGCCATTTTTTATTTCTCAATAATATTTTTTGATTTTTTAGGTGGAGGTGCATCTAACTGTGTTGATTCCAATGACTATTTTTTCGTATTTTTCTGACACCTGGAAGGCCACCAAATCACCTCTGAAAGTGGGCTAAAAATAATATTAAAAAATTTCAATTTAAAATTGACGCCCTACGCAATGTCGTGATTTCTATTTTTTCCATTTTTTATTTAATTTAAATCAAAACAACGTCCTTTGCTAAGTCGTCAGTTCTAGAAAAATTCCGAAAAATTCTCAGAAAAATCCAGAAAAATATGAAAATGAAAGAATGGACGCCTCTATTGATAGTTGTCATTTTCCTTTTTTTTTCTTTAATTTTCTTAAAAATAAATGGCGTCCCCTCTCACGCCGTTGATTTTGGAAAATTCATAAAAATAGAGAAAAATGCCCAAAAAATTTAGAAAAATAGGAAAAAATAAGAAAAGGGAGGAAAAGGGGAGAAAAACGAGAAAAGTGAGAAAAGTGAGAAAAATCACTCAAACAAAGTTAATTTGAGGGTCAAATTGATGCATTACGAGGCAATACGAGATGTGCTCACAGTAACGTCAATTTTGGCGTGTCTACATTGAGCAGCTTCAACATCCAACCATTCTCCAAAGTTGATGTTTTTTCATCACAATCACAAGTAGAAGATTAATAAAAAACAAAAAGGATATTTTTTCAACATCTAACCATATGAATCTTTTTATTAGCCTAAAAGAGATTTGACAGAGAAAACACATATGATGCATCTCTTTGTCACCTAACCATATGAATCTCTTTGCACTCTATTATTCCAGCCTACTTGGTCAGCATTCTGACACATCTTATGGAGGATATTAGCAACCATAGCAAACAAAAAGGGGGACAAAGGATCACCTTGCTGCAAACCTTGAGAACTAGAAAAACATACATGGATGTTAACCAGTAGTTGCTATAGAAAACTTTTCAGTGGAGATGCACTTTTTTGCAGGTTCAATCTGAACAGATGGAAAGCCATGTACCAGATGACCATAGATAAAGAAGAATTAGTCCATTATTCATCAATGGCGGGTTAGGGAGAAGAACCAAAAATAACAGAATCAGTCCATTGAAGTCATTTGAAACGTAGGGCACTTAAAAAAAAGACTCGAGTATTCTCTTTTTTTGGGGGGGGAAGCTAGTGGGAGACCTTGGGAGATAAAAATATAAGATTTGCATTAAGAATAAGCATCGAGCATTCTTCATTACAAAAATAAAGCATTAAGGCAACTGAAATATTCATTACAAGAATAAGCTAGTAGGAGGTTGTACGCAACAAACTCTGCAAGTAGCAGAGTTGAGATCCCTAGCATATGAAGCTGGATGGTAAATAGCTGGGATATACGGAGTGTGAAGAAGAAAATTAAAATATAAGTCTGGAGAACCCTCCAATGATATAGCAGTTTTGCATAAAACATTTCAGGGACAAAGCTAGCAACTTGCTCCAACAATCCTACTTGAGGGAATGACCTATCATCATAAGAATTGGTTTCTTTGTATGACTTCCAATTAAAGCCACCCACCCATGACATTTATGAAATAATAGCATTGAAAATTGAAACCCCTAACAATAAAACAATTTCTTTAAAAAATCATGAGGAACAATAAATTAAGGAAAAGCATAACAAATGAAATTTCATCAGAAATATCAATGATATTTGATAGAATGTTCCCAAACAAATGAAATTTCATCAAAAACTATGAAACTTTCGACAATATTTCATGGACAGAACCCCATCCCCACACCTCGACCAAAAAAAATAATCCATTAGCACTTACACTTACGGATCAATCATAGGAGAAAGATTATATTGAGAGAAAAAATTGAAAACTAAAAGATACCAATGAATCTGAAAAAGAATGGAAATTGGTGTACATGGCCTACCCTGGTGTAAAAAGATAACGTTTATCATCAATCAAAGATGTACATGGCCTACCTTGGCGTAGGAGCTTTTCCAACTACAGTGCTCATCTGCAAGCAGAATTGATTCAGGCACAGATAAAAAGAATGGAAAATGTTAAGGAAGAAGCCACAGGAGAGTGCAAATCTTATGTTATTTTGCAGTAAAAAAGAATAATGCCCTTTTTGTTGTGCAAAAAAGAAGACCTTAAGGAAGAAGCCATTTCAAGTTATTGGCAAGCAATGGGAAAAAATGCGCACAACAAACTACTATACAAAAAACAACAACCATAAAGTGGGAACTCTTTAAAACAAATGGATTTTCCACCAGATCATTTGTGAACATGTGTTAAGTTAAGAATGAAGAACACAAATGGATACCTACTAGAACACAAAGGGCATTGCATCTGCTCCAAAACTGCTTGATATCTAAGTACAAATCTATGCCAAAATTATTATATCCATCCCTTAAATGAATGCCTTCACTACTCTGTAAATTGAATCAGCTTGTTAGAAAAATTAATTAATCTTCATCCATGGACAAATAGTAGCTAGAATTATGGAGTCGACTCATTATAATAGACTTATGGAGTTGACTCAAGCAAGCACCCCGTCGCTTATGGAGTCGACTCAACTGCACCCTGCCACTTATGGAGTCGACTCAACTATACCCTGCCACTTATGGAGTCGACTCAACTTAACTCAAGCAAGCACCCCGACTCTGAGTCTCACCTTTGTGGAGTCGACACACCTACCTGAGGAGTGCAAGGGGTCGACTCAACATAGACCCTGCCACTTATGGAGTCGACTCAACTGTACCCCGCCACTTATGGAGTCGACTCAACTTAACTCAAGCAAGCACCCCGACTCTGAGTCTCACCTTTGTGGAGTCGACACACCTGCCTGAGGAGTGCAAGGGGTCGACTCAACATAGCTCCATCTGAGATTGAATCTTTTGAAAATATTGATATCTCGCCTCTTGAAGGCTCAGATCCCACCTTGAGACTCCATACAGTGCCTTGAGTCTTCCAGAATTAGAATGAGCAGATTTGGACTATCAATCTATTATCTTCTATATATCTGCATCAACAAAAATGCAATTAATGAGAGACTCAATCAATTAAAAAAAAGATATTCTTCACTTCCATTGGTTTCACAGATTCATACTGAATCCTAGGGTAAAAAAAAAAGACCTCAAGACCAAATATACAATCATACTAACCTTACTAGTAAATCTTGAGAGCAACATTAGCAAGATACTATTTACTCATCTAGAACACATGCTTGGTTAAGCAGCATTGTGAAACTAAGCCCAGATCTCTCTCACAGATTCGCTTCAGATCCCCTGCCATGAAGACACATATAACACCATTAGTTAAGAAAAATGGTGCTTCCCCCAAACCAAAAGAAGAAAACAGATACCACTCACCTTTCACAAAGGAGTATGTTTTATGGTTTCAAATCACAATGTATGATACCGACAACTTTCATGATAGCCAACGCATGCATTATCTAAATAGCCAAAAGGGAAAAGAGAAAAATAGTAGGACAAATATCAAAAGTAGAGAGCCATCCATCCACGCAAGTGCTGTGTGCAATAATAAAATATAACATACAATGCATCATTAAGCTAAAAAGGTATTTAACTGTCTCTAATAAGATCATCGAGTAGCCCAAAAAGTCATTCCTTTCCCACCTAGGAGATACACAAGGTTACATCAGAAATAACTAAGGATGTTGAAAAAATAGATAGCTGACAAGTATCACCTCTGGACCAACACCTGAAAAGAGAGAAGATGATAGTCAAGTTTCCTCTAATTCAAAATAAAATCAAAAGATATGGCAGTGTATAATTAGAAATGATCTTACATAGTCCTTGAGCCACAAGATGTGACTCCCAACATCATCTTTCATTCTTTTTCTATTCTGATCCTTCACAAACAATGGTGTGTCTGGATGGCGAGCATAGTGCATAGAGACTTCACAATACGTAGATCCTATTTTCCTACCCATGATGACCTTTTCTTCGTTGATGCACATGACCATGTCAACTGCCACGTGTTGTCCCTCGAGGTCTAGCAAGATCACTTTGCGACCTTGCAACTTAACACAAAATATATGCACTTGGGTGAGTATTTTCATACAAAATTCATCAAAAAATAAGCATCACATAGTTATTATTTAAACATTATGTGAGTCCATAACCCAATGACACACCACATGAGGGACACATGTGCTCCCAGAATTTAAAAGTGAGTCATGACTTGTCGGGACATATGCTCCATGCATTCCAAACACCCAAAAACCAATGTAAACTAGATACTTGACACTTTATGCATGCTAAATGAAACATATTCTATGGTACCAATATAATATCTTCACCTTCGTTGGATCGTCAAGGGTGTTAGCATTTTACATGTCAGATGTTGCACCAAATTCGTCATAGGCACTGGCAGCAGATGATGTAGGCACATGTGGAGATGATTCATACTTGTTGTTGCCATTCTATTAAAAGGAGATGAGGATCAAAATTAGTAAGTAATAAAAGTATTTTCAAGTATTTCAAGCAATATATGTACCTACAATGTTCTTATCAATTCTTCCATCCTTGCTAGGTTTACTATTACTGACGACTCCAAATCCCTCATCATATCCACCAACATTTTGTTCTCTACCCTAAGAGATTCCTTTGTATCTTTCCCCCATAATGAAGATGGTGTGGGACCTGTACCCACACCATGCACACGGCTTGACCTCTCCTTACCAAGAACTTGGGAGTAAACATCATATCGTGTAGCAACTTGATGGGCATCACTTGTGATTGAACTCGAAGGTTGGGAACTCTTTAACATCGCCATTTTTTTCCTAATGAAAATTGGTGAAGAGAATTTGAAATACGGCATACATCAAAAATCATATGAAAATGTATTCTATAAGCACAATATGTCAAGATAAACTTATAATGACATGACCAGTCGCCTCGTTTATTGGGGCCCCATCCTTACGTTTGTGTGTTTTGATGAACATATCAGCACGATCTAAGACTAGCCCATGTCTCTCATGCTATAACAAACAAAAATGAGGTGTCAATAGTATCACATACATAATGAAAGGAAAAGATCCCTATAAAATCCCTTAATAAATAAACCACAAATCGTCTCCTCAGAAATTTCTGCAAGGGAACATGTCCCATTACAATGGACCCACTTTTGGGCAACCCTGCATTTTGTGTTCATGGCGCTACTTTTTTGCAAGCAATTGAAAATTAGAGTTAGCTGATATCAAAGCATACGAATAATGCATTTGAATCAAACCTGCCACTGTGAAGTTAACCACAAAGAAACTGCCCCTTTCTATTGTTCCTCATTAATGTGTGCATGGTGCATTTGGGAAGACTTGATGGGTTGCCTTTTCATTCCTCTTGAAATACAGTTTGCGCACTCTATACCTCCAATAGCACCATTTATTTGCAAGGTCCTTCAGGACCCACTTCCTTGTCTCTTTTGATATATCATACTTCCTCTATTCAAAAACTAAAACTACATAATTCATTACAAATATCCAAATAAGAGTAATATGGAGAAAAGAATGAGTTGAAGGAACATAAAAATAATTTATCAACACAGTATTACCTGTTCGTAGTTCCATACATCTTTATTATAAATGTCACGCACTTTCCTCCAATTAGAGTAATTGATTGGCAATTTTTCAGGATTTCTTACAAGCGTGCTTAAGAATGTTATTAACGAATGGCCACCCGACCCAACTGGCTGGCCCAACATATTCCACTTAACACAAATACATTGCGTGCCGTCCATGGAATGTACATCGCGACAAGTAGTGTAAGAACATCATCTTTCAGACCTTTGGCTTCTTTCCCCTGCTGTAGAAGTTGTTGCAACATCAGCTTCTACCTTCGTTTGTTCCTCCTTTTCGCTCGCAAGCTTTCCCTCAGTGTCTTTTACTTCAATCTTCTACTGAAGCATTCCCTCAGTGTAACATCCCGGATCCTTAATGGGTCTTATTGGATCATTATTAGGTCTTTCGGATCTTTTTTGGAGAGTTTCGGATCACCTTTGTAGCTCCCGAGTTGAGTTTTATGATCTGTGTGGGATTTTCTCTCGTACTAGTTACGGAACCCTACGGTGAGTTTATTTCTCAGTTCATCGACTCGAGGACGATACAGTTGCGATGCACTCTTCGCGAGGATCATTTTAGCTATTTTTACATATTTTTCTGAATTAGTGTATTTTTGGCTTGAAAATCAGGATTTTGGAAAATTAGGAAAATTTCCTAATTTTTCCTATTTAACCCTCAACCCCCTCTCTCCCCTCTCTCTCCCATCTTTCGGCCTTTTGGCGCGGGGCGCGCGACCGTGTGGAGCTGGTTGAGGCGGGGACGCGTTGGGGAGATCGGTTTGTGGGATAGAGCGGCGGTTGGAGCGCGGCAGGCATGATCCCTCGGTGGATTCCGAGAAGGCGTCGTTCATGTTCCTGACGGGTCTTTGGCGTGGTTTATTCGCCACGGTGCACGGTTTCTTCGGTGGAGGTAGGGAGACGGATCACCACTTCCTCTTGCACGTTTTCCCTGTCATTGCACGTCGTTTGGTGCGAAAATGGTCGAGTTTGGGCTCGTTTAGCCTAAACCGGGGTTTCGTAGGGTTCGTCAAAAAACGGCGACAGTTTTTAGATCAGTTACTGTCAATGGACTCATTGGAACGTTAGCGTTCCATAGTCACTGATTTCGTCTCGATTGGTGGTCCCGTTTGACCGGTAAGGCTCCGGGAAGTCCGGAAACCCTTTTTGGGTGATTTCATTAGAATCGCCCGTTTCTTGCGATTCGAGCGCCGTTTTGACTCCGGTCGGAGTCTATGTGATTGCCAGTGGGTCCATGGCTGTATCCCCTTCGTCTCGGAACGAACGGGGCATGGAAAGGCCTCCGTCAGGCCGATCCCACGATTTGCTCACCGTGATGCTTGAACGGTCGCACCAGAGACCATTCATGGTATGGACGGCTGGCTTTGGACCTTTCATCCTGTCCCGGGTTGAGGTTGAGTGGTCGTTCGATAGGCCACTCATCCCCTTGGGTAGCTGGCTTAGAACCGTTCATCCTGTTGAGTGGTCCAGTTCGGACCGTTCATCCCGTTGAGTGGTCCCTTTGTGACCGTCCATCGCTGTTTAGTTGAGTGGTCATGTTCGGACCGTTCATCCCCTTTGAGTGGTCCATTCGTGACCGCCCATCTTGTTGAGTCCGTCGTGTTGTCCGTTGGCCGTAATGGTTGTTCCGTGTCTGTCTGTTAGGTTGTTTAGGGCGGTGTCTCTAGCGGTTCTATCCTGGACTGCTAGTGTCCGTATGTCTGTCGGTGGTTCTCTAGATTGGTCGGTTTCAGGCTGACTGACTCCCTGACTGCAACAGTTTCCTAATGACTCGATCTATGACTGCTAGTATCGTCTTCCATCGTTCCGGTTTTCCGTTTGTCTTGGCTTGTCCTTGTGGTCTGACCGTTTTCCCGTGGATGTCTCCTGACATCCTATGAGGGATAAGACTACGTTATAAGGTAGCCAGGAGTCTTCTTGCTTGAAGTAGGTTTCTCTTTCCTACTGTAGAGTTGTTATTGTCTGGTTCCGGTTAACCCGGGGTCACCCAATGGTTGACAGGTAGCCTTGTGTGTCTCGATGGTTCTGTCCAGTTTGAGACATGGTTCTGGATTCATCGAGGTATCATCATACCTCGATCTACGTGTCCAAGCGCGTCGGAGGGTCCTCAGTTGTAACGACCCGAGAATCCGATTACCAGGAGAGACCCGATAACCCGAGACTCGAACCGCCGCCCACGAGCCGGGAGGGCTCGGAAGGGCTAAAAGGAGTGTGGAGGCACAAAGAAATAGGAAATAAAGTAGGATAATTCAACAATTAACAGAAATAAATAAACAACTACTGCTACAACAGAGTCCAGTCCAACAGAAAGTACAGTCCAAAGCAGTAAAACATACCACATGCGAAGTGAACACTTGGCCCGACAAGCTGGCAACTGAGAACCTCCGTACCGCACCCTCGAACCTCGAGGAAGAACCACCACACCTGAAAAGTAGGGAATGAGTCTCCAAAACAAAGACTCAGCAGGGATCCCGCGGAACCCCAACCGGAAACAACGGCGGTATCGGAAAGGAAAGCTACAACGATAGTAGGAACAGCAAACCGGTGGCCAGTCAAAACTCGGCACTACAGCTACTCCTACTGTACCAGAAAACACACCTCGATCCCACGGTCGGGGGCTACCGAACTACACTAATACCACTTACCGAAGTAAAACCTACGGTAACCCCGTCATAGGGGCCTGTCTCCCGGGACACGGCCAACCTGGACACGCTATCCAAGGTGCAATCCCGACCATCCGGTCGCGGACACCGCACCAACAAGACGTAACCTCGGTAAAGCTACTAGCACCAGTCTCACGACACAAAAATCGACACGCGCGCGACGGTGAGACATCCGGAACTCAATGGTCTGCACGACAGAAACCGAAGGTTGAAGTCACAGAGACTGACAATCTGTCACTCCCGACTCGATAGCAGTACCTTCCACTAGAAGCACAGTCGGTAGCGTCCCCTGACGTCTTACACCGCGCCGCAGGTGAACTGCCTGATGTGGTAGTGCCTACCAGAGGCACGGACACCGAATAAGTAACCGCAAAGCAAGTGACTAGCTGGGGTAACGCCCGTCGACGTGGGTCCAACCGCCCCCAACCACGTGTGCACACACAGACCATGTGTCCCAGGTCTGGCCTCTAACTGGTTTTCCCCTCAGTCGGACTCTGGCTGCAAGACGTGGGGCCCGACAAAAACTAGTCTAAAAATCATCCTCAGGGTAAGCCCGTCCACCTACTCCCAGGTGGGACCAGCACACGCGTACTGGTAGGCTACGACTAGTGGAGGGTCACTGAAGGAGTAGACTCTCGAGTTAACGGAAAATAACGTCCACATCCGACGACGTACGGGGACCATCCCACGTACCAGCACCGTCGCACGGTGATCACAGTCGGAGGAGAAACGGGACTCACAGTCCACTGGCCACGCACTCGGCCACACAGAAACGCAGAAGCACGGTTCCCAAGGTAGCTCACAGAACGCCAAATCGAATCCCACTCTCGAGGAAAAGCGGGAACCCTCCAGCCCTAGGCTGGACAACTGGACTCGCGGTCCAAGGCCACACACATGGCCCACTCGGGAATCATCTTCCAGGAAAACTCACAGCATGCGGGGGAGACCCCACCGCACACACACCGATACACGGTGACTCGGTGAAGCGTAACACAAAAGCCCAGCACACCAGGAGTTACCCGGACTCTCAAACCCACGGGCATGCTAAACGAGGTAGCACGGTCCTCCCGACACCCTCAAAACATGGACACAGAATCCCACGGATGTCTTGGGCATTCACAAGATAGCAAGTCGACCACTGGGTCGCAACCGGGTCAACTAGGGACCTACGCAACGCGAAACGATCGCGGCAAGCACGAAGAACCACTTCGACATAACATAGTGCCTGGCGGTCTATCTTTAGGCCATCACAGCTGTAACGGTCCAAGGCTAGGCCGTCACAGCACTCTAACGGTCCAACACAGGAGCGTTACGCGAGAGGGGCAACACTGGCTGTGACGCACCCACCCTGGGGCATCACAGTCTCTAACGGACCAAGCCTGGTGCGTTAGAAGACAGAACGAAACAGGTTGTAACGCACACCCCTCGGGGCGTCGCAGCCTCTGACAGTCCTACCTAGGCGCGTCAGAAGAATGGGCTGCGTCAAGTCTGACGCTCCCATTCAGGGGAGCGTCAGAGCCTCGTGACCCCGAATGGACCGAAAACATGAAAACGGGCGTAGCGGTCGAACCCAGGCGCGTCACTCTCTCTGGCGGTTTTTCGTGACCGCCAGAGCGACCGACGCCCTGCCGACAAAATAGGACCCTGTGACGCACCCTTCTTGGGGTGTCACAGCACGTAACGCACCCACCCTGGTGCGTCACAACCTATGACGGTCACTGGAAGGACCGTCACACCGTCCCGAGAATGCTACAACTGGAAACGACCCAAAAATCATCCCACGCCCCCATACCTCCACGGGAGAGAAGGAAAACAAGGGGGAAGCCCCCAAATAGCCCCTAGCATGCATCTACGGCCTCGGATCGGCCAAAAATGCAATGAAACGGCAGGTCGACTCACAATCCAAAAAACATGGATTTTTCCCAAAACGCCCCGATTAGCCCGCTCAGCTCACCACGGCCTACAAAACTCACGGGAAAGGGAATGTACGAGCTAGGGGTCCATCTCCCTACCTCCACCGAAGAAATGACGCACCGTGGACGCCGATCCACGAAGAAATCGCCGCGAAACCCTCGTCGGCTCACGCACACGCTCTCGAGCTTCGCCACGCCTCCACCGCCTCGATCCTCACCCGTCCTCACCAGCATCCTCGCCCGTGCCGCCTCCACCTCGCCCCCGCCTCGCTCCGTCGGCCGCTGGAGAAGAGAGGGGAGAAAGAGAGCGTGAGAGAAGAGAGAGGGAGGGAAGAGAGAAATGAGACATGGGGAGAGAGAAAAGGGAGGGGGTTTATATAGAAAATCTGGAAATTCCAGAAAATACCAAAAAATAGAAAAATACACCCCCGCGTTCCTCAGAACACGTTGATCACCGTGGTAACGTTCCGGCGTTGGAGAACACAACGGTTCACCCTATACGGGGTTCCGAAGGTCCGACAGACGGAAAACACGCGTAAAACCCAAAACGGAACCCGGGACACACAAAGGTGCTCCGAAGATTACAAAAAATTACCGGCGTGCTTCTCACAACACCACGGACCCAAGGAAACTCACGGGCACACCACCAGTGGGTCTGAAAATCTGGTAAAATAGCCTGAAGCTCGATCGGACAAAATCCGAAATCAGCGGAAAGACAATCCGAAACCCACGGATTCATATCCGAAAAACCCGGGGAATTACATTGATGTTCCCTCAGGTTTCCCTGAGTCATTTTCTGCGGAGCGTCATTTCCTATGGCTTAGGATTAGATCGATTAGCGGCTTGTTCCGCTGTTAGTGACGATCTTTCCTCTGAGTCATCCGACTCAAGGATCGTTACGTGAGTAGGTCTAGTTGCCTTGTCCTGAGTTTGTCGACAGTGGTCGTACTGCCATTGGTGCTTCGAAGTACGTGTGACAGTGCATTCTTCCCTGTCTGTACTTCCGCACTCGTGTTTTGAGTCTCCGTGTCTTGTGAGCCTTCACAAGTCGTAGCCTTACGTCACGTCACGGCGTGACTGCTCTTGTAGCGGGGCACTTTCCCGGTTTACGATTCTTAAACTAGTTCTGTGGGCCCCCGATCCAACCGTAGCGTCCTTCAGAGGAGGAATACTAACTAGAGGCCTGGCTTAGGTGACAGCCAGTGTGTGCACACGTGGTCAGGGGTTTTGGACTTACGTCGACGGGCGTAACCCTGAGTAGTCACTCGTTACTGTAGTTCTTGTTTGGTTCAGCGCGTGTCTGTGACTCTGCCGAGATTTCAGCGGTACCGTAGGCGAGACACTTGTGGCACAGTGTAAGACGTCTGTGGACGTATCTGGTCATTCTTCTAGTGAGGGGGTATTTTATCACGTGGCACGTGACTCTTCGCGTTTCTTGTGCATCGTGACCTTCCGTGTTAGCCCTCTCGTGGCTGTACTCGAGGTCAGTGTCATGTCATATACATGACGTTCTAGTCATGTGTGGGGCAGTGTGCACGACATTCTAGTCGTGTCATCTGTGTCTACGTCTGTCTAGGTTTTTCCTAGGTTTCTTTGTCTATTTTGAAGGTCCCTTGCAGCGTCGATAGATCGGCAACTCCTGACTTCGTCAGCTCAGAGTTGCCTTCCTGTTGCTGCCTGGAGTAGTTTGGGGTGCCGAGGTTAGTTCGGCAATGGCTTGTCTGGTACGACTCTTTCCCTTTTCTTTTAGCTTCCCTTGCCCTTAGCATGCTCCCTACTCCTGCTTCCCCTTCTTTACAGCTTTCTAGTGTAGTTTTTCTGCTTTACTACACCTGCTGTTTTTGTCGTTCCGTGTTACTGCGTGTTTTTCAGTGGGGATCCGCGTGACCCCTACTGGGCCAGTGACACGAGGCTCACCCCTACTTTTTAGGTGGGTCGTCTTCGTTCTGCTTCCGCGGTTCCTGGTGTGTGAGTTTGTAGCTGTAACGACCCGAGAATCCGATTACCAGGAGAGACCCGATAACCCGAGCCTGAGACCGCCGCCCACGAGCCGGGAGGGCTCGGAAGGGCTGAAAGGGAGGAAATAAAGCAGAACAATTCAACAATTAACAGAAATAAAATAAACAACTACAGCTACAGCAGAGTCCAGTCCAACAGAAAGTACAATCTAAAGTAGTAAAAACATACCACATGCCAAGTGAACACTCGGCCCGGCGAGCTGGCAACTGAGAACCTCGAACAGAACCCTCGAACCTCGAGGAAGAACCGCCACACCTGAAAAGCAGGGAATGAGTCTCCAAAATAGAGACTCAGCAGGGATCCCGCGGAACCCCACCCGGAAACAACGGCGGCACAGAAAGCTGTAACTACGAGAGCAACAATAACAGCAGGAACAGTAAACCCGGTGGCCGGTCGAAACTCGGCACTACAACTACTCCTACTGTACCAGAAAACACACCCCGATCTCACGGTCAAGGCTACCAAACCAAACGAGTGCCACCTACCGAAGTAAAAACCCACGGCAACCGCGCCGTAGAGGCCTGTCTCCCAGGACACTGCCAACCTGGACACGCTGTCCATGGTGCAATCCCGACCACCCGATTGCGGACACTGCACCGACAAGACGCAACCCCGGTAAAGCTACTAGTACTAGTCTCATGGCACGAGAACCGACACACGTGCCACGGCGAGACAACCGGAACTCAACGGTCAACACGACCAAAACCCAAAGGTCAAAGTCACAGAGATTGACAGTCTGTCACTCTCGACTCGACAGGAGTACCTCCCACTAGAAGCAAGGCCGAATGCGTCCACTGACGTCTTAGTCCGTGGCTCAGGTGTCTCCCTCCGGCCCAGCGGGAACTGAGACACCGTACAAGTAACCACAAACAAGTGACTAGCTAGGGTCAAGCCCGTCGACGTGGGTCCAACCGCCCCCAACCACGTGTGCACACACAGACCGTCCGTCCTTGGTCTGGCCCTCTGATCGATTTTCCCCTCAGCCGGACTCTGGCTGCTAGACGTGGGGACCACTCGCGTGTAAGCAGTCTAAAAACCATCCTCAGGGTAAGCCTCTCCACCTACTCCCAGGTGGGACTACTCGCATGTAAGCAGGCTACGACTAGTGGAGGGTCACTGATGGAGTAGACTCTCAAGCCAACGGAAAACAACGTTCGAACACGACGACGTACGGGGACCATCCCACGTACCGGCACCATCGCACGGCGACCACGGTCGGAGAAGAAACGGGACTCATAGTCCACGGCCACGGACACACCCTACGCGAGAGTCGAGAAAACCCAAGTGACGCTAAGCCACTAGACTCTGGACAGTCCTCTAGACGCACTACACCCAACGGTCCTTGAGTCACAAGACTCGGGGTCAAGACCGTTGTACGTAACATCACAAGGCCGTCAATCTAGTCTAATCTCTAGGTCTAAAACCACGGTAGCACGAGTACCGAGGTAGCTCACGAGCCGCCAAGACCATCCCCTCGAAAGGGAACTCAAGGGACTAAGGACACACACACGGCCCACGCGGAAAGCACAGAAGCATGATTCCCAAGGCAACTCGTACACCGCCAAACTACAGCCCAACTGAGGAAGAAGCGGGAAGCCTCTAGCCCCAGACTGGACAACTGGGCTCGCAGCCCAAGGCCTTACACAGGACCCACTTGGGAATCACTTTCCGGAGAAACCGATGACGCACGGGGAATCCTCACCGCACGCACACCAACGCACGGTGACACGAGTCAAGAACACTACACTCGGGACCACACCGTACCACGACACCTAGCCCCGACGAAGTGTACAACATCTGTCAGGCCACGGGTCGGCACGTGGATCGAGAAACACACACCCGGGACTCGAATCGGTCAAAACGAAAACACCGGGTTAGACTGGCACATGGGTGGTTCATCCTATGCCGCTCAAGGGACGTGCGGCTGGGGAAGAGCCGCTCAAGGGATATACGGCCAGGAAGGAGCCGCACAAGTGCACTAATCAGACTAACCCAAGGAGGGGATAGGCGGTTAGGGCTGAGCCGCCCAAAGGGATGTGCGGCTAAGGGTCGCCCGCACAACCCAACCGACCTACTCCAGTGTCGGTCAAAATGGTTTTGACCAAACCGCACAACCTGACCGACACCCAACTGTTGACCAAAGTTCAACGGGGACATGCGGTCAGAGCCTGGCCGCACAAGCCCACGGAAAGACAGACGGCTGGGGACCAGCCGCCCACAGGGGGACATGTGGACCTCACCTGGCCGCACATCACATGTGTGGTCTATCGTCCGACCGCACATCACCTGACCGCACAACCCCATACCATGGACGGGCCCTGGTTCGACCGCCTAACCGTCACGGCGAGCACACCTAGGGGGTCGCCCGATCACGGCCTTTCCACGCCCCGTTCGTGTCGAGATGAAGGAGATACAGCCACAATCACCCTGGAAATCACATGGACTCCGACCGGAGTCAAAACGACGCACGAATCGCGAGAAACGGGCGATTCTACCAAAGTTACACAAAAAGGGTTTTCGAGCTTCCCGGAGCCCTACCGGTCCAACGAGAGCACCAATCAAGACAAAATCAGGGGGAAAAGAACGCTCTCGCCCCAAGGAATCCGTTGACAGTAACCGATCTGGAAACCGTCGCCGTTTCCTGACGGACCCTACGAAACCTACAAAGCCACGGTTTTGCTAGAACGGACCCAAACTCGGCCGTTTCTGTGCCGAACGACGTGCAATGGTAGGAAAAATGAGCAGGACGCAGTGGTGTTCCGTCACCCTACCTCCACCGAAGAAACCGTGTGCCGAAGCGACTAATCCACACTGAAAACCGCCCGGACACGAACGACACCATCTTGGAATCCACCGAGGGATCGCGCCCGCTATCGCCTCGATCCTCGTCCATCCTCGCCCGCATCCTCGCCCGCGCCGCCTCCACCTCGCTCCCGCCTCGCTCCATCGGTCGCCGGAGAAGAGAGGGGAGAAGGAGAGCGTGAGAGAAGAAAGAGGGAGAGAGGGTGAGAAATGAGAGGGGAGAGAGAGAAAATGTTTATATAGGAAAAATCCAGAAATTCCAAAAAATACCAAAAAATAGAAAATCACACCCTCGCGATCCTCGGAACGCACCGATCACGATGGTACCACCAGTGCCTAGGTGAACAACCCGTTTCACCCACAACGAGGTTCCGAAGGTATTACCGAAACACACACCGGGAATCGGAAAACACACGCAGAAAAGTCGCGGAACACACTCCGGGCCTCCGAAACAACTCTGGATCGTGCCGATCCGAACACGAAAGATGTCCGAAATATCATTTCGGACACAACGGAGCCAGATTCATCGGAAACGCAGATCCGGGACCCGAGAAGAAGGATCCGAAAAAATCCGGGGCATTACAGTAGCTGCCAGCTGGTACCTGCGTCGGGCTTCCCCCGACTTTAAGGGTACGTCTTTCTTTTATGTCTACTGTACTTATCTTTCTGTTGGACTTGACTCTGGTGGTAGTTAATTGTTAAATTTAAACTGTTAATTAAAAAATAATTTTATTTCTACTACTTTAGCAAATCGATCTAATGAAATTTAATTGCTTACTGTTCTATCTCTATGGCTTCAATGTACTACACGACAATCTTTTTATCCCTTCGGAGCTTTACCGCTCTTGGGAGGCTTCACGGGTTCCAAGTGGTATCGAGTCTGCTCGATAGTCTTATCGGGTATATCCGGTATCTGGGATCCGGGTCATCACACTCAGTGTCTTTTACTTTAATATTTTTCTCAAGCTTTCCCTTAATGTCTTTTACTTCAATCTTCTTCTGAAGCGTTCCCTCAGTGTCTTTTACTTGAATCTTCTCCACCTCCTTGTCATGTAATCCAGATTGATCATTTGTACTTCATATGAAAGAGCAGACCAAGTTCTCAAACGTATCCACATCACTAAACCAACCCTCATGCAACTGTAAAGTAAAAAAAAATCATACGGAACAAACATTACTATATCATTGAAGAAGAGTTCAACATTGCATAAAATAATACATATGATAACATACAAAGTATGGATATCCTTCAAAATAAAAGTTATCTGGGGCAACTTCAATGAATGGATGAATGAAATATAGCACAAAATAACATTGTTCACCATTCCTTTGTTGTGGAACCTATAGATTGATTAAGAGTAATGAAAGTCAAAAATAATATCTACTTGCATATGGGAATATGTAAATTTTAATGTCTCATGTTCCACTCATTGACATATGCAAGTGTAGGATACTTACCTGTGGTGCATAAAGTGGAATGGTGACAATGTCATCCTCCGTTGCTTCGCTGCCTTCATTCTTGTAAATCTCCATGACAAACTTACGTACAAGCCCAACAATATTTAGTAAATCAAGCAACAATAAGGACCATGTAATCAAATTACATACAACTGAAAAAATATAACATGACATGAATAAGAATTCCCAACTGTTGCCTCCTAAATTCTGTTGTTACAATCACTTTTAGCAGCTTAGATTGTTGATGTCGTATCCCTTTATCCCTTAATTTTGTCTATAATATCAAAGTTGCTTCAGAACTCATCTCTTAAAAAGTGGATGATTAGTTCAGCTGCATGCTACAAGGGTGAGTTTTTCCAATTTTCTGGACATTGTATTATTTTTCATGTAAACTTAGGCATGCATATCCTTTGAGTTAAAATTCACCTCTAGCATAATAAATTATCTTGTTGATCACTCCCATTGCTCCATCATTTTTTGAGGCTTTATCATAGGATTCTGTGCGATTTAGAAATGGTTACATTCAGTTTATGGATGTGTAGGTTCTAATGTCTCTTGCTAGATTATAGTCCATTTGACTAGATATATACTCTCCCTTAGTCTATTCTTTTCCCTTTTTAAATAAACTGTTCAGGGTCATTTTTAAGATAACTTGCTATATTTGGGCTACACACTTTGGGATATAGTTGGCATGGAAGATGAGCTTTAGTCATCTCTTTTTAGAAGTTACGCACGATAACAATGTGCAAAGAATTGATTGTTCTTCCACAGGGCATGTTAAGATACCTTCACTGGTTCATAAGAAAGTAGGGACATATTGTTGACATCCTCTAATCATATGTGCAAAGGTTTGGAAATCTTGTAAGGTTTGCTTCGAGGTGGGTTTCTCCTAGCCAATAGTTTAGGAATCTAGACCCTCTTATGTTCAAAGGTTTCTAGCCTATGAAATTGACCTTTGTGTAAATCCCCACTAAGTTTATTACAATCGAGCAAATAAGTCTATTTCTGTCTCATGAATTGATAAAATCAAGCAACAATAAGGACCATGTAATCAAATTACATAGAACTGAAAAATATAACATATGACTAAAAAAGTTAAACCATATGGACCATATATCTAAAGTTCATTGCATTACATTACCTCCTAATGTCACTGTCATGTCAGTGTGGTCCAACTAAAAGGAGAGAGTCTAGGTACATAATGCATGACTTTCTCTTTGTTGTAAACCCCTCTCCAAGGTGGCATAAGATTACCAGGCTCCAATGTCCCCTGCATCGAAGTGGTAAGATAAAAACAAATTCATTATATAGCTATTAAAATAAATTATTAGGGTTAACACTTGAAGAGTACTTACCAACAAATAATTGGCACAAATGTGTATGCCTTTGAGAATATGCTCTAGCCCTTTATCCATGACAACACTTTCTGAGAATTACCATTTAACCATGCATTATACGAAAGGCAATCCAAACACCCAAAGTGGGCCTTCACATCATTTGGGATTTTAGTAAATATGTGCCTATAAAGTTTAAACATGCTCACAATGTTGTAACACAAACAACATGAAAGTTTTAGTACAATAACAAGATAAAGATGTGACATTCAAACTCTAAAAATTGTTGAAATCCATTAGAATCCAATAATAATGCACTTCGACTCGCGGTGTAAATTGTGGAGATATCTTTTACTCTTTTTGCCTCTGCGAAGCATGGTCGGGAGGGGAGCTTATGCATTTGGTCTATTGCAACCATACTACGAGTTCAAGGACCCTGTGTAGGTCTTTCCAATGGACTTTGAGAACTCAACTTTGTGGACAATCTTCTTTCCCCCGTAAGATTACATGTAAATGTCAACAAAAATTTAACAAATGTAATTACAATGAGGGAAAATTAAAATTTTAAACATTCAAATTAAGAACTTACATGCCCATGTCCGATGATTTAGAAGTTGAGTCTAAATATGAATTTGCACAATGAAAATATGTAATATCAACATATATAAAATATGTAAACAAATTTTTGTTATCTAGCTTCAACAACTTACACCATTGCACTATAATTAATGATTAACAAAGACAATTGATGAATAATACATATGAAGCACTTAAAATAATTGTATTAATACATTGCAAACAAAAAGATGCATTACAATAATTGCTAATAATGAACAGCAAAAGAAACTCATAAAGAAGGTCCCTGTCATTTTTTCACTATTTTTAAGGTGATTTCCAGCCATTCAACAGCATTTCTCTCCCAACATACGTTCTTGTTATCAACATCAACATTGTCATCCTTAAGGCAAGGGTGTGTGACTTGAATATGTAAAATCACCCCTTCATCACTACATTGCCCACCTTGGACATCAAACAAATCTCTCGGCCGTGCTTTCTGAACAACAAATCAACCATTGTCTTTAGGATCTTCAACATACCAAAATTGCTCTACTTGAGATGCTAACACAAAAGGCTCTGTTGTTCTCAACAATTGTGTTGGATTAATCAAAGTGAATCCTTTATCTTCTTTCACCCCCTCCTAACATCAATCTAGTCGCACTTAAATAGTATAATTTTCAGTTCACCGTAATAATCCAACTGCACAATTTCATTCAACAACCTATAATAAGTGACGTCTCCATGAATAGGTTTTTTATCGTTGGAGCTTGCAAAGCTTGAGGTTATAGCAGACAACACAACACCGCTATTGCGAGTTCTTCTACGTTGCTCAACTTGTTGAGTGTGAAAGTGAAACCCATTAATTAAATAGGTATGAAATATTTTCGCTACACAAAGTGGACCGTCTTTCAGCCAGGGGAGTTTTGGAGACAAAATGTTACCCATTTCCACTTGTAACCTTTGTACATATGCATTAAGTGAAAGCACAAGTATTAGAAATAATACACATCAACCAAGATCTATTACACATGCGTGGTTTTACCTTTTCCTTAAACCAATCTGGAAATTTTTTCTTCCACTCACTTTCTATTTCCATTTCAGTTGTTCGAGGGTGTTTACTCCGAATTTGTGAAAGATGTTCTCTACATGCCAAGTAACTAATGTACGTTCAAGTGTGTGCAGTTGCTCATAGAAAGTAACATGAAGTTAGAATACTACTTACTCTCTATAAGGAGCTAGCGCATCATAATTGAATAAAACATAGCGGTGTGTTTGACATTGATCTTCATTCTCAAGGTTAACATGAATTAATCCCTGCACCTAATGGACGACCTACATCTAAGAAGATGGTCCATCCAGCATCATCATTGTCATTTCCATAGGCATCCTCATTCCGTCTGGGCCTATTAAACCACGTCTCCACATCATCAGACAGATATCTAGATACAAAAGTAAGCGTCTCTTCAGCTAAATATCTCTCAACAATGCAACCCTCTGGCCGTGCCCTATTGCGCACATATGACTTTAGTCGCACTAAATATCTAGCAAATAACAAATCAAATTATTATCATCAAAAGGAGTGAAAGACTTAGAAAAGTCAAGAGTATGCTTCATACCTCTCAATGGGATACATTCATCGATAATACACTAGCCCACCAAGTCTAGCTTCTTCTAGTAAATGAATAGGTAAATGTGTCATGATATCAAAGAAACTAGGAAAGAAGATCATCTCAAGATGACACAGTGTGACCACAATCCGTTCTCCAAGGCGATAAAAATCATCTGCTGATGAACTCTTTGAGCACAACTCCACAAAGAAATTACACACTTCAATTAGTGCAGAACTCACTTCCTTTTGTGTCATTCCTCGAATAGCCACTGGAAGTAGTTGTTGCAAGAGCACATGACAATAATGGCTCTTTAAACCCCAGATCTTTGCATTCTTCTCATCCACATGCCTTGAAATATTGGAGACATAGCCATTAAGGACTTTCACACTCTTGAGAACATTACAAATTATCACCTTCTCAGTCTTGCTTAATGTGAAACGTGCTGGTAGGAGCAATGTCTTTGTTGGACCAGCATAACGTGGGTGAAGTGATGACCTAATGCTCATAAGTTCTAGGTCTTGTCGTGCCTTGAGTCCATCTTTATTCTTACCATCAAGTCCTAAGAGTGTACCAACAATAATATCACAAACATTCTTCTCCACATGCATGACATCGAGATTATGTTGCAACAATAGAAACTTCCAATAAGACAAATAAAAAAAAAACCACGCTCTTCCATTTTAAATATTTGTCAATCTCAGTGTCATTGTGCTCCTTACATGAATGGCTTCTCTTTCTTTGCCCCCTTATCTTCTTCAATGGCTGCCTTTTCCCCTTCAATGCTACACTTGCAGCCTTCCCCAACGTAAAAGAGAGCCCTTCTATTTGGTGTAACAATTCATCCCCCGATAGTCGCTTAGGACTTTTGCCCCATTCTTGTTTTTCATCAAACATGCGAGACATTGATTAAAACTTATGATCTTGTTGTAACCATCTACGATGGCTATGATAAAAATGCTTCCCACTTGCCGATAGCCATGATGAGAAAGTGTGCTTATTACAGATAGGACAAGCCAATCGACCTTTGGTACTCCATCCAGACAAGCATGCACATATTAGGAAATCATTGATAGTCCACAATATTGCAGTACGCATCCGGAACATTTGACCAGTCGAAGTATCAAAAGTATCAACTCCATGTCACAATACCAATAATTCCTCTATTAGTGGCTGCAAATATACATCTATGTCATTACCATGTGCCTTTGGACCAGAGATGAGTAAAGATAGGAATATGTTTGGACTTTTCATGCATTTCCAAGGTGACAAATTATATGGCATCAGACGAACGGGCCAAGTGCTATGACTGATCGACATTATACTGTAGGGATAGAAACCATCACTGCCTAGACCCAATCATACATTTCTAACCTCCAATCCAAACTCATCTATAACATCCAATGTCTTCCAACAAGTTGAATCAGCAGGATGACGCAAAATGTGATGCGGGACGAGACCACGGACACGACAAGCTCGCGATCATCCCTTAACGAGGGAAGCGTCGGACGTGCACGGTTGAGAAACCGGCTAGAGCTAGGGTGGTCAATTCACACTTTCGTGCCCGGATCGGGTCACGGGACGGTAACGCTCTCTCTCGCAGCAGCGGTGATATAAATATAAAGCGAGCTACGATCCTAGAACATGCTCTCTAGCAGTGGCATAAACAAGTATATATGAAAATAAGCAAATGCCGAGTGTAGGGAGCGAGAACGATACCTCCACGCGCTCGGCGTGGGGACGACGGACCCGGCCGAAGTCGTACTCCCGGGACAGTTAATACATAAAGATTACAGCAATGAGTTACAGCCCACTCCACGCAGGGAGGTAAAGGGCGACACAATGGGGTCCGGGAGGACCGATTTCGGGTTGACGGGCGGCTTCTCGCGTAGCTTCGGCAGCACCCGAACTTGTGACGGTGGGGCCCACGTGCTGTCCGGAGGGCCGTGTGGGACCCGATGGCACCGCTGTAGTGGGGACACTTAGGGAAGCTCTCCCCGGGCTGGCGGCACGCTGGTTCGCCGGCCGGAGGCCGGGCGGCTCCGTTCGGCACCGGTCGGAATAATCGGCCACGGGTCTGCCGGTTCTATTTTCCGGCGCGCGCTCCGGCGAGAATGGACGCTGCTATCAGCCCCGATGTCGGATCGACACGAAACTGGCGCCGTTGGAAAGCTCTCTTCAAATACTTCAATCTAGGCTTGAAGATCTGGCCTGGATCTACACGGATCTGGGCTTTAATGAATTTACAACTTCCTGTTGTACAGTAGCCGAACACTCAGATCTGCAGGGTTATTCTCTGAGAACTGCCTTTGACCGATATGTGAACGTCTGAATCTGAAGTGGTAGTCTTCAGCAACGTTGTAGGACATCAAGCTAAGAAAACGGCAAAACTAGTTTGGACAAGTTTAGATGTGGCTACGAATTGATAGTATTTTTGTACTAACAGTGGGTCGGATCTGGAAATGGGCAGAAAGCACTGTAGCTGAGATAGAACATGAATTTTTAAAAATGGATAGAGGGCGGATAAAAAATCAAGAAAAATGGTGGATGTAGGGGATGGTGGACAGAACTCTCAATAAAATTGGGAGCCCCAAAAAAAATCAAAAAGAAGGTCGAAGATGGGAAACTCAGAGCTGCTGTCACTGTAGACAGAGACAGGATAGATCTGGGAATGCAAAATGAACGAAAATGGAAAATTACTAAATGGAGGAGTTTGGACTTGAAAATATAGGTGGAGGTGGGGATTCAAGGTAAAAACACACCCTCAAAATTTCAAATCCATCTGAGCTCATGGCTGGCAGGAAGAATTCACGAACTACACCTCTATCCAGCAGGACAGAAACTTGAAGACGGCTCCGCGGCGGCTCGAAGGCGGCACGAACGGCGACGGCGGCGGCACAGATAAAGATCAGAGATAGAGGGGAGGGGATAGGAGGTAGAAACCACTCTAGAACTGGAAGTTAGAGGAGAGGAAACCAGGGGGAGAGGGCTGGGGGCGCAAGAGCCTTCTTGGCATTCAACAAAATTTCTGAATTTTCACTAATTTTCACATGAAAATACATGGTTTTATATGCTTCCAACCAAATCTAACCTCCACCCTTAGATCTAGGGATGAGAGATAGATGGTCTGGATTGCATGTGAATAACACACAAAAATTAATAAACTAATAAGGGGAGAGGGGCGCCCCCTTGACCAAGGGTAGAAGGTTGAATGGGGGTAGGTGGCCAACTATGGAATCTTGACCCATTTAACCCCATGTGTCCATATGACCAGCCCACCCTTCTAGATATCCACCTAGGAAGGTTGACCAGACCCACAAGGTGACATGGACCAATGGGAAAGGGCTGAGGGCCCCCTTTCTGGTCCTACTGCATAATTACATAAAAACCCACACAATCCATGGGAATGATTCCTTGGCTTATAAAGCCTTACATTTGCGTACATACTTTCCCAAGGATATAAACACAAACTAAAAGGACATAAATGTAAAAGAAAAAGTACAGGCTCGGTGTCGATTCCCATCAAAATGCCATCTTCGTGACGTTCTTCACCATGCATCTCATGTTAAGAGTAGATTTTGAGCACATGTACATCCTTTGCAATCTTGGAATGAGGGGAAACTGACGGAAGAGCTTTCATGGTACTTTTTGTTTCATTTCTTCATCATTATTAATGTCTTCATCAGATTTCCATCTGCTTTCACCACACTTAGGATATTTATGTAGATCTTTATTTTCTTTCCAATACAATATATAGTCATTGGGGCATGAGTCTATCTTCTCATACCCATAGCCCAAGTCACTAATAAATTTTTTTTGTCTCATATAATGAATTTGGCAACACTTCACCATATGGAAGAATCTCTTTCACCAACTTCAACATTAATTCAAAAGATGAGTTACTCCATCCACCCATACACTTAATGTTGAACATTCGAATAATAAAAGAAAGCTTGGTGTGTTTTGTACAACCAGGGTATAAAGGTGTTTCAACATCTCTAATTAACCTATAGAACCTTCTAGCATTATCATCAACATTAGTTGCACCTTCGTTTTCCCCTACACCACTCTTATTTTCAAAGGTTGGCATCCCAAATGCATCATGTAGCATGTCATACATGCCCCTATCAGGAACATCATTCTTTAACTATCAAGCCTTAGTCTCACCATGAAATCTCCAAAACTCTTTATCCTTGATAACTCCATTCAAGTATAAGTGTTGTCTTACAGTCTCCTTATCCCATCTGTCAACACATGCACAACGTACACATGGGCATTTGATTGTCTGAGTACCAGGTACAATCCCAAATGCAAAATGAATAAACTCATCAACACCGTCATAATATTCCTTTGCATCCCTTAAAGAAGTAAACATGTAAAAATGATGTCAGCTAATTATCCATTCCAAAGTAAACATAACATAAGGGTACTTATCTACAACAGATACCTTGTTTTGTCCATCCACCCCCAATCCATTGTCCTCTCACTTCTAATTAAATTCAAAAATTGATAAGTAAACAGAGATAAACATCAGTGCACATGATCTATATTCAATTCAAGCTCTTTTTCAACCATTGTGTGCATGTATGTATATAAAAGATAAATGATGATGAACAGACTAAAACGCCATATCAGAGTCATGGTATGTGACATTGTTACACCAGAAGCTTTCCCTGAGGGGAACATTACTAGTTTCCAACCGATATACCCGACTCCATATGAGGATCATGACTCGACAAAACAAAAGATAAGGGAATTGCTCAGAGAATCTTGGTAACGTCAAATGATTTATGATATTTTATGTAAAACATAATTCAAGGGTAGAAAATTAGTCAAATCAAGTATATACTATTTGAAAAAAAGTATATACTATTTGAACTATCACAGATTTTCTACAACATCCAGTATTTCTCTTCAATGCATTCTTTTAAGACAACCAAATCCCACATGTGCAACATAATTACCTCTTCACACATCCATTTGTTTAGACTCGTATCTTGATACCAAGTAAAAGTATCACCAATACCACTCATTACCATCATCATCGGTAGTAACAAAATATTACAACTAGGATGCAATACAATATTAACAGTATCTACGTACAATGTGCATGTAACATGATACTATGTGCATGTAATGTGGATAAAACACCATATAGTTGCATGTTTCGATGTTCCCTCAAAAAAAAATTTCATGTTCATGGAAATTACTTCAGACTCATGTTGATATTCCAAAAGTCATACATGGGTGTTGTAGTGAGGAAGGAATGAGAGATCCTGGCATATACTTTCTAGTTAATGTTCATTTCATTCTTTTCTTTAATGGAATGTAGTATTGTACACCTTAGAAAGAAAGGTAAACTTCCTAAAGAATGTTTTTTCTCCCTAGCTCACTAAACAACAAATAAAAACATCTATCACTAAAAACACAAATGGGATATAAGATTACCAAAGTTTTAGCTCAATATCACCGACAAAGTAATCTCCTATCCCCTGTGAAATAGAATAATAGTCCTTTACAAAAAAAGAATATTACTTGTTAAATAGAAAAATAATAAAGTAAATACGACATTTATACCACACGAGCAATATAGTAAGGATATTTGCTTAAAAAATAAATCATGTCAAAAAAATCTAAATACCTTTCCGGAGTAGCTCGAAGACGACGAAATCGAAACCGACGATGGTCGGGTGGGTGTGAGCAAGCAGTGTGGAGAGGCAGTGCTGGCCACATGGGACCATACTGGATGGGCAGCTGCGGTTGGGTATGAGCAGGCAGTGTCACGCCCCGAGCCTTTATTACAGCGGAAGACTAACTCGGGGAGCGCGAATAGCAGGCATGGTAAGCCTCTTGCGAGCAAGAACAATCAGTGCGCAAGACAATCACATATAAAGATGCAATTGCACAATATTTACTAAAAATCTAACTTCATTCTATTATCAATCAAATATTCAAAATACAATAACTTTTTCCACCATCTTTCACTCTACGAGACTCAAGAAATAGAAAATTTTACATTGACTCGATCTAAACATCATAGACTTCCTAAGTCTTCGCTCATCTTTATTCACTCTCGGATCCGCTACTTGAACCTTCTGAATCCGAATCAGACTCACTTTCATTTCCTGAAAAATATTAGAAATAGGTAATGAGCACACTTGCCCAGTAGGTATCTTCGCATCAACATGAAGGCATTATTAAAGTAATTAATAATTTAGCTCTAAAGAAGTAAGGCAAAATCATGCGAATGCGAATATCATGCGATTAAACCAAAGTAACACGATAATCATGTACGATAGAGTGAACAAGAATGAGCTAGCAAGAATGTAATATGAACATGATATTTGGCCTTTTCACGAGCAAGAATGTAACGAGCAAGCCACATATTCATCACACTAGTCTCTTTTGAGTACATAATTCGTGAATTTATGTGGAATATCAAGCAAGAAAGTCATGTACAAGAATGTCATATCGTGTCGTATCGTGGATCTTCACTTATTTATAGAAATAGTACTCCCAGCGCAATGCGACGCCAGTAGCATCATACCCCATGGTTTATAAAATAGTGTATTTCGGTAATCAGCCGAGGGGACTAGTATAGAGCCCTTGAACACAATCAGTGCTCGATCGCATCTTCAGTTATAAATTAAGTTACTTCCACGCATGTAACAGTAAAGTATGGCCAAGAATGTAATAAGTTCAATAATTCCATGATAACAATAATCAATGAATGAATGCTTTAATTTGAATATATGAGATCAAGAATGACATTTAAACTATGTTATGCTTATTGAATAAATCGGCATCATAACGGTATATTTCCTTAACTTTCATCCATTACATTAAGTCGATTAAGCAATATGATAAGTTCTAGATCATCAAGGTTTGTCTAGAATCATTGAAATATCAACCCTTGGTCAAATCTTGGGTTAACATATACAAGCAATGTAACGGTCGTTTACTGGGCCGTTACACTATGTAACGCGTCCATAATGGGCCGTTACAGTGACCAGAGTCCAACATACTAGTTTAGACTCAGTGAAATGTGACGGTCGGGCATTGGGCCGTTACGTGAGCCTGACGGTCCAGTGCAAGGCCGTTACATTACAAGATCCAGAAAATAACGATAGTGTATTCTAGTTATTGGGCTTTGATGGTACAACCAACTCGGCATCCTAGTGGGAATCCCAGGCTCGCGGAGAATTACGGAGGCTTTGAAACAATGATTTCCTAGTCCATTGGAAGGAATATCCAATAGAGAGGTCCTCATGTCCAAGATGGTGTTCCTATAGTGCAAAGTGTGAACTAATGGCAACATACCAGAATATGTGCCATGTACTTATAGAATTGACTCTATTGACAGAGAGAGATATGTATAATCAATGTGGAAATCATGGTGAAACTCCGTCAATACAATGTTTTTAAAAGAGTCATGCTTTATAATACAAAACTATAGAATTTGGCTTCATGAATTTAACATAACTTAAAGTAAAAGTGAGATACCAAAATATGCAATAACTATCATGAATGCTTAAACAATCACAAAATCATAGAGCCAGGTTAACACTTAGGTAACTAGGCTTAACAATAAGTAAAATTGGCAAATCATATTCTGCCTAGGGTCGCCAGATCATAGACTCTGACGGTCTGGAGGTGGGGCGTCACAGTGAACGTGACGGTCAGGATACAGCCGTTACATGAACGTAACGCGTATGTCCAAGTGCGTCAGAGACAACAGTGAAATTCAAGACAACAGGGTGTGTGACAGTTTGTCGTAGGGCCGTTACATGAGTGTGACGGTCCTACAGGTATGCGTTACTGATAACGCGAAAGTTCGTCGTTTAAAACACGCGTATAACAATCTTAAAACCGAACTCGCACAAAATGATCAAAAGAGAACGTAGTACTATGGCAAGCACGGGTCGAATCCACAGGGAAGAAGAGATTTTTAGAGTTAAAAACCTTAGAGTCCTTTGATAAACACTTGTGATTTGGATTTACTTAAAGAAAATAGTGAAATGATGAACAAACCAAACACTTAATTGAACACACCATGACTATGCACTTATGCTATAGAAAATAATTGCATGAAGTGGAAAGAAGATATAGAAGAAAGAGATAGAGAGGGAAGAAGAGCAAGAACTAGATCAAGAGAACAACTCCTTTCATTAACTTAAAAGAAAGAGTACATGAAATGTGAAACAAGTTTATACTAATGACACAATGAGATTACAATGAAGTGAAATATCACAAAAGCAATAACACAAGAAAAGCCTGGAGTTTGGAGTTTGGAGATGGTAGCAGCAATGGTGATGATAGCGCCGTCCTCTCTTGGCCTTGGATCACGAACAACCTTGTGGAAGATGTCGTCTACGCCGGGAGGAAGTCGCCTTCGTCGTTGAAGCAGTCTTTGGAGGGTGAATAACTTTGAACCCAAGAGGAATTAGGGGATGCCCAAGAAGAAGAAGTTGAAGAGGGGGAAGAGAGGAAAAACTTAAATGAAGAACTCAGAGAGAAAAGAAGAGAAGAAGGGCTTCAAAATGGAGACATAACCGAAGCTAGCACCTCGGATGAACAGTAAAAACACAGGACAACACCTTGAAAAAGAGATTATAACTTAAAAACAGTAGAGAATTAGAGATGGTGTAGAAGAAGAAGTTGTAGAACATTTAAAAACAAAGGACTTTCATGAAGACAGTAAGAGGAGAAAATGATGAGAAGGGGGAGAAATATGGGAAAGAACAGAGAGAAACATGGTTTGCAGATGAACAGGACAGCACAGTGAAAAATACGAAATAGCTTAAAAACTAGAAGGAACTAGAAGATGCTCCAGAAGAAGAAGTTGTAGAGAACTTAAAAACAAAGAACTTTGATGAAGAGTGCATGAACTGAAAACGAACTTACAAGGGAGAACTCGGAGGCCTAAGGTTGGGAGAGAAATTGCCAAAAGAAGAACACCCTTCTCCTTCTTGTCATGGGCTATTTATAGAAAAGTTGGGTAGATGGAGGGTGGAGATTGTATCAAAGGAGATGGATGGATGGATTTAAGTAGAATATGATGCATGGGGAAGAGAAAAAGTAGGTGAGTACACCCTCCTTGGGCTTTGGACAACCCCCTTCCCAAGACTCATCATTCCTCTCCTTTATTTCAAACTTTGAATTCAATTCTCCCTCCAACCGAAATATGTGTTTCTTTTACTCAATTTCAAACTTTTAGAATTTCTTTTCCCTCCAATCAAAATATGTACTTTTGACTTGGTCAACATGGTGGTGACAGTTTTGCCCCCGGCTTCTTTTGTAATTGCCTTCGGTGTCCTACACACACATAATTACACTTTAGTCCATAAAAATTACCACAATGTGCACATAAATCTTTAATGCTCATGATTATGCAATGGAGAATTAATGCTCATGGCCCTCAACTTTAATTTATTATTAAATAAGATAATCGAATTAATCAATTTCCGTGAAAGCTCCAATTTAAATGCGGAGTTGAGGTTAACTATGAAATATGCATAATTGCCTAATTATATGCACATAAAATGGTGTATATGTAATGAATTGTCATAAGAAATGGACACTTATCAGTATGCACCAAATTTTCCCATTGCTAGTCCCTTAGCAATGTAAACAATTAGAAAATTAGGACTAGCAAACACTTATGTGTCACAGTTCATGGCAAGAACATTATGCGTAATGATTTAGATTTTGGTGTATTACAAGTTCAAGTAGAATATATTCGGTACAAATTTCATCAGTCCATGTGTTTAGATCTTCCCCAGGATACACTCAAAATTAAATATCTCTTTGTGTATGAGTGATATAACTTGACTAATGACTACCAAACAGTCTAGATGAATGAGTCTTCTACCTTTCACTTAAAGATGATTTTTAATTCTGCCCACATCTTGAATTAAGCTTCTCGAATTACAGGTAGCTTCACTCTGCCTGTTTATTCTCTTTTTTTTTTGACACACGGTGCTGCACATCCCTTTACCGTTTGACGCGAACCTCAACTCTTGCCTTAGGAGAAGCAGGCCCGGTTACTAAGTTCAGGGGCATTTTCCATGTATTTTTTTTTGGCATGTAGCTTTTTCCTCACGATTACTTTCACCGAATGGGCATAATATTCATCATCACCTAAGTGTCCAGCAAAATTCCCATCATCCTAATGTTTGTCATCCACCAATCTTGTTATTGTGCAATTGTGTGCAAGTTCAATAGAATTTTCAAGTGTATTCTGAGAAAAGGCTAAAGACATAACCAATTAATTCATCCCTTTAACTTGCAACTTTCACGAGTAAGACTCTAAGTCCTATATTTTAAGAAAAGTTTCTTATCATGAAATATGAACATGAAACACTTGTTAGAGATGTGATGAAATGTTGCAATTATTTTGAGAAAATTACAGCTCAAGCTACCCCCCAACTTAGGTGACATTGTCCCTAATGACATGAATAAGATATAAAGCCATAAAAAGTAGAGGGAAGGATAGATACGACCTGAGAGAGAGATGCCGTCGTCAAAGAAATATTGTTCCATGCTACGTAAACAAAAGAAGAAAATCAATCACAATTTTTTTTTTTGAAAAGAGACAGGATAATTGGGTTGCCTCCCAAGAAGCGCTAAGTTTAACGTCTTCAGCCAGATGCAATGTAGCTCACAATGGGTCACTCAGCCTGAGAGAGTCCTCCTGCAGCATTGGAAGATTTTCAATGTAAGGTTTCAAACGTTGACCATTGACAGTGAAAGTTTGACCAGTTTTAGGATCAAGAATTGTTATTGCACCATGGTCAAATATTTTAACTACCACATATGCTCCATCCCATCGGGATTTCAATTTGCCAGGGAATAATCACAGTCTAGAGTTAAAAAGCCAGACCTTTTGGTTGATTTGAAAAGTTTTTCGTGAAATGTGTTTATCATGGAATGCTTTAGTCTGGGCTTTATAAATCTTAGAGTTCTCATAGGCCTCATTGCGAAGTTCCTCTAACTCATTCAGTTGAAGGGCTCTATGAGAACTAGCCTGTGCTGAATCAAGATTGAATTGCTTGATTGCCCAATAGGCCCTATGTTCCAATTCGACTGGTAAATGACATGGCTTTCCAAAAATGAGCCTATAAGGGGACATGCCAATGGGAGTTTTGTAGGCGGTCCGATAGGCCCATAAAGCATCATCTAATCTTTCTGACCAATCTTTCCTATCAGGCCTAACAGACTTTTGCAAAATGTTCTTGATCTCCCTATTAGAAATCTCCACCTGGCCACTAGTCTGGGGATGGTAGGGGGTAGCAATCTTATGTGTTATCCCATACTTCCTAAGCAAAGTCCGGAATTGAGAATGGATGAAATGTGAACCCCCATCACTAATGATAGCCCTAGGACACCCAAATCGAGAGAAAATGTTCTTACGAACAAATTTCATGATAATTTTGTGATCATTAGTCCTTGTGGCTATAGCTTCTATCCACTTAGACACGTAATCCACCGCCACCAAAATGTACTCATAACCAAAAGATGGTGGAAACGGTCCCATGAAGTCAATTCCCCATACATCGAAAATTTCCACAACCAGGATAGGGTTTAAAGGCATCATGTCCCTGCGTGACATGTTTCCTACAGCCTGACAGCGCTCACAAGATTTGTAAAATATGAATGCATCTTTGAATAATGTTGGCCAGTAGAACCCACTCTGTAAAACCTTGGCTGCTGTTTTCTTACCTGAAAAATGTCTCCCACAAGATAAGGTGTGACAAAATGTCAGAATGCTATGTTGCTCACTTTAGGGACACACCTCCGAATGATTTGGTCTGGTCCTAAATGGAATAGCTCAGGGTCTTCCCAAAAGAAGTACTTGAGTTTAGCAAAGAAACGATCTTTTTCTTGTTTGGACCAACCTTCAGGAATTTTTTTTCACAACTAAGTAATTTACAATGTGCGCATACCATGGGGGTGAAATGTGGCATACACTAAGGAGGTGCTCATCTGGAAATGAGTCCTGTAAGGGTGTGGTGTCTGATGTTATAATTTGAGACAAGTGATCTGCAACAACATTTTCACTTCCTTTTTTATCCCGAATTTTCAAATCGAACTCCTGTAGTAAAAGGATCCATCTAATCAATCTTGGCTTGGCATCTTTTTTAGACATCAGGTGTTTAAGGGCTGAGTGGTCAGAAAACACAATGACTTTGGCCCCTAGCAGATAGGATCGAAACTTTTCAAGAGCAAAGGCAACAGCAAGTAACTCCTTTTCTGTTGTGGTGTACCTAAGTTGGGCATCAGCGAGTGTGCGGCTCGCATAGTAAATCACCACAGCCTTTTTGTCTACCCTTTGTCCCAAAACAGCACCTAAAACATAATTTGAGGCATCACACATAATTTCAAACGGCAATGACCAATTGGGAGTTTGCAATATTGGGGCATCGGTCAACGCCATTTTCAACAATTCAAAAGTCTCAAGACATGATAGGTCAAGATGGAATGGGACTTCCTTAGCCAGAAGATTAGTGAGAGGTCTAGAAACTTTGGAGAAGTCTTGGATGAACCGGCGATAGAAGCCAGCATGACCCAGGAATGATCGGATTTGTTTTACTGAGGTGGGTGGTGGCAGTTTGGAAATGAGCTCAACCTTGGCTTTATCTACCTCAATTCCTCTTGCCGACACTATATGTCCTAGAACAATGCCTTCTTTAACCATGAAATGACTCTTTTCCAACTGAGGATAAGATTAGTGTCAATGCATCTCTTCATTACTTTGGCTAAGTGATCAAGGCAGGAATCAAATGTGTCCCCAAAAATGGAGAAATCATCCATGAAAACTTCTAAAAAGTTGCCCACCATGTCAGAAAAAATTGCTAACATGCATCTTTGAAATGTTGCAGGCGCATTACATAATCCAAAGGGCATTCTCCGAAAAGCAAATGTTCCGTAGGGACATGTAAATGTGGTTTTTTCTTGATCTTCTGGGTAGATAGCCACTTGATTGTACCCAGAATACCCATCTAGAAAACAGAAGTATTTTTGCCCTGCTAATTTTTCTAAAATTTGGTCAATGAATGGGAGGGGAAAATGGTCCTTCTTTGTCATGGAGTTGAGCTTCTATAATCAATGCAGACCCTCCATCCCGTGGTCAACCTAGTAGGTATCAACTCTTCTTGATCATTGGCGATCACAGTCAGTCTGATTTCTTTGGGACTATTTGGGTTGGACTTACCCACTCACTATCAGAAATTGGGTAGATGATACCGGCATCTAGCCACTTGACCACCTCATTTTTGACCACCTCCTTCATGTGTGGGTTTAATCTCCTCTGCATGTCTCTGCTTGGTTTTGCATTCTCCTCATATAAATGTGGTGCTGACAAATGGATGGACTAATCCCTTTAAGATCAGCGACAGACCAACCTATAGCCCCTTTATGAGATTTAAGGACCTCAACTAGTTTCTCCTCACGGTTAGGTTCAAGGTCGCTTGCTATGATGACTGGCAAGGTTTGGTCTGGACCTAGGAATGCATACTTAAGGGAGGCCGGCAATGGTTTTAATTCAACCTGAGGAGGAAATTGTAAAGATGGCAGAGCTGGTTCAGATTTAAGCTGAGGCAAGGGTTCAACTGGGGGCCACGTCCTAAGTTGAGTTGACAGGATGTCAACTTCTTCTCTCATTCTGATCCTACTATCCCCTTCAATCTCCAGTAACTCCTCAATGGTGTCAATAACATAGCAATCTCCTTTTTGATCATGAAATTTGGATGCCTTAAAAATATTGATGCTAACTTTTTGGTCCCCAAAAGATATGTCCATAACTCCTGAAGCACAATCTATATTAGCTCTAGCCGTGGCTAAAAATGGTCTACCCAAAATGATAGGAGTATGTTTGATTTCTTGGGGAGAAATCATGTCCAAAATAAGAAAGTCGGCAGGGAAGTAACACTCATTAACTTTAACAATGACATCCTCAATAAGGCCCTTTGGAGTCTTGATTGATCTATCGGCGAGCTGGAGAATAATGGGTGTAGGCTTGAGCTCACCGATGTCAAACTGCTCATAGATGGAGGTGAGAAGTAAATTCACACTGGCTCCTAAATCAAGGAGAGCCTTATCAAAGGTCACACCCCCAATGTTGCAAGAGATAAGGGGCGCTCCAGGGTCCTTTAACTTCCTTGGAAGTTGGTTGAGGACTACGGCACTAACGTTCTCAGGAAGCCGAACCTTTTCCGGGATCACTCGTGGCTCCCGCCTAGGAGTGCACATTTCCTTCAAGAATCTAGCATAGGCTGGGACATGTTTAATGGCATCGAGGAGAGGGATGTTGATGTGTACTTGTTTGAAGAGCTCCATCATCTCCTCATTGTGGGCCGGTTGTTTCTTCTTGAGCTTTAAGGCATTGGGAAATGACACTGTAGGTTGGTAAGTGCTAGGCCCTTCATCTAGTTTTCGCTTTCCCTTGACATCCTTTTCCTGGTTGGGTTCCTCTTCACTATCAGAAGATATTTCTAGGGCCTGAATCAATGAAGTAGAAGTAGATTCCTGGGGATCTTGGAGGACTTTACCACTTCTTAAGGCTGAAATTGTTTTTACATTTTCGAGTTGTAGGACTTTTTGTGGTACTTGGCCTGATGGGTGCTGAAGGAGAGGAGGAATTTGCTAGTTCATGGGGGAGTTTGGTTGTGGGAAGCCCGGGGGATTATTTCGTGGGTTGGCAATGGGCTGACTTGGCAGTTGGCCCACTTCCCTTCTCATGGTGGCTTCAGCCAATTAGCCTAATTGGGTTTCCAACTTAGAGATAGTTTGCTGGTGGGCTTGAAGGGTATGTTGGAAAGATTGACTTTGGGCTTGAATGGTTTGTTGGAAGGATTGATTTTGGGCCAGAATTAGTTGTTGTAACTGATGGAATCGATCATCAGTTTGGGAGTCCTGGTGGTGATGCAAAGGAGGTTGATAGGTTTGTTGAGAATTGGAAGACTGCCCATAATTGGGCTGAGGAGGTTGGTATGGGGCCTGACCCTGGTTGAATCGGGGGAGTGGTTGTTGGACTTACGGTCCCCGACCATAAGCATTTCCTTGAAATGGTGGCTGTGCTTGAAATTGGTTTTGGATGGGTGGTTTGTGAGTTTGAGACGTAGAGGGGATGGTGGGCTGATTGGGAGATTGTTGATTTCTCCAATTGAAATTGGGGTGATTCCTCCAGCCCGGATTATAGGTGTTAGAAAATGGGTCATAGTTGGGCTTAGAGAACCCCTGGGCTGCTTGGACTTGCTCATGTATAAAAGGTGGTAACTTGGCTGCTGTTGGGCAATCGGACACATGATGGTCGGGGCCAGCACATAAAGCACACACCTCATGGTGTGTTGGGTCCGAGTATAGGTTGGACGTAGGTAAGATGGCGGTTTCTTGTTTGTTCTGGGTCAGGAGCTTGTCTAACTTGTGGGCCAACATATCAACTTGTTCTAGCTTTTGGGTCATGATATCCAACTTGTCCAATTTTTGATGGATGAAATTCACATCCACTCTAGCTTCAGGTTCCACACGATACATCCCGGCCCGTTTAGATGGCCCAATAGTTCTCTCATATGAGGATAAGGAGGCGTGGTTGATTGAATTCTCGCTCAACATTTCAAATAAGGCATAGGCCTCATCCTCACTCTTGCTCATAAAGGCCCCACCACATGATGTATCAATAATCTGTCTAACTTGATCATCTAGGCCCTCATAGAAAGCTTGCACTATTTGCCATTTGGAGAGCCCATGATGTGGGCATTTTCTGAGGAGTTCCTTTAATCTCCCCCATGATTCATGTATTTGTTCATTTGGGAGTTGCGCGAATCCTATGATTGTACGTCTCATGGTGTTGATTCTACCGATGGGGTAGAATTTCTTAAGGAACTCATGTTGCGTATCTGCCCATGTGCCAATAGGTTTCCCTAAGGTCCCTAGCCAGTATTTGGCTTTGTCCTTAAGTGAGAAAGAGAATAAGGTCAGGCGGAGAGCATCATCTGTGAAATTTTGAATTTTCACAGTGGAACAAATTTCTAGAAATTCATCCAGATGTTTATAGGGATCTTCATTGGTCTTCTCATAAAAGGATGGGAGCATCTGAATGGTGCTAGATTTGATCTCATAGTGCAAAGCAGGGACATTAGGTAGTTGGATACAAGTGGATGGCTGATAATTCGAAGGAATGAAATATTCCTTCATCTGTTTGGGCACCCCTAATTGGTGTTGTTCAGTCATAGGTTGGGTTTAATTTTGAGCCGGATTAAAAATGAATCGCTCAATCTCACTAATGGGCTCAACTAAGTCAAGGTGTTGAGATCTTCTCCCTTGCATAAACCAAGGTTAAAGATGAGAGATGAGAGAATCGTTTTATGATGTATATATTTTTTTAATTTTTTTTTTGTTTTGACTCAAATAAGGATGAAGAGAGATAAGAGGAGATTTTTTTCTTATTTCCTTTTTTTATTTTTATTTTTTTTATGCAAACACAAATAAGTTATCACACAAATTACTTAATGCCCTAGATGTGACCTAGACCTATAAATTGGGTTTCACAAAATGGCTAACGTGAAACTTAAGTTCAGCCTCAATATTTCCATCGGCCAGGTAAGGGGTGGGGTAGTGGGAGGTTCCCCCTACTTTCGTAGGGACCTAATTATGCCAAACCACTAGCCCGCTTAAGGCGTTTGCCGTCCGACCGTCTTGCCTTAGGCACCAGTTTTCATAAGAGGATAAGCTCAAATAACACAAGAACCACAGTGTGAACTTAGGGCCAATGTCTACTGAATTTTATTTGAGGTCTAGGTGATGCAAAGATGCAAGAGAATTATGATTTGTGGGCTAAGGAAGGGTGATGAAATCCCCACCTTATCTTGCTTATGGGTGTTACCCTTAAGATATTTTGAAATGATATGCAACAAAGCAAGTTCAAACAAGGGGTTCTATGCAAGAATGAAAATGCATGAGCATGCTTTTGGAAAAGTTAGAGTACTCACCTTGCCTCCCGCAATCTTCAACAATGTAATTAACAACAATTAGACAATAAAGAAAAAGAGCTTCTATCCTAAATGATGCATGACTTAGAACATGAAAGTGTGATTTCTACTCTTAGAATGAGAATTTTTATTAGGTTCAAGTGAAGAGTTTTTTTTTTAATTTAGTGAACCTATCTAACCATAATATGCAAGAACATTAAGGAAATGACACAAAATGAGAGGAATGAGTTTGGAGACTTACTTGATGCGCAATCCCTCGTTCTTCTCTTTTTTTTTTTTTGAAATGAAATGACAAAATCAAAAGATGAAAGAGAGAAATACAAACTTACCTCTCTTTTTTTTAATTTTTTTTAACCTGTAAAAAAAAAGTAAAGAGAGCTTTATTAGTACACTATATACACAAAGAAAATAAAGTTCTTAAATAAAAAATCATCATTCTTTTCCCGGCAACGGCGCCAAAAATTGATAACGCGAAAGTTCGTCGTTTAAAACACGCGTATAACAATCTTAAAATCGAACTCGCACAAAATGATCAAAAGAGAACGTAGTACTATGGCAAGCACGGGTCGAATCCACAGGGAAGAAGAGATTTTTAGAGTTAAAAATCTTAGAGTCCTTTGAAAAACACTTGTGATTTGGATTTGCTTAAAGAAAATAGTGAAATTATGAACAAACCAAACACTTAATTGAACACACTATGACTATGTACTTATGCTATAGAAAATAATTGCATGAAGTGGAAAGAAGATATAGAAGAAAGAGATAGAGAGGGAAGAAGAGCAAGAACTAAATCAAGAGAACAACTCCTTTCATTAACTTAAAAGAAAGAGTACATGAAATGTGAAACAAGTTTATACTAATGACACAATGAGATTACAATGAAGTGAAATATCACAAAAGTAATAACACAACAAAAGCCTGGAGTTTGGAGTTTGGAGATGGTAGCAGCAATGGTGATGATAGCGCCGTCCTCTCTTGGCCTTGGATCACGAACAACCTTGTGGAAGATGTCGTCTACGCCGGGAGGAAGTCACCTTCGTCGTTGAAGCAGTCTTTGGAGGGTGAATAACTTTGAACCCAAGAGGAATTAGAGGATGCCCTAGAAGAAGAAGTTGAAGAGGGAGAAGAGAGGAAAAACTTAAATGAAGAACTCAGAGAGAAAAGAAGAGAATAAGGGCTTCAAAATGGAGATATAACCAAAGCTAGCACCTCGGATGAACAGTAAAAATACAGGATAGCATCTTGAAAAAGAGATTATAACTTAAAAACAGTAGAGAATTATAAGATGGTGCAGAAGAAGAAGTTGTAGAACATTTAAAAATAAAGGACTTTCATGAAGACAGTAAGAGGAGAAAATGATGAGAAGGGGGAGAAAGAACAGAGAGAAACATGGGTTTACATATGAACATGATAGTACAGTGAAAAATACGAAATAGCTTAAAAACTAGAAGGAACTAGAAGATGCTCCAGAAGAAGAAGTTGTAGAGAACTTAAAAATAAAGAACTTTGATGAAGAGTGCATGAACTGAAAATGAACTTACAAGGGAGAACTCGGAGGCCTAAGGTAGGGAGAAATCGGAGGTCTAATGTTGGGAGAGAAATTGCCAAAAGAAGAACACCCTTCTCCTTCTTGTCATGGGTTATTTATAGGAAAAGTTGGGTAGATGGAGGGTGGAGATTGTATCAAAGGAGATGGATGGATGGGATTTAAGTAGAATATGATGTATGGGGAAGAGATAAAGTAGGTGAGTACACCCTCCTTGGGCTTTGGACAACTCCCTTCCCAAGACCCATCATTCATCTCCTTTATTTTAAACTTTGAATTCAATTCTCCCTCTAACCGAAATATGTGTTTCTTTTACTCAATTTCAAACTTTTAGAATTTCTTTTCCCTCCAATCAAAATATGTACTTTTAACTTGGTCAACATGGTGGTGACAGTTTTGCCCCCAGCTTCTTTTGTAATTACCTTCGGTGTCCTACACACACATAATTGCACTTTAGTCCATAAAAATTACCACAATGTGCACATAAATCTTTAATGCTCAAGATTATGCAATGGAGAATTAATGCTCATGGCCCTCAACTTTAATTTTTTATTAAATAAGATAATCGAATTAATCAATTTCCATGAAAGCTCCAATTTAAATGCGGAGTTGAGGTTAACTATGAAATATGCATAATTACCTAATTATATGCACATAAAATGGTGTATATGCAATGAATTGTCATAAGAAATGGACACTTATCAAGGGGCCGTTACAGTAATGTAACGCTCATGTCCTGGTGCGTTAGAGACAACGGAGTAAGCAATAGACAACAGAGACTGTGACGGTTCATCGTATGCCCGTTACTTGAGTGTGACGGTCCTACTAAGATGCGTCAGAGCGTCTGATGACAGAAACGGATATGAAACCTATAAGATCAACACACATTATGTCTATAAATCAAATACCATGTCTATCCTAGACATGATAACAAAGTATAGGCTATCTATATGCATGGGTTTCAGTGAATAGACAAGATAACATCTTTTATTTCTATTTAAGGCTAAGAGATGCGTGAAATGCATGGAGCTAGTAAAACATGAAATAGATGATCTATAATGCAAAAAATCCAATCCAAACGGAGGGCTTTTAGTCCTATCAAGATGTTTTTTCCGTTCATGAGATAACCTACCTCTTAACTTGGTTTTAAACTTCCAATTTAGGGTTGAAAAACGTGCCCTAGCTCTCCTCTTCATGTGACTTTTCAGCAACTTACTTGGGCTCTAACTCCTTGGTTGCTTTGTCTCCTAGCACGAAATTTGGAGAGCTATTAGTCTAATATATTATAAACAAAAGTTTCTAAAGAACTTACCTGAAAGTATGACTCCTTACCTTGATTCCACGCGAGCAAAAGTAAGGGTTGCTCAGTTCAGAAGTAGGTCCTATTTATAGGGTTTTGACTAGAGTTTGAAGATTAGATCGATTCTAGAGTCCTTAATCTGCCAGAATCTAATCCTTAAGAGTCCTTAGTAATGTTATAACTCTTCCCAAGTCGATCCCTAGTGGATAAGATCCCAAAGTTTCAATATTTTTGGGAGTTCTTTGACTCACGGAACTTGCAGCATGTAACGGTCGTGTCTAGGCGTGTTACCTGTCTGTGGCGGTCGTCAGATGGACCGTTACCGTCAACGTGTATAGAGTTTCAATTTAATAAAACTATTTTATTCGTTTATCCATATACTTATCTTAGATAATTAGTATTTATCCTTAAAATATGTGAATAGACTTAATAACCTTCTATAATATGTGCCAAACTTAATGGGCTTGGTCCTTAAACCTTTTGGACTTTATTTAAATGTATTTGGTTGATTATTTAACACAGATGGGCCTTATAATGACTTATTAATCTAATAACCTATTTATTAATACATTTATGCCTTTATAAATTCTAGAAAATTATTTATAAATTTAAAAATTATTTACATAAATTCTGGGGTCTTACACCCTCCCCCACTTAAGAGAATTTGGTCCCTAAATTCAATATATTGATTTTGGAGAGTGCACTTATTTTAATGTATTAAGAATTAATGTTGGCCGACTGGGTTAAAAGAGTACATTTTATCATCTTACCTTCCTTGTCTAGAATGGCATTTAATCGACCTTGCTTCCCGCGTCCGTTGTTATCCCTTGAAGATTGTCCATTGATGAAAGGACATAGGGGCAGGCGATGTTCCCGGCTTCCACATTTGAGACAAGCGCCGAGACGCTTCCAACATTGTTCTACCGAGTGCCCAAATTTTTCACAAAATGAGCAAGGTGCCACGGCTTGCTCCTTCTCTTCTTTAACTTTCTTATCCTTCCCGTTTCCATTTCCATTTCTGTTTCCGTTACTGTTCCCATTACAGGACCTCTTAATGTGATGGTTTTCACCCTCATCTATTTCTTCCTCTTCTTGCCTATCATGTTTTCGGCTTGACCTTTCTTCTCGGAGTCTCTCCACTTTCTCCATGGTTCTTTCACATAGATGCGCTCTTTGAACCATCTCGGTATAGGTGTGGATATTCTGAGTTCCAAGTTGTTGGATGAATCCGGGTCTTAAACCATCCATAAATCGGTTGGTTTTCAATAAATCTGTGCTTATCAAGTGAGAAGCATAATGTGCTAGTTGAGAGAATTGTAATTCATACTCTGCCACAGACATCGTGCCCTATTTTAAGGAGGCAAATTCCATAGCCTTTCTCTCTTTCACATGCTCGGAAAAGTACTTGGCTCGAAAAAGTGTAAGAAAACCCTCCCCTGTATGAGGTGCGTCTGCAGGTGGCGTTGGAATGGATTTTCACCATGTACGAGCATCCTTGTTGAGTTGGAACGTGGCAAGTCGAACCTTCTCCTGGTTGGTGCATTACAAGACATCGAATATTCGATTCATTTCGTCAATCCAATTTTCTACTTCATCCGGGTTAGAAGATCCAGAGAATCGTGGAGCATTTAAACTTCGGAAGTTGTCATGCAAGTTACCCGCGCCAGCCCTTCCACCGGCTTGGGCCACTGTTTGTAGGGCTTGAGTAAGTCCTGCAATAGTTTGCTGCATCTCGTCCCAGTTTATACGATGAGCCATTGAGAATCAAGGTACCTGAGAATCATGGACATTTTAGTTATTTAGAGTCGGGAAGATTTATCCTAAGGTAATTTCTATATAACTACCTCATCCCGGGCTCTACCCAATCCTCACGTGGGTGTGGAAGTTTCTTCCTTAGTTCATAGGTAGGGGTCCTTAAACCTTGGACTTATCCTATGACATAACTCTTCTCCCTAAGTCCTGAGACTTAGGCTCTGATACCAACTTAACTGTCACGCCCCGAGCCTTTATTACAGCGGAAGACTAACTCGGGGAGTGCGAACAGCCGGCATGGTAACTCTCTTGCGAGCAAGAACAATCAGAGCGCAAGATAATCACACATAAAGATGTAATTGCACAATATTTACTAAAAATCCAACTTCATTCTATTATCAATCAAATATTCAAAATACAATAACTTTTTCCACCATCTTTCACTCTACTAGACTCAAGAAATAGGAAAATTTACATTGACTCGATCTAAACATCATAGACTTCCTAAGTCTTCGCTCATCTTTATTCACTCTCGGATCCGCTACTTGAACCTTCTGAATCTGAATCGGACTCACTTTCATTTCCTGAAAAATATTGAAAATAGGTAATGAGCACACTTGCCCAGTAGGTATCTTCGCATCAACATGAAGACATTATTAAAGTAATTAACAATTTAACTCTAAAGAAGTAAGGCAAAATCATGCGAATGCGAATATTATGCGATTAAACCAAAGTAACACGATAATCATGTATGATAAAGTGAACAAGAATGAACTAGTAAAGATGTAACAAGAACATGATATTTGGCCTTTCATGAACAAGAATGTAATGAAAATGCACTTTTACTTTCACTTTCATAACTATAAAGGTTACGCACGAGAACGTCAATCATGTAGTAATTTACTAGATTTTCACGAGTGCTCATGGATTTCACTTATTTATAAAGAAAGTACTCCCAGCGTAATGTGACGCCAGTAGCATCATACCCCATTGTTTATAAAATAGTATGTTTCCGGCAATCAGCCGTGGGGACTAGCATAGAGCCCTTGGACACAATCAGCGCCCGAACTGCATCTTCACGTATAAATCAAGCTACTTCCATGAGTGTAACAATAAAGTATGGCCAAAAATGTAGTAAGTTCAATAACTCATGATAACAACAATCAATGAATGAATGCTTCAATTTAGAGTATGAGGGATCAAGAAAAAGACTTAAACAATGTCATGCTCACGGAAATAAATCGACAGCATAACGGTACATTCTTTTCTCTTTCCAATCATTATATTAAGTTTCTTGATCAATATTATAAGTTCTAGACTATCATTAGTCCATCTAGAACCTTTGGAATATCAACCCTTGGGTCAAACCTTGCGTTAAATACTTAAGCAATGTGACGGTCGTTTACTGGGCCGTTACATCATGTAACGCTCCAGTAGTGGGCCGTTACAATGATCCGAGTCCAGAACAATAAAAATAGACTCAGAGAAAGGTGACGGTCATGCATTGGGCCGTTACATTATGTGACGGTCCAGGATTAGGCCGTTACATTAGTCTGAATCCCGAATCAAGAATTCAAACTCAGATGAATGTGACGGTCTTATATTGGGCCGTTACATGTGCCTGACGGTCCAACACAGAGCCGTTACATTACTGATAATCAGAAAACATCGATAGTGTAGTCTAATTAATGGGCTTTAATGGTACAACCAACTCAGCGTCCTAGTGGGAATCCCAAGCTCGCGGAGAATTACGGAGGCCTTGAAACAAGATTTCCTAGTCCATTGGAAGGAATATCCAATAGAGAGGTCCTCAAGTCCAAGAATAATGTTCTTATAGTGTAAAGTGAACTAATGGATAATATACCGGAATATGTGCCATGTACTTATAGAAACGACTCTATTGATAAAGAGAGAATGTATAATCGTTGTGAAGCCAAGATAAACTCCGTCAATACAACATTTAGAAATCATGATTTATAATACAAAACTATAGAACTTTTGGTACATGAAACTAGCATAACTTAAAATAACATGCAATACCTATCATGAACAATTAGATAACTTAAGAGTCACATAACAGGTTAAAACTTAGCTATCTAGGGTTAATTATAAGTAAACTTAATTGGTAACTATTCTGTCATGAGCTGACAGAACACAGAGTCTAACGGTCTAACAGGAGAGCGTCACAATGATTGTGACGGTCTATCGAGGGGCCGTTACAGTAATATAACACTCTTGTCCTGGTGCGTTAGAGACAACGGAGTAAGCAATAGACAACAGAGACTGCGACGGTTCATCGTATGCCCGTTACTTGAGTGTGACGATCCTACTAAGATGCGTCAGAGCGTCTGCTGACAGAAACTGATATGAAACCTATAAGATCAACACACATCATGTCTATAAATCAAATACCATGTCTATCCTAGGCATGATAACAAAGTATAGGCTATCTACATGCATGGGTTTCAGTGAATAGACAAGATAATATCTTTTATTTCTATTTAAGGCTAAGAGATGCGTGAAATGCATGGAGCTAGTAAAACATGAAATAGATGATCTATAATGCATAAAATCTAATCCAACCGGAGGGCTTTTAGTCCTATCAAGATGTTTTTGTCGTTCATGAGATAACCTACCTCTTAACTTGGTTTTAAACTTCTAATTTAGGGTTGAAAAACATGCCCTAGCTCTCCTCTTCCTGTGACTTTTCAGTAACTTCCTTGGGCTCTAACTCCTTGGTTGCTTGGTCTCCTAGCACGAAATTTGGAGAGCTATTAGTCTAATGTATTATAAACAAAAGTTTCTAAAGAACTTACCTGAAAGTATGACTCCTTACCTTGATTCCACGCAAGCAAAAGTAAGGGTTGCTCAGTTCAGAACTAGATCCTATTTATAGGGTTTTGGCTAGAGTTTGAAGATTAGATCGATTCTAGAGTCCTTAATCTGCCAGAATCTAATCCCTTAGAGTCTTTAGTAATGTTATAACTCTTCCCAAGTTGATCCCTAGTAGATAAGATCCCAAAGTTCCAATCTTTTTGGGAGTTCTTTGACTCATGGAACTTGCAGCATGTAACGGTCGTGTCCAGGTGCGTTACCTATCTGTGGCAGTCGCCAGATGGACCGTTACAGTCAACGTGTATAGAGTTTCAATTTAATAAAACTCTTTTATTCGTTTATCCATATAATTATCTTAGATAATTAGTATTTATCCTTAAAATATGTGAATAGACTTAATAACCTTCTAGAATATGGGCCAAACTTAATGGGCTTGGTCCTTAAACCTTTTGGACTTTATTTAAATGGATTTGGTTAATTATTTAACACAGATGGGCCTTATAATGACTTATTAATCTAATAACCCATTTATTAATACATTTAGGCATTTATAAATTCTAAAAAATTATTTATAAATTCAAAAATTATTTACATAAATTTTGGGGTCTTACAGGCAGTATGGACTACACAATCACGGTAGAGCTGCGTGGAAGCACGTGAGCGGTGGATGGGGTCGCGGTGGCAGGAGGCTAATGGGGTCAACGCTGCATGCAGGGGCCAGTGAAGGTGGTTGATATGCTACTTCGTAGTTGCTGGGTCTGCGAGCAAATGGAAGAGGAAGAAGAGGAGGAAGGGAGACAATAGGCTAAAGGAGAATGGCCGAGGGCGAGAGGGATTGGGGTTGACGATAGGTGGTTGCAAGGTATGGGAGCAAATAGAAGAGGAAGGGGGCAACAGGCGGTGGAAGAAGAAGTGGAAGGTATGGCAGGGATCCCGGTGGTCGGTGATGGGACTGGCGGGCGATGCGAGATTGCAGGGAAAAGAAAGGGGGAATAGAGCGAGCACGTTGGAGGCAGTGCATATGTAGCCCGCAGTGGTGGCGACAGGGATGTTGTTGTCGTGTTTGCGGTGGAGGGCAAGCGGAAGGCGGGAGGCAATGGTAACTCTGGGAAGTCACGGTGGCCACGATCATGTTCACTGGCTGAAGCAGAGGGGAGGCTGTTGTAGTGGGGAAGGAGGGCGAGAGCGACAGTCCGGCGGCGAGCAGGCGGCGGTGGCAGGTGAGGCCAGCTGAGAGCGCGGCTAAGGTTTTAGTGGGGAAGAGAATGAAGAAGGAGAGGGCGAAGATGGGAGCCTAAGACGAGATCCAGGGAGAAGATCAGAGGGGAAGGGGTGGCAGAGGAGGAGAAAGAGGGAGATTGAGGTCATCAAAGCTCGGGCGTCAGTTTTGCCGCCATCGAGGTCACCCCCATTTCCTACGTTTTTTATTTTTTATTTTGAAGCGACTTATTGTTACGATTTGTTAAAAGTGAAATAATATCTAAGGTCTATTCTCACGTTTACTCAAAAAATGTCGGAATATATGATCTTTTCTTACATTTATTAAAAAATCGTCGGAATAAGATGACCATATAACTACGCTAGAATGAAACATAAGAAATTTACTTACACATTTTTAAAAATGTTAGAATACATCATATATGCTTACGTTTTTTAAAAATATAAGTAAAATTCGTGATTATAAATCTCATTTTGAATTGATCTCCCTCGCAATCACCCCCCACTCCCCTATAGATGCTGTCGTCATCTCCCGCCCGCATCCTTGCCTATCGCAGCGACTGCTACTGCAATCGTCGTCGTCTTCTTCTTCTTCGACAAGCAGAGTCGAGTAATAAGTGTGGTTACATGAACAACGTAGGGGATAGTGTTTTGAAAAAATTCCCCAATACTGTTCATCCTACGGAGAAAAGGATAAAAGAGCGTAAACGTATCATTTTTAATGTTAACCCCTCACCCGTATAAATTGCAACCATGCATGTCGCAAATGAGATTCTGTTCCTTTCATTTCTTTTAAATCTTCCCTTTGTCAAATGTTGTACGGTGTAAGGAATGATAAAAAAATCGCCAACGGCCAGAAACATTTTCAAACATAGTGTAAGTATTCAGTAAAAAAAATATTTGAAATGTTATAAAATTATTTAGTATCTTTTCTCGAGATTTGTCAAATTGGTTCAGTATGATGCGCACTAGATGCGCACGTATCGGATTGTACTAGCCGGAGATTGATACGACCGACGAGTGATATACAATTGATACGTTCTCATATGTTTTAAAAATTATGTGTTTTATTTTATATTAGAAAAAAACTGTAGGTGAATTAGGTAGGGATCTTATGTTTATCTGTGAACTTACCGGTTCAAAACACATTAGCCCCATGAAATTTTTGTTTCTTTTTAAGATTCTCGATCAAAAAAACTCAAAATCTCAAAATCACTCTTGAGATTCAAATAGGAGACATGATATAAAGAAGACACGGATCACTTGACCAACTGACTTTGGAATTTTTTTTACTATTATATATATATATATTATATAAAGACTCTTTTTTCACCTCGGTATATAATGATAACGAATTGTACCGTATCATACGGTAACGATAAAAGATTGATACGATCGATACAAACGATCCGTCAAACCTTATCTTTCCTCGTGACATATGACTTACCACTTGGTTTCTGTCAAAAAAAAAATAGACATCTTTTATCTTTTACTTTTAACGAGACTTGTTTTGCAACCCCTATCATCAAGTGCTGTGCAGGGGCAAACATATATATCAACTCTCAGACTTAACATGTTAATAGGTATGCCACTTAATGCATTAAGATATTAAAAGTGTAACGGGTAAAATGTTGTATGTTAAGACGTTGACACGTCAAGGTCTTCAGCGTTGACGTGTTAATGCTTCCCAGCAATGGTTAATATGGTAAGGGCCGCAAACTAAGTTGTGCCAGAAGACCAGGGGTAGACAGCACCTACATATCAAAGGTACGTTAGACATAGGAGGCTAATTAATTATCCCTTGAAACATTCTAGATGATATATAATTTTTACTAATAGCAAAGTCGTTAATTTGGTGCTGGTTAGCAATACACTTAGCCCTCAGTGATCTTCTTTTGTTTAACCATATGTAGTTGAGACAAGAAGAGCATGAGGTGATATTATGTATATAATACTAAAGTACCGATTATTGTATGATAGTATTACCTAATATGTCAGGCAGAGTCTTGGAACTTCCAAATGAAGTTGCAGTGCAGACATTAGTAATTTTGTCAGATATGAACACAACATCGTTGAATTTTTTTTTTTTTTGAGGGGGGGTGGGGGGGGCGGTCAAGATATATAGTTACAAATCCGAACAATTACTAGGGCGTTCGGCTAAATATGGATTTTTTTTCTACAGACATAGTTGTGATAATTCTACCTAATTAGGTGATTAATCTAGATGAGGAGGTCCTACCGGGGGAAGTAAATTTCTTACAGACCCCTTCACGTGTAGAGAGCACTCCACAATATATATATATAGTTCATCATAAATCTGTTAATTAGTTAAATCCCACCTCTTACATAATCGTGGGAAGTGAGTTTTGAATCCAAGACGTCCCCAAAATGAAGAGGTGCATGTATTTGCTATGCCACAGACTCTTTATTCAATGATGAAATTCACAATCCACTAACGTTACTTCAATTAAATTGAAATCACTGCTCTAAACATGCTTTTAGTGGGCATGGCACATCGAATTAGAGTGGCAAAATATTTTCCATATTTTTGCTTACATAAACTCTTTTCCTTTCAAGATTTCATATTTTATCTATGTGAAGTGAAAATATTTTTGATACTTTATACTTTTTTACATCAATTAGTAGTTAAGTTGATTTTTTACCTCGGGAAATCATGAGATCCTCGGTTCAAATTTTAACTCTCTCCTTATTTGGGAGAAGTAAGACCATGAGTTTTTTGAGTCCCAACAGGTGACTCGGTAAAAAAAAAAAGAGAATTCTGATTTCTCCGGGTTGAAGTGTACAATTATTAACAGGTAGAATTAAATAACTTAAGTGGCATCATGACTAAACTCATTATTTGATTTAAATAAAATTCATGAAAGTCATATTTAAGACCTCCTTACTATGTCTAACAACTTCCTTATGACAGAATTCATATAATTATCGTTGCACCGTTAAAGACACAAAACAGTGGAAACAATCTGTTTAAAGGAAATTCTCTATTTTAACATATTCTCCAAGAACTAATGAAAGCTGCCATAAATTATAATAACATATCTTTTCCCCTTCAGAAGTGACATATTGTGCTAGCTGGTGCAACCAGTATTGTTGATTGTTGATAACAATCTCGAATTTTTTTTACACTCGTTATTAGATGCTCACTTCCTTAGGTACCCTAAAATCTTCCATCATTAACCTTCGCCATTTTCTTATGTGCCTTTAATATCAAGGTTTACGATACTGGCCCGATACGTCGTGTATCGCACATATCGGATTGTATCCGTTATAGATTGGTACAGCCGACGCGTGATATGCAATCGATACGATACTTATTTATTTTAATATTATATATTCTATTTTATATTTAATATTTTTTGATAGTTAAATTAGTTAGGGGCGTGTCTTTGTCTCAGTTGATTCGGGTTCGAACCATAACAATTGCATGTTTTTTTTTAAAAGAAAGGGCCAAAAGGTCGGCTATGAGATTCGAACTCTGAATCAAACCGTAATAGTTGCATGTTTTTTTTAATTTTCATTTTTTTGAAAGAAAGGGCCAAAAGATCGATTATAAGATTCAAACTCTGAATCTCACGTTCATGTACGCCACTCCTTAACCAATTAAACTGTAAGTGATTTTAACTCATAATTTATTATAATAATTATTTATTATATAGTTGACACATTGCAGTACAATATGACACAGTGCCGTACCATACTGTATCATTAAAGTACCGACATGGCCGATACGACATGATTGTCAAACCCTACGTAAAATTCAGCATTTACATCCTTAAAATAAAGGTAGAACTATAATGTATCGTATGACCCAGGGTTTGCTGACCCGCCCCGACCCGACCCAGGCGGGCGGCGGGTCGCACGGGCTGGGGGTCGTGGCCGGGACGCACTGGACCGCATGGTCCCATGCGTCCCGCCGTGTACCGGACCGGTCCGAGGTGGGTCCGGTCTGGTACGTGCAGGTCGGGGCGGTTCACCCATCTAACGGGCCGGGATGGGCCGCTTCTGCATCCATCCCCCCACCGGCGAGCAGCGGTGTAGGGGCGTTGCGGCGGTTGCGCGCGACGGTGGACGGCGGTCAGCAACGGTGGACGTTGGCTGTGGGTGGCGAGCACTGGCAATCGGAGGTAGGTGCTCTCAATTTTTTTTTTTGTTAAATGGAGGGCGGTGGAGTGTAGATCGGGGCGGATCTGGCCGTAGGGGGGGCGTCTGGTCCAGTGAGGGGGTGAGGGAGGGGGGGCCGTCTGGGCCGCCAAAGGTGGGGAAGGGAGGGGGGCGTCTAGGCCGGTGGGGGGGTGAGGGAGGTGGGGGAGGGAGGGGGGGCCGTCTGGGCCGCCAGAGGTGGGGAAGGGAGGGGGGGCGTCTAGGCCGGTGGGGGGTGAGGGAGGTGGGGGAGGGAGGGGGGGCCGTCTGGTCTGGTGGGGGGGTGAGGGTTGTGGGGGAGGGAGGGAGGGGGGGGGCGTCTGGACCGAGGGAGGTGGGGGAGGGAGGGGGGGGCGTCTGGGCATCTGTCGCCGGTGGGGGGGCCACCGCTGCAGCCGGTGGGGGAGGGGGAGGGGGGATTAAAAAAATGTAATTAAATTTTTAATTTGAAAAAAATTGAATTTTATTAGTTGAAAAATTGAAATTTTGTTAGTTTTTTAAGATTTATTTTTGATGTATTATGTAATTCATTTAATTTTAGAAGTTTTAAATTTGAATTTAGTGATAAATATGTTACAAATGATTTTAAATTGTATTAGATGATTCTATATAAAATTTAATTTGTAAAAAAAATTAAGATTTAATTTAGATGTATTAAATAATGTATTCATTTTTACATGTTGTAGAATTAAATTTATTATTTTAATTTAAATTTAGTTATAACAAAATTTGTAGATTTAAATTGTAATTACAATGTATTAAATAATATTTTTAGTTTAACATGTTGTAGAAAAAAATTAGATTTTTTAACATATAATTTTGAATGTCGTAGAAATAATGATATTATTTTCATTAAATACTATTTGTAAAAAATATTGTACATTGAATTTACATTTATTACTTAAATTTGTTAGTTGTAGACGTAGAATAATGAAATTTCCTTTTTTTGAGAAATTAATACATGGTTTGTTTGTAAATTATATTCGATAGCTCTACGTAAAAATTAATTTACTATAAAATGAAGATATTTTTATTTTATATTAGTTCATTAACAAATTTAGTGATATTTAAAATTTATATTTCTTAAATTTAGGAGATACAGTTAAGCACTCTATGACTCCTAGGGAACGACCAAATGACATTGGATGGTCACACGGAGTTATGTTGGATGGCAACCGTAGGTGTTGGCGTTGCAACTACTGTAAAATAGAACACCGGGGAGGAGGTGTGTCTCGGTTGAAGAAGCACTTGGCAGGAGGAGCCGGTGCAGGATACTCTGAGGTTGCTTGGGTGTACCCATGTGCCTAGAGATGTGAAACTTGCAATGGCCAGGCACCTACGGGAGAAGAGAGCTGAGATGCAAGAAAAGAAAAGAAAGAAGAAAAGAGATGAAGCGACAGTTAGCGGAAGAGCAAGTGGCAGCGACGAGGATGAATGTGTATGGACACCCAGTGACGAAGACCAACAAGCGCGTACTGACCAGCCTAATGTGTTTGTCACGGTGAATGATCCATACGAAGCAGAGTTTCGTGAGGCAGTACGTCAGAGTAGAGATGAGGCAAGACATCCCGAGGAGACGAGAGTGCGAAGTCGCGAGGCGTCAAGGACCGGAGCATCAGGGAGTGGTGGTTCATCTACGACTCGACAACCACGGGGCATAAGGAGTTTCTTGACTGGTGACTCGGGTTCACAAAGAAAAAGGACACAATCGATCAACATTGAAGATGTGGAGTCCGGTGCACTATCCCGAGAGCATGGCAAGCAAACGAGGGTGGATGATGCATATGGCCAGAAGGGCCTAAATGGAAACTTGGACAGGCCGTTGCAAAATGGTGGCACCACGCGGATCTGCCTTTCAATGCGGTCAACAGCCCTTACTATAAGCCAATGTTTCAGGAAGCACAAGTTCTTGGGTTACACGTGTAACCACCTACAGCAAGAGAGTTGGCCGGCATATATCTTGATGAACAACTTGCTGAGATCAAGAGTTATGTTGACTCATTCAAACAAAAATGGTCAAAGTACGGAGTCACACTAATGTGTGATGGATGGTCAGGTACCACAAAAAGTAGCATGATCAACTTTCTTATTTATTGTGACAGACAGGTTTTCTTTCACAGATTAGTGGATGCGTTAGGCCAAGTCCACAGTTACCAATATATTTTGTCATTGATGGAACAAGTGGTGACCGAGATCGGGGAGGAGTACATTGTTCAAGTGGTGACAGACAATGGCTCAAACTATAAGAAGGCTAGGGAGGAGCTGATGAGGAGCAGACGACACATTTTTTGGACCCCCTGTGCAACACACTATGTAGATCTGATGTTGAAGAAGATTGGTCAGCTTCGTGTAGTCAAATCTGTGGTCGAGGTGGCACAAAAAATCACGAAATATATCTACAACCACACACTTGTATTGGCATGGATGAGAGAACATTGTGACGGTGAACTGTTGAGGCTTGGCATCATACGATTTGCCACCAACTACATCACATTGCAGAGCCTTCTGAAGCACAAGGATGTGTTGAAACAAATGTTTAAGGGTAAGACTTGGCTGAGTTCCTCTTTTGTCGCTTCACGTGAAGGAGGGGAGGTCGAGGGGATTGTCAACACCAGTAACTTTTAGGATAGAGTCAAGATATTAGTATCATTGATAGAGCCACTGTATGAGGTACTGAGATGTGTGGATGGGGATAGAGTATCAACCATGGGAATTTGTGTACAGTAAAATTGAAGCTGCAAAGCGGAAGATTCTTGGGACGTCCAAGAAATATGGACCCACTATCTTAGAGATTGTGGAGGACAGATGGGGCAGACAAATGAGCCGTGATCTTCACATAGCAGGTAAATACTTATATTCTCTAGCAATAAATGAGCCGTAATCTTCAGTTGATACTAATATTTTGGACTATCTTGTGATTGCAGCGTACTACCTACATCCGGCCTTTCAATATGCTCGGGGCCTTGCTTAACGATACTTTGATAGAATCGGTCAACATTGTGGTAGACCAATTGTCTCGCAGGCCAACAGATGCTGCTGATGCGTTGAATGAGGTATACTTGGATATTTTGCGAGTGAGAATATGAAATGAAATATGCACTTATTATTTCTGATAATGTAGATGAAAATATTTAGAGAGGTAATTAGTTCATTTGCGACACCTAATGCCGTGGCCAGCCGTGACAGACTCGATGCAGGTAATGTATCTTCACAATGCACATTGTATAGCTTGATAAGTAAATTTTGTATATAATTATTATATTATATGTCATCTGCCGTAATCACAGTTGAGTGGTGGCTAAATTACGGCACAAGTGCACCGACATTAAGGAAGATCGCAATGAGAGTTCTATCACAAACATCCTCGTCAAGTGGGTGTGAGCGCAATTGGTCGACATTCTCCTTCTTACATACTAAGCTGAGGAATAGGCTAACACATCGCAGGCTGGACAAAATGGTGTATGTTCATTATAACATGAAGCTAAAGGTTCAGCACGTGCAGATGGATACAAGGAGAGGAGAGGGAGATTATGACCCAACATATATTGTGTACTTGCGAGACGATGATGACCCTATGGTTTCATGGGTTGCAAGAGCCACAACCGAGCGTGGTGATGCAGAACTAGACGAGGAGGGCGAAGAACCAGGCGAGACACCAAGACCTAATACTTTTCTCGCAGCAGCCGTACAACAGGCAATGGGGGAGGGAGATGACATCCATGTGCAGATGGGTGGTGAAGAATCAGCAACGGGACGTGATGAGAAAGTTAATTTGGATGAAGACCTAGTCATTGGGGGTGGAGACACATCGTATGCATACGATGATACAACATGGGAGCGATTGATGCAACCTCCAGCAATTGAGTGTCCATCGCCAGCTCAGGTGAAATAATATATACAAATCGAATCGCATATTTGATTAGAGAGCGTAGGCATATATCTATGTATGATGATGTAAGAAATATATTACAGGCCGAGCCGGTAAATGAACAGTGGTCTCGGGTTGCTGCACCGCGACATTCAATATCTACGGAACCCAGAAGGTTATCCACTTCTAGAGAGGCTAGGGAGAGTTCGTCATTTAGAGAGGTGAAATTATATTGTCATATGTACATTTATGTGCTGTATTTCATTGGTAATTGATTATATTATCCTTTCAATTATGTAGCCTTTTTTAGCATCCAAACAACCATCTTAGTCTGCTGCGCTACGACGCTCAACATCTAAGGCACCTAGTCAGTCGTCTCAGGTATACATATAGACTTACACAGTACAAAGTAAATTGAATGATTATCTAACAAAGCGTCCGCTTCTCAGACATCAAGAGGGACACAACATGCAGCAGATAAGCCGCCGCCTGCTCCACAGAAGAAAAAATCATCATGGACCACATTATTCAAAAGCAAGAAGGACACGTAACCACCATTAAATCCGATAGATATTGCAGACTTGGAGATATTAGATCCCAATACAGATGATGACACTCTCGAACCCTCTATTGAGCCCCGCATCAGTGGGAGTCATGACTCCGATGATGATAGTACACCGACAGGGTCTTCATCCCATGGAGGTGGCGGTTCTCAAGGTGGTCAACGGAGTCGTCGTGGGGATACTAGTGCTGGTGGCAGAGAGTATAGCAGTGGTCAAGGTAGAGGTCATGGGGGCCGCGAACATGCCGCATGGACAGAGGAGCAACACTTCACACATGCCACGCAAGATGAGGACCACGGTGCTCCACCGCCAGGGACGAGGCTGGCAGTTGATCATTGGGATCCCTACTATGGAAGTTCTGTTGCAGACAGTACTAGCTATCAAGGCATGCTGTCTGATTTTGAGAGGATGAGCACACATGACTCTCAGGGATCTGGAAGCGAGTATGGACGGTCATGGCCGCAGCAGCCGATGTATCATGGCGATTCAGATAGCAGTAGTTCATTCTTCCCATCGTATCCATATCCTCATGCCCATGCTTCAATGCCGCAATATACCGAAGGATACGATCAGCCATCAGCTGCGCCACCGCCGGTCGTGTACGCACAAGGTTCGCAGCAGTATGAATACTACGTACGCATGTACTGGGAGAACTATGCAGGTTCGATGCGTTATGGAGACTATCTGTCCTATCTGCGGACCACATTTAATGTCAGATTATTTGGAGATGGGCGCTGGCCCAGTTTGGGCCCATATGATTAGGAGTATGTATCATTTGTTTATATTTATAAGTAACTAATAATTAATTGTAAATTTCTTCATATCTTGAGTTTTGTACTTGTCATTGAAGTTACTAATCTAAAATTTTACAACATTTGTAGGTCATCATGGACGGACGACGTCACCCTGCGTGGGAGCATGGTTACACTGTTGAGGGTGATCGACATGTGCACTGTAGATACTGCGGACATCGCGTCACCGGCATACACAGATTTGCAGAGCACCTTGCGGGAGTGGGACGCGATTGCTGTGCATGCGACCGAGTTCCTGGGGATGTCCGACATTACTTTCTGACAGAGTTACGGGAGGGATATGTTTCTCGTAGCAGAGGCGGGCTATCCTCTTCTACGTCTAGGGTACCCCCACCACTAGCACAGGGCGGAGCAGGATCTTCCTCCACGTCCAGAGTTCGAGCAGCACCAGTACCAGCACCAGTCGCACCAGTCGCACCAGTAGCACATGATAGAATTGAATGTATAGATGTCGTGATGACTTTTTTTAGAGATTTTCATGTACCCTCCACCGCTGCACATGACCCATCATTTGTGCAGATGGTTACATATTTTCAGTCTCACCCACATGTACCTCCACCCACTAGGATAGAGTTAGATTATACAGGTCATCAGTCTCATGTATCTGATTCTGATTGAGATTCGGGATTCACAGATGACTCAGATGAGTGAGTTTTAGTATTTTATACTTCATGACTAGAGTTGAATGGTGTCTTTATTATGTCTATGTTTACTTTAACATATTTAGTGAGTTTTTTTATCTGTTAGCATTAGATGTTTAATTAAGAGGTGTAATATGTTATTTTTATATAATTAATTGTGTATAATTTAATATGGATCTATTATCATAAAAAATTAACTCCACATTCAAATATTATTAAATATATATAACATTTAATCTTTAAATAAAATTTTATTATATTTTAATTTTTTAAAAACTAAATTTAAAAATTTTAAAAAATTTAAAAATCACGTGACTTGTTGAGAGAGCGGACCAGGTCGCTAGGCGACCTGCCCGACTCGACCCGTCCCGCGCCGAGACCGGGTCAGTCGGGTCGGCAAACCCTGGTACGATCTCATGATTATAAATTATCAGAATAATTACATGTATTTGCCTAGAATCTTCCGTATGCTACTTTATATATTTATATATTTCATATTACTATGTATACCCCTATAATAATCATATTTCATCATATATATCCCGATCATTATGTACTATTTATTTAATTTAATTTTAGATAGATTAAGTTGAAAAAAAAGGTCTAATCTTTCCGTGTTTCCATTGCAATCTTTCATATTATCAAAGAGAAGTTGAACATTTTGTCTCACTGAACAATTAAGACCAAATTAGCCCTAGCCCCCGATCAAAGAAAGCTTTGTTTTTAGTGACAATATAAGAGAGAATAGACTGTGATCTCCCAAGGATGCATAAGCTAATAAACTGCTTTGAATGGTAAAGATCCACTATGGAAGTCTTGGGGGTATTTGGACTTAAAAACGTTAATCTCTTTAACACGGTAACCCCATTCTCCAATACACATTTTCACATTTAGAAGACCTTCAATGATGGTCACCTATCGATCATGAAATGGTTAATCTCTCTTATGTTGAGCTCCCACCAAGCATGGCATGCTGCCGCTTACCCACACGTCCGATGTGTTTTTTATCTGCCGTGCAGTGGGGATGGCACGCAGCCTTCGATCTGTCGCTGTCGCCTGCAAGGGAGGGACAAATACAAATACTGAAGCAGGTGGATGGGTGGGCGAGGGAAGCTGATCACACACACAGTGAGGGGTGTGAGGCGGTGCAGGCAGAGCACACACAGAGGCACGCCTACGATAAGCCAAGTCCTGCGCCATTTGCGCCCACTCCCCACCCATGGTCCTGGCCCCCCGCCCCCTCCCATCTCCGCCAAGGCCGTAGTTACTTTTCTGTGACAACAGATCCTGCCGCTGCCCCTGCTACGGTCCCGCGGCGTAGGTAACGTTAATCTCAAGAGACTGACGCAGAGAGAGAGAGAGAGAGAGAGAGAGAGAGTGAGAGGAGACGTCAGACAACTGCAAGAAAGAAGAGATGCAGAACACAACAGCTGTCGAACGATAGAGAGAGAGAGAGAGAGACAAGGGTAGAGGGAGATGTGGGATCTACTTGCCTTCTCTGCTGGTACGAACTTGTTCATGTGAGGACTGAGGAGGGGTGGGAAAGGAAGGTGAAGATGCCACTTTGGGGGGACGCGAGAATCCCCGTTAGATTTTTCCGACACCCGCACCCTCGTCTTCCTGCGGCGTTCTTCGGCCTAATTTCGTCCGCAAGATTAGTTTTTTTTTCTTCCCTTTCTCGTACTGTCCAGTTATTGTCCATTTTCTGCAACCTCGCGTAGAGAGCGGGGAGAGGAGAGATGGTGTCGGTGTGGACGCCTCGCGGGTGCTCAGGCGGTGTCTTGCGTGCGAGCGCCGTTGCCTCCCCCACCTAAACCGCTTCTTCCCGCTTTGCCCAAGTGCTCCTCTTTCGGAGATGGCGACGGCGGTGGCCTTCTCCTTCTCTGGGGCAGCCGCGGAACTGGGACCTCCCAAACTCCCCCTCCTTATCTGCCTCCTTCCGTAGGAACCCGCCTGCGGCGGAGGCGGAGCTTCCCTCTTTCTCTGCGCGGAACAGCCGGCTTGGCCAAGCTCTTCAGAGGAGGAGCGGCTTGGTGTGTGGGTTTTTCCGTTCTGAACACCATTTGCAGGAAAGGTGTCGTCTTTCTTCGTACTAATTACTCGGACAGCGTCGGTGGTGGCCGAGGTGAAGCTGCATTGCCGACGGTCGGGGTCCTTTCCTGCTCCTTTTCTCTCGGTTCAATGGAGATGGGGCCGCGGAATGCGGTGGCGCCGGCGGGTGTGTCGCCGCAGCAGCCATCGGCTGCGGGGGCGAGCAACAACCTCGCGATGGTGGTCGACAAGAGGCCACCGCACCGGCCCGGCGGGTGCATCGGCATCTTCTTCCAGCTCTTCGACTGGAACCGGCGCCTCGCCAAGAAGAGGTTCTTCTCCAGGAAGTTCCTCCCCCAAGGTAAGGTTCACCACCTATGCCGCCACTTTGTGCTCCCTTCTTTCGTTACTCGATAGAGAATTAGGACATGGGTCGTGATGGATTCCACTTATTGGTGGGGTTCCCATTGTTGCAGACCGTGCGACCAAGCGGATTTCGAAGAAGTTCGCCAGCGAGGAGAAGATGCCGCCCGCGACCAAGCCTGCAGTGGTAATATCCCATCCCACCTCATTTGTCCTTTCATGGTGTTTGGAGGGGCTACATGACGTTTTCTTGCTCTTCTTCTTCTTCTACTGCAAACCTTTTGTGCGTGTAGATTGCTGCTGAAAACCAAGGGAGTTTCCTCAACACCAAGAGGGTGGAAACCGAGACCGCCATCAGGCCTTCTCTTCACAATTCCGACCGGGAGAAAAGGATGATCTCCCCAGGCCTGGTGGCACGGCTGATGGGCCTCGAGACCATGCCCGCCGCTGCCCGCCTCGACAAGCCGAGGAAGACCGTCGACAACGTCTCCTCCTCTTCCGACGGTTGTTGCTACAATGACCACTCAGGCGCCACCTCTGGTTCTCCCTGCCGTGAGCCAAAGCTGGGCGTGGAGAGGGGTGGCAGTGGGCATGGAAAGCTTCAGCTGAGGCCCCAGAAGCTGGGGTTCTTTGACAGGCGGCCGACATCTGCTGGCCGGGTTGGTTCGGAGGCACTGCTGTTCAGCAGGAGCATGCTGGCACGTTCAAGGAAGCAGCACTACAAGCTGGCTTCCCCTGTCAAGAGCCCGAGGCTCTCAGGTCGCAGGAGCTCGGCTCGGCTGATGGAGGCTGCCACCAGGATATTGGAACCACGTTTGCAGTCCAGGAACCGCACCAGAACTGCTCTGACTTATATGGCTCCTTTGCAGGCCAACGTTGAGGGGATGGAGGCCACTCCTCGACATAGGCCTAGCGTTGGTACCCCATTTGTTAGTCCTTGCCATAATTGTGGCAGTTTAGTGGAAGTTCCAGATTTAAGGTTGAAAGCCAATGAGTCTCCGACGATGGAGTATCGGACATCATCTACTTGTTCTGACTTCAGCAGCACTTCTTCTCACAGTGGGTTCGATGAGGCTGCCCCAAATCCACAGGCTATCCCTAAAGAAAACAAGAGGGCACCATCTCTTGCTGTTCAGGCTAAAACCAATGTGCAGAGCCGATCACATTATTTTGTGGAGAGGAAGTCACATTCACGAAATGACTCGCAGGAACAAAGGAAGCCACAATCAGATTCAGCTGGTTCAACATCTGCTCTTAAACAGAACAATTTGAGGCAGACTGAGATGCCTTTGGCTAGAGATGGAACTGCCCCTGCGGCGAGTTTGGGTACCAGACCGCGGCGTAAAAGAGAGCCTAGTTCCTTCGATGAATCAAAGGATTTCATTGCCTCGAATGGAAATCTGAGCAACTGCACATGGGCAAAAACTACTAAAGCAATGGTGAACCGCAGAATAGAAATGGAGAGGAATGGTTGGGAAAGGAAGTCTTTGGTATGCAAAGGAAAGTCAATTGGTAATAACAATCATACTGAAAATATTGCTGCTATCAATTCTGCTTTCCCAAAGAAGAAAGCTGCTGTCAACAACATGCCTAATGGGAAGGGGCCCCGGCTAATAACTGCTAGATCTATCCATGGAAACTCTGTGAAATGTGAAATCCAGAGGGTGGGAGGAGGTAAATGTGTCAGTGGCAGTAAGACTGCAGGTATACAGTCTCTCACAGGCAGTGCAGGACCAGTGGGAAATTGTTCGATGCCATATGGGTCAGTTGCACAGAAGAGAAGGAATGGAGTTGTTCATGGTCATGAAGGCATTTCTGAGTCTGGAACATTGTCAACTAATACAAAGGCTGGAAAGTTGTCATGTGAAAGATTACTAGATAAAAGGATTAATGCCCTAAGTGATCTTTTGGAACAGAAAATAGGGGAGCTAACATGCTTGGATCTGGATAGATCAGAAGGTGGAGATGATGTTAGGCCTACAACTGCAATTCTTGAACAACTGATCTCTGCCCTATCAGCAGCACGAGCCATATCTCTGGAAAAAGATGAACCCACTTTTGGTTTAGGGATGCAAGATGAGTCATGCTATGATGGAAAAGGCCCATCTGGATGTACCAACTCTTGTGGACCAAGACATGACACTATTCAGAATTATCAGGTCAGTTATCTAAAACTTTTAAAATTTGTTTCATGGTGTTGTTTTAATCAACAGTTTACATGTCCTGGTTTATTTGTCAGTTATGCTTGTTTAATATTTAATCCCTTGTCCTTGATGTTTGTATGAGGACAGAGAGACACTAAATATATGCAAGCTGGCTAGCACTTGGATCTCTCGTCACATTTTATGAACTCACTTTTTAAATTCATGTATCTGCAAAATGACATTTGCCATAACCTTTTCAAATCAATTTGTAGTTCAATTGCATTCAAGTAGTGATAACAAATACCTTGTGATTTATTAACTCAAAATGATCCCTTCAATGTCTGGAGGTGTTGAATTCGTATGTGTTTAAACTATGACTGAAGTTGCCATATAGTATTTCTTTTAACTACTCAGCTGAAGTGGCCAGAACCATGATGAAGAAGGGCACCACATTCAGGTTTCTGTTAAAGGAACTACATGAGACTTTTCTATGAGTTCTCTGGAGGTTGCTTTAGGCAGTGAATAAAATGCCCCATGTAACTATAAACCCGAACAGATTTCCTTGAGTATTTACAGTGGACATGTAATGTTTTTGACTTCCTTGTGTGATTCTCTTTTACATTAATCAAATGCCAAGTGGTGATCACCATCTTTACCTAAAATATGTGTTCCCTCCAAGTCAGGATTGATAATGTGGTGAGCCATTGTTGAGCCACGATATTTTATGATATTTATAGAAAGAAAAATTAAATTAAATTATCAATTTTGCCCCATGGTGACACAAAGCAGTATGAAACCCTTGTCGTCACATGCTCGGGTAATTTATACGTCCTTGGGATTCCGTTAGATGGAAATACTTGTATTGCATCCACATGTTTTTACATGTCATAAATTTGTCAAACACCTTAGGGGCAGCACAAAGCAACATACCCACCGAACAAATCAACAAGGAAAAGTTTTATTCAGCCTTTGTGGAGCATTCTTGATAAGCTGGGGGCGTGGTCCCTGCACTGCGGAATCTCTAGGAAGCGAGGCGACATCAAGAACAAGGTAAGAAAACCCAAGAGAAACCCCACGTGCTGCTACCTTGGACTGCGGAGTAGGGAGCAGTAAAAAAAATTGCTTGAAAAGGATTGGTGAAGGGTTTTTTTGGCCCTCCTATGTCACACCTCTCTAAAGCTGAAACACGGAATGTGACACTTTCGTGTACTTAGCCGAGAGTATTAGCACCTGGAAACATATTTATACACATTCCACGACATAAAACCATCCATACTTATCTATATATTATGAAGATAAATTAAACAAGGAATATTTTCCATTCATAATCTGTACATAATACATAAGTGTCATAGTACAATAGCCCACAAGGGCAACAAACAACTCTAATCAAAATACAATTGGGGTAATCCTTAAACCACCGACCTAACAACGACCAGAACAAGGCTTCCCACTTTCAAGCACCTCTCTTCTTGCTGCGCTACTCTGATCTGATTGCCACCTCCAAAAAAATTCCACCCATAGCGCCTGCTCTCACTGATCGCCACCTAACAACAGATGAAAGAACCGATTGAGTACAATGACTCAATAGGACTCTTAACACCAGCACAACACTTCACCCCGCCGATACAACCATTATATATTTTTTGTTTACTATACAAAAACTCTTGCATATAAAAACTATCTTATCTTAGTATAGATATACTTAAGTGCAACTACATGATTAAGAGCTTAACGCAAAATGATCTGGTGAGCTGATTGATCAAAATAAGTTTAGGTGGAACAGTAATGGGGACGCCCCATATCACCGTCTAAAGTTGTAGAAGCCAAGGATGAAAATATGTAAATTAGATGTGGTACTAAAAATATCATGGCAGAACCATAAACTTACAGCATGATCTTTCAACATGAACATGTATCGTAAACTTGTAGCATGAACATGCAACATTGAGAGCTTAGATAGCATAGATTACATATCTTTACAGTCGCTTTCACAGAAGAATCTTTCAATTTATCATGAATAGATTGAAACTAATATGTAACATATTCTCTTATTAGGACAATTAACATTTGGAATCAGTGGGTTAGCGTACTTACACGTAACTAACTTGTAACTTGTACATACTTACATTCTTTCATAACATTTTTATATTATAAAGCTCGTACCCACATCATCGACATATTAACCTGAGTAATTAGAGCATATAATATAAATCCTGAGGTAAGCTGAAGGACTATCACCCTGTAAGAAGTGAGCTCTTATACTTGCATACCTCGCTTGACACCGGCATGCCCCAAGTGAGTCATAGTCTATATACACAAATTTGAGGCCCTTTGACCTCACCTTGAACTTCGTAGGGATTTTCTTAGCCCATTGCCTAGGCATATACCATACACCTGGGCAGAAGAGTATAACACTTTCTTACCTCGCTGCCCTAAGGTCCTGACCCAGTGTGGATGCTACATCGTCCATCCTATCCGCTCAAGCATAGTCTAAGAGTTTAGGGTTCAAAGGAAGGAACATGGCTCTAATGGGGTATTATGATTCAGATCCATCGTTAAGCATGATATAGTACTGGGCGTCCTGTCCAGACAGATCTAGTCTCATAAAATCGGAATTAAACATTAAGTGAAGTAATATCATGGCCTGCATGCACTATTCATTTACTTTAGAAAGCATAAACATGCATAGCTTGCCTTGTTTCATTTACGTACAGAACTTGCCTTCATCATTAATATACTGCACCTACACTTAGACACTTACATACGTAACTCGTCTTGCATACAAACAATCGTAAAATGTACATAGAGAAAGGGTACAAGAATATCAGAATATGGTCTTAATCATGGTTTTTTACATATGGTCTTTAATAAGTTAGAAAACATAGAATATAAATCAGGCAAACATAGGCTTAAGGGTTTGCCTGCATGGCTTGTGCTTTGGAATCTTACCTCAATGAGAATTATCACCAGCCTTCTATCCACCTTCCTTTCAGCTTCCAATCCTACCCTTCTAAGTCCCACTCCTAGAGATGAACAGAATAGAATAGAAAAACACAAGACTGATCTTAGATGACTATAGAGAATGGTGAAATCAAGAAGTTAGAACGTGACTTAGAGGTTTACAAAAGACTTACCAGGAGTAGAACAAGCAAGGAAATCCTTAGAAACACTCAGGAGAATAGCAAGAAGTCAAGGATGGTCTAGGTGCATACACTCCGAAGGGTTTGAGGAAGCTAAGGGGATGAGAGGGACAAGAGAGAGAGAGAAGGAAAAAGAGAGATCTATATAGGATCCTTACTCCCATACTAACGCCATGATCTCCGTATGTCAGACACATGTCGTTCCTCTTCCCCACCTGGGTTATCTTTCCATGCAACAATCAGAGCAGTTAGAGCACCTTCGTGAAATTGTCAGACCTCCTTACCTTCTGTCTTCCGACAATCCTGCCGAACAAACCCTAAAAATGGTATATTTTCCATTTACAAACCCTTCGGACAAGTCACCGACTCCCTGTCACGGCACCTGATGCTCAGTCGCATCACCTAAATCTCTTAAAGATCTTGCACGATCTAATTTTTGCATTTATATATATCCATCGTTCAAATTCCAAGATCTTAAGCACATTGCTTAATTCTCTATCGTCTAAACATGAAAAACCTAAGTTCGTTGTCTTTTTCTGTATTGTCCAAGTTTATCGTCTACTCTCGCATCGTCTACCCCTATCGTCCAATTTCTGTTGTGTCTATTGTTCATCATCTAACTTTTGTATTGAACAAACCTTTCCGTCTAAGTCTATCATATATATTCTTCATCCAAGTCCCTTCACCTACTTTTGCTCCATATAATTTTGCTTCGTCCAAGTTTACCATCCAACTTTGCATTGTCTAACTTCTGGCATCGCCTAAGTCCTTACGTCTACATTTTACATCGTCCAAGTTCCTCTGCCTAACTCTTATGGTACAACTTCTATCGTTTATCGTCTAACTTTAACGTCTATCGTCCAACTTTATTGTCTACATCATCATCTACCTTCTTCTATCTAACTCCAGCACATTGTCTAACTTTCCTGTCCACGCCACCGTCTAACTTTTTCTATCTAACTCTAGTGCAACGTCCACTTTTCCATCTAATTCCCATAATCCAACTTTCTTCCATTTACCTTCTATTGTTAAAGTCTCATTCCATCTAACCGCCATCCTCTAATTTCTATCATCTAATCTTCACTCCTTCCGTCGAACTTCCATTCCTTCCATCTATCTTCTATCATCTAACTCTCTTCCGTCTACTTTTCTATCATCTAATTTCAGTCTATGGCCCAAACCTTTCATTGAATTTTTCACTGCTATCATTTACTTTCTATTGTCTAATATTTTTTAACATCGTCTAATGACTTATTTCAACTAAGTGGATTCATCTAATGGGTTCAGGAAGGGAAATATGATACATATAAATATAAATAAATATATCTTGAGCTTTTTATTATGAGTTTTCATATATTTTAAGTTTTTAAAATTCAGGATGATGCATCCTAAGGTCGGCAAACCAAGAGGAGGTGAAGCCTCCACCTTTCCCTCTCTCTCTTGCGTAGCAAGTGGGAGCGGGCCCCACTCTGCAACTCCCTCCTTCCTCCATTGCAAGCCTCCTAGAGGGGGGTGGGAGGGCGCCCCTCTCCCTCTGCCGGAAGCCCGGAGGAGGTAAAGCGAAAGGGCGCGCACGTTGTGGCCCCCCATTCCCTCCTCTGGATGCTTGGAGGAGGTTGGGGGGATCGCAGGTGGTCTCGGGCCCTGCCACCTCCTCTGGATGCCCAGAGGAGGTGAGGTGGGTAGTTGCAGGTCCCGCCCCCATCTCCTGTCTCTCTTCTTTCTCTAAACAAAAAAAAAAGGTGGGGACATGAAGCCAGGAGAAGGTGGGGGGTCCGCGACCCCTTCTTCCCTCCTCTGGTTGCCCAGGTGTGGTCGGGGGGGGGGGGGGCACGGCCCACCTCCTTCCATCCTATCTCTCTTTTCCCTCTCTCTTACCTAGAGGAACCCAAGGAATCCCACCTCCTCCACCCAAAAATGGGAGGAACTCAATGAAAATTAATGTTGAGTCATTTATTAACCCAAAGCCAGGAGGAATTTTGCATGTGTTCACCTCATTTGGGCAACCAATCCCAAAACCCCTATAAAAGGGGGGAGGCTTGGCCTATTCTCAAGGACTGGAACTTGAACACTCGTTGAAGATCTCAAGCACTTGAAGCACAAGTGCTCAAGCACTAGGAGTTGGCGAAAGGAACAGGAGGATCTAAAGCTTGACGACCTCGGTCATTTTGTAAAAAATCCCACTAGGGGTATGTTTGCATAAATACCCCTACTATTGGGGCGTAGATACCTCTACTATTGGGGAAATGCCCTGATACCTTGGTAAAGTTTATGTAAATTACAGAGAAATGGTGCAATACTCAGAAATGCCAAAATTTCAAGAAATGTGTTGAAAAATTACAAGAAAACCTTGTCATGTTCAAAAATTTCAATTATATCCCGAGTATTTGCAAAATTGCAGAAATATCCAAAAAATTGTGAAAAAACCCTGAAGTTTCAGGAATGGCATAAAAGCCCTAATACTGTCCAAAAATCATAATTATACCCTGCAGCTCCATAAAATTGCAAAAATATCCCGAGTTGTGGGAAAATTGCAAATACACCTCCATCTAGGGGATAATAACAAAAGTACTCTATGTTCATGGGAATTAAGTATATGCCCTCATCTTCACAAAAAAGGTATTAATTATTGCAAATGTGCCCCCGCCTTTGGGTACAAATGGAAAGTTAATCCAACGGTCCAATTGCAATCATATGGCGATCTAATGGTCCGATCATGATATAATTCACATCCCATGTGCCGATTGCGATGTGATGTGAGTCCAAAGGCCAGATCTTGACCCGAGGTTAACTCGATGGCCCGATCCGAACCAGACGCAACCCTCGATGTCACAACGGATAGTGTAGGGGTTTAAAGATGTCTTTGGCAGTTAATCAAAAGTGTTCGGACCTCATACGAATATAAATTAACACTTACTATGGTCGGTGGGGAAAAGTCCAACACATGAACCCTGAATCGTGTGATAAATTAAACCCGTGGAATTAATTATGCAGAAGTTAACTAATTAGCAAAAAATGTGCATCTTTGTTCAATAAATGAACTGAATTTTAATATTTATCTTTATTAATTCCACGTGTTAAACAACCATAAAAATGAAGTTATGCAAAAGATTAATATGCATTTCATGTTTAAAGATATGACTTCTTCTCCTCCTATATTTTTTGTCAGTATGCTTTCTTTTTCTTTCTGAAAAGGAATTGTAGTGTGGATATGTTCATTCAACATGTTTACACTGAAAACAGCAATGATACTTCATGTTTCTAGCATGATAAGTTCATTTGCTGCATTCCTGCTGAAACAACGGTATTTCATGTTTTTGAATCACAATGCATTAAATTCCTTACTTTTGTCATCAAGGGCTGCATGGAGCCAAGGGTGGCAACAATCTGGAGGAATTTATTTACTTTATGCTAAAGATTATTGGTAACCCCTGATTTGGAATAGAAGTAGAATGGAAAGATGTGAAGGACATGCATACTCTGCTACATAACTTGCAATCCATGCATTTATTTGTGAAGGCTTCACTTTATGGGGTGCATTATTTATAGTTATGCATCCAATAACCTAATTATATGAAGTTGCTACAGAAGCATATAGTTCCCGCATGAGCATACCTTATGCTCACCATAGTATGTGCGCCACTTTTTTTCACTATTTAAACATAAAAAGAATATGACAGAAAATTCGAACCGAATAATCCAAGAGGGGAGGGGTGAATTAGATTATTAAACCAAATCGTGATTCAAAATTAAATCTAATAAATCAAAAATTCATTCCACAAAAAACTCTAGAAGAAGGGGGATGAGAGACAATGAGCCAATCATATAAAGATAACATAGCGATTTTATAGTGGTTTGGATAGCGCCGTACTGACCTACGTCAACTATCTAAGAACACTTTGGGATTTCCACTAAGAACCGCTAGACATAAGGGTGTTAGCTCACCACTACAAATCACTTGACATCAAGGTGCAAGTTCACCTCTCAACCCGCTAGACACAATGCCGCTAGCTCGCCTCAACATGTTAGACACAAGGACGCTAGCTCGCCTCAAAACCACTAGACATAAAGACGCTAGTTCGCCTTGAACCACAATATGAGAAAAGGGATAATCCTCCTAACCAAAAGCGGATCCAATGACCTGACCAAAACTTGATAGAATATCACAATAAAAACATCAAGAGAAGTTCTAGTAATCAAATTTGCAGAATGAAGGATTGGATGCCGCTCTCTTTGATCCACACGAAAACTTGATGAGGATTGACTTCCCTTGGGTTTGATTCCACTGTGAAGAACTCCTCGAGGGCTGCTCTTGAGATGAGAACACACAGAATCTTTTTACCCTTGCTGTAGCCGGCTTGGAGAAGAGTACACCCATGTTGTTTTTTTCCTTGTTGCAGCCTTTTTTTCCTGGAAGAGAAACATAGTTTTTTTTTCTTTTCTACAGTCCACCTTTTTTGGAAGAGAAACACACAATGTTCTTTTCCTGCTTTGCTACAGCCACCTCCCTTTTTTGTAGCCCCTCACCCTTTTTATTAGGTTAAGCAACATACTTCTCCTCAATGCAATCTAGCCTATTTCTATTAGGATAAGCAGCAGCCACTGCTTTATTTTGACCAACACGGTCTCCTTTTAGTTTGTTTTTGGTAAAACCTAAAACTAAGGAAACAAACTCCAAAAAATATTTCCTTAATTAGCCACCTTCCACGATAGAGGCCACACCAAAACAAGAAAATTCTGTTTTAGAACTAGAATCACAGATCTCAGCACTTGGTGTCTGGCATGGTTAACAACCGACTGCAGGTACCGTGGACAGTCTGTAGAGGTTCTTGATTTTCTTTAAAGTAACAACTTAAGGACTACAATCAACAACTCCAAAACACACTTAACAACCAGGTTAGACTAACAATAAATTAGTTTTGTAATCATCAAAATAAAATAGGAGAAACTCAACAAAATATAACATGAGAAAGCTGTACCAGGAAAATATGTCTTAGATATTGCATTTTCTATCAGAAAAGTGTAACTTTTCCATGGAAGTGCATGTGTTCTTATCCATCCTTGGAGGACGCATCATAAGAAACACATTCAGCCAATTGTTTTTGGGGAATGCCACCTGTACTCCCTTAAGGTACTTCTTTGGGCACTCCTCACATCACCACTTGTGCATCTGTCTCTTGATGATCTTAGGTACCAGTATCCAGATTTGTATGGCAGAATTACTGAGGCCACCGCCTAATTCATTCATATCCTGCCATGTCAGCAACCCAAAATCCTTAGACACCTGCAACTTTCATATGCCTCTCACTTCTCAGGGCCTTTTGACACGACATATTCATTTGGGACAACAGCCAGGAAAATCTGAGGGTTATATCTATAATGCCAGTGTTGTTTCCAGTGCCACCTTAGATTACACCACGTGAAGTCATCGTCTTTTAGATGACAAGGGAAACCTGGATTTTTTTGGGGAACCCCAGTGCACCAGTTCATCAGCCCTCACACAGAATCCTGTTAGAAATGGCAGTGGGCTGTGCATTAAATGCACTGCCACGTGTTTACGCAATGGTAAAATACAAGCTGCCATATTACTGTAATATAAAACCTTCCCCACTGTTAACTTCCGCCAGTTGTTTCGCCGATTGTTTCATTTCCAAAACGGACGAATACATCCGTTGAGGAATCAACGGAAGCGTCCATCACGGATGGACTTCCTTATGTGATTTTGTTACCGAGATTTACTGGGCTTCTCCTACACTATAAATAGACCACATTGGGTGGTCATTCGTACAGTGACTTTACTATTGCAGAGAAAGTTTTCTGCACTTTTGCTTCCTTCCTCTTCATTTTCTATTCTTTCTGCTGAGTACTTGAGAGCAAGGTTCGGATTCGCAAAGATCTCCTTGAAGACGTGCTGACGGGAGAGGGGATCGCCTACCCGACGTATCTCTCGGACATTGCCACGAGAACCGCACGTCGGGAGGTAATAGAACTCTTAGTTCTAGCGATCACGTGCTTCGACCCAACAGGCTATGTTTCTAACTTTATTTTATTGATTAATTGTGTTGCATGTTCTAATTTTTCAGCAATAGTTCCCAACAAATCCAACCTAGGATGTCTGGTTCATTAACCAGAGACATCCCAACCATTCTGCTATAGGGCCACCCTGGCACCAGTTCATCCCAGCCTCAAGCCCCATGTGCAGTGACAATGTGAGGAATACTTAGTATTTTATTTTGAAAGTGGAGGAGTGCATAGTATAGCTCTTTCTTTATAGATATTTGCTTCACCCCACCTGGATTTGCTAGGAAACGAACATCTTGGGTTTTAAGGCTGCTTATGCTGATAAGAAAGCTGAGTTACTGGTTGAACTCGAGTGGTATCTTAATGTGAGGTGTGCATATTGCACAAGACCTAACTTTCCCCACACATAAGATTGAGAGTACTGTCATCATATAGGATTGACTCTTATGTTAAATTTTATATTGATGCATGATTTTTGTTTCTATGAATGAACTTCAATGAGGAAATCATAGGTTTCAATGGAGGTGAGGTTGCTCTCAAGGAGGGAAAGAAGGTTTATGGCTCTTTTGGTATATGATTAATATCATGCTGCAAGCTTCAATCATCAGTGTCACTAAAGGACAATTGGAGTTTCTTAAGGGATTTCCTTCAAATATTGAAAACCCCATTTTCTGATTCCCAATATGAGTGCTGTGGTCACAGAAACCATGGTCAATGGCAAGTAATTACCTTCTAGAACTTTTTGTGTGTGTTTGGACAGCTTCCTGTTGGAAGCACTTTTGGGCTTCCACAGGTTTAGTGTTATTTTTTATGGGAGGACATCTGCCCTCGGAAGCCATTTATATGGTCTTTTGGCTTCAATAAAATGGTCCGGCTTGAAGCTTTCTAGAATGGGGTAAATGGGGTGGGGGGGGGGGACTGATTGACTGGTGTTACTGCCCAAAGTTAGTTATGTCCACTCCTACCCAATAGTTTTCATGTTGGAAGTGGAAGCCAAACATGCTCCCAACTTTCACCAAACACACCCTTAAAATCATTCAGTGCCATTGGCTCAGTTTCATGTCTATATATGTTGAGTCACTTTGAACTTTATGTCAGCCAGTAGTCTACTGGGAATGTTGGGAGCTTCTACAGTATAAGGATGGTATCAACCATACAATCATCGAAACATTTTTCCCATGAGTATGTTGAGTCACCAGTTACCACCAATTGTTACTTATAAAAGATTGTTAAGTTTTCCTAACTGGTCCTTTTCTTTGACCCTCTGGTGTGAAAACTTTTCATGAATGTTTGTGACAGCAACTTATAAAATGTTACTAGTAAACTTTTAGTTTGTTCACGAAGACTTCAGCTGGGACCCTCAGCTGGGTGTCTTTTTATGCTTTCGTCAGTTATCCTTTTAGTCCAAAGAGGGGGCGGAATTAGAAAGTATGCTTCTTTTATATTTTGGGTGTCAAAATTTGAAATCTGTCAACAGCAGACTTTGGCTGAGGAGGTGTATTCTGATGCCTTTCTGTGTTATCCAAGGATGGTAGTACCGGTATCGGTATCGGTTTCGGTTAGGACCGAAACTGAAACGTATCGGTTTCGGTTTCGGCTGAAACCGGTTCAAAACAGTCAGAAAAGGCAAAAATTATAGTGAGCAAGTCTGCTTTCGGTCGAAACCGGACGGTTTCGGTCCGGTTTCTGCCGGTTTCGGTCCGAAACCGTTAAAAAATCTTTTTTTTTGTATCAGACCTGCTACAGTGAGTAGGTCTATTTCGGTTTCGGTATAAGCCGAAACCGATACGTTTCGGCCGAAACGTATCGGTTTCGGCCCATCGGTTTCGGCCGATACTGCCATGCTTGGTGTTATCTTTTAAGTACAAAGAGGGGATTGAGTTAGAAATTGTTTCTTTTACATTTTGTCTCAAAATTGTTGTTTCTCATTTCCTGATTATGGAACTGGCTGCTTCATTGGTCTTTGCTATTATGGGCCTGTCATACAAGTTGGAGTATAATAGCTAGCCACATGCAAAATTTCAGTGTCTAATGTTCATTTCTTCATCTTCAGGCAGTGGCAAAATCAGGCATTCCAGCCAGGGTTTTACATGCAAGTGATTATGAACAGCATAGTCCTATGTCAATTCTTGAAGCTTCATTCTCGAATGACAGTTGTCTATCTGAGAGTTTCAACAGCAGTTCAGGTATGCTCACTCTTTGATTAATATACTTGTTCTATAGAAAATCGAATAATGTGTATGTATGTGCACACATTTTATATGATCTAGACCCAGTATATCTGCATTTGCATGTAAGGTGCTTGCAGTTTTATAGCTTTGTCATCTATATTCATACCATCTATCCATCTAACTAGGCCCTGTATATCTGCATAGGCAGTAAGGTGCTTTCAGTTTTATCGCTTTGTCAGAATGTCTGTATTCATACTAAAGGCTGCATCCTTATCTGAATCTAAGTATTTCATGTCTTTCTATTACTTTTGCTTAAAAGTTCAGCATGTCCATCTATAATTATTATTTACTGATTGTGTGGAATGCTGTTAAGCAATGGATTGGAGTTAACTGATTTATCCAAGCAATGTGATTTGATTTCAGGGCTCAGACCACATGTTGGATTCATGGAGAGTTCGTTTGACGGACTGCTACGACAGGACGTAGATACATATCTTTCAGATTCTGCTACATCACCAAATATCAATATGGTTGAGCCTGTTAGAGCCCCCTCCTTTTCATACAATCTGTTCCTTACACATGGTATGGACTTGCATAGAGTTAGTTCTTCTGGAAGCAAGATCAACTACTTTATGGAGGTCATTTTGAATGCTGAGCTCTTATTTGGGAACACTTTCGTCAACATGCCTGATGGGGCACCTTTCTCTTCCATTGATCCCATTCTCCTTGATACACTAGAAACTCTTGTTAATGCTCTTCGAGGAGGTCATATTTGCAAGCTGAAGTATTCAGAAGCCAGGGATGGACTGCAATTTAGGATTTTTCTTTTCGACTACATAATAGAGCACTTGGATATGAATTATAGCCATTGTGCCAAGACAGGCTACAAGGCATGGGCTAAGATGCCTGTTTTTACTGGAGACAGGCTCACACTAGAAATTTATGAAGAGATCATAAGTTGTAGAGACCATGCTGGAGTGATCTTAGATGAGATGGTCCAGAAGGAGATGAGTCGCACGGATGGGGATTGGATGTATTTTCAAGTTGAGGCTTTTGAGGCAGGTGTGGAAATAGAGAATGACCTACTGCAGCTGCTGGTTGGTGAAGTTGTGATTGACCTTATTCACTGCTGAGTTACTTGTGCAGATATTCCTTTCCATTAGAGAACTGTTCAGAAAATTTGTTTGATGGCTTGATAGCACAGGTTCTATAAAAGGGACAAACTTGACAATCACTTTGTGCAGACATCAGGTGCAGCATGTTTTGGCTGACAAACATTTCATGAGATGATCAAGAAGCAAACATGCAACATGTGGAAAAGTGACATTTGGAGTTGACATATCTGAGGCATGTATGTAAAATGAGAATCGCTTTCTGCAGTTGCTGGTGGATGCAGTTGCCATCGATCTCTGTTGGCGCTAGTTCACTTTCTAGGGTTACAGAAGCTGTGTATAAAACTAGTGGCTTAACAACTCTGAAGTTCTACTAATTTCATGGCTAACAGCTCTGGGTGTCAGCACCCAGCTTGAAGAACAGTAGTTGGGGTGTTGGTTATCGTAAAATGCCTTTTCCCTCCGTAGCTATGCGATGTGTATTAAACATGTATTACGCCTTATGTACAAATAAAGTAAGCCTTTAGTTAGGTTGTGGTAAATGTTTGCTCGTCTACCTTTAGGCAGAATCACAAAGTTTACTTTTTCGTGTTAATTGTAAGCTTTTCAGCAACTTTGAGTTATGATATTTCCACATTTATTTGCAGTCTTCAGCTTTCACAAACTCTGCTGGATCTGTGTAACGGGGGATTCTTGGTATTTTCTTAATTCAAGTTGCTTAAGTCTTCATGTCTGGGGCACCCATGGAGATAATACTTTATAGTAGCTCTGCTGGAGGAAATCTATTTCTAACGAACGATTTCCCGTTGAACCATGTTCTCAGCCAGATTCTTCAGCCCAAATGTTCCAGGGTCGTCTGAAATCTTGGGCACATTTGATACTGGGCAAAGCAACAGGGCCATGCCAAATGCATCAATAAGCACTTACTACCGGGTCATGGAAATATCTCATGATAAAAGTGCTTGTCTCGATTGGCCTTACCTCCTGTTTTTTCCACCTTGTGGCCACAGCCCACCTTTGGAATTGTCTCCCTCTATTCTTTCCCTCCCTGGAGCATCGCCCTCGACGCCAAGGATCTTGCATGTGAAATGAGTGGGTGACCCTAGTAGCAGCTCACACCCATCCACGTCAATGAGAATGATCTTCACTTCTGCGTCAGTGGAAGGTAAACATCCTTTGTCTTCCCGCATTCACTGTAGGAGTCTGAAGCGGTCGAAGGTGGTCACGGTCGGGACATATTGGTCCTGTGGCACGATTGGCTCGCCGCCATCAGGCTGCACACGTAGATATCCAACAATTATCATTTTACTGGAGTTGGAGGTGGCAGTGGTACGCCTTCTGCCCCTGCAGTCACTTCGGCGCTTCTTTTGTGGGTTCCGAGCAAAGTCGGCACCAATATGGTAGACTGAGAATACACGGTTTACAATATCCTGGGGCTTGCTACCCTTGATGGTAGTAGGCAAGGTCGGTTGCTTCTCGACCACAGAGACGACGCCCAAGAAATATGGCGAGCCGACGACTGGAGGAAAGTCACAGAAAGCCAGGGGTGTGGCTAGGTATCCACACCTAGCATAGGAAGCGATGACCAGTGGCCTGTAAGTCACGACCGCCATTAGTGCTTTGTTGCTGCCGCTTGATGTTGGCCGGTTGCTTGCTGCAACTCGGACGACCCTCCTCTTCCTCTCCTATAAGAAAGGAAAGGGGCATCACAGTCTAAAAGCAAGTGTGACTCTTCTTCGAAAGAGAGAAGGGTAGGAAGTGTCCCACTGGACGTGCCAGTCTGTCTTACACAGAAAATTATTTAGTGAGAAATGTTCATTTTGTTGAATGCACATTTGTAGTTATTTAAATAGCATGTGCATTTTAATTCCGTGGGTTTAGGATTTATCAGACGATTTAGGGTTCGGGTGCAGAACACTTCCTCACCAACCGCAGTCGGTGTTTATTTACATCGGACGTAATCTAAACACCCTTATTTAACTATTGAGAAAAGAGTCATCAACCTAGATACTGGCCGTGATGCTGAAGGTAGGCTTACGCAAGCACTAGCGATCACATCTAATGAGGGGTTTGGGGGTCGTTCATAGTTTAACACTGATGGAGAATCGACACAAAATTTGACACTGGCGAAAGGGGTCCGCACAGTCTGGTACTGGCAGAAGGCTTAGCACAGTTTGACACCAACTTAGGTTGGGCACAGTCTGGTACTGGCAGAAGGCTTAGCACAGTTTGACACCAACTTAGGTTGGGCACAGTTTGGCACTGACAGGGGATTGGCACAGTTTTGCACTGGCAGAGGGCTGACATAGTTTGGTACTGGCAGAAGGTGTCGACATAGTTTGGTACTGGCAGAAGGTTCAACACAATTTGACACTAGCTCAGGTTGGGCACAATTTGGCATTGGTAGAGGGTTCAGCACAGTTTGGTACTGACAGAAGGTTCGGCACAGTTTGGCACTAGCAGAAGGGTCAGCACAGTTTGGTGATGATGGATATGGTGATGTTTTTTCCTTTCCTTTTGGTGTGAAGATGTGGTGATGATGGATATGGTGATGTGAAAGATGTGTGAGAGAGAGTGAGCAAGCAAGTAACAACCTAACTCAAACAACCACCAAAATCAAGAGCATGGGCATGCCATCAATATTCATGTGAAGGAAAAATAAAAACATACATCGGGGCGTGGAGCAAAGGAGTAAAGCAAAAGCACACATTGTAGGTGTGGAGCAAGTGAAGTAAAGGAAGAGAGCAAGCAAGAAGGCAATGATGAACAACACCCAATCAAAGAAACGTGATCGCCACTAAGGTAATTAAAGTAGCGAAGCTAGGCTAAATACCTTGGAAAGAGAAGGATGCAACACCCGCCCACGGGAGATGAAAACCAGAACACTCTGCAAGTAGAAACGGTCCAATATCAGGCCGCTACAGAGAAAGAAACGGTCTTACGATAAGCCGCCACAGTTCCTAAAACGGTCCAACGTAGAGCCGCAAGAGCGCACGGAACATCAGATTGGGACTTGGATCTCCACCTCTCCCGGTCGGCCAGAAGAGTTGGGCCTCGTGCTGAGAACCCTGTAGACCTGCAAAAGAATGTAGAAGCACAGAAAAATAACCCAAATTAACCCTTGGACACATGTAGTAACTATAATGCAAATAAACTAGGTTGCATGCAAAAGGAAGGGGGGATACCTGGGAGGTTGGGTTTTTAACCCCTGTGGGGCGTGAAAAAGATGGGGAGATGTTTAAAAATATGATTGAGATGCAGAGAACGTGGAAAGAAGAAGAGGGAATATGCTTATGAATGCTATGAAGAGGGGAATGAACTAAAGAAGAAATCAACACAATGAAACACTTGGAACTCAATACTCCCTGGACTTTGGACGTAGAAAGCAATTCTCCTTGATGGGTACTTGCTCCAGAATGCAGCAACACCTCGACTTAAATTCCAGAAATCTCCTCTTCAACCCATGAACTCAAGGGTTCTATTTATAGGCCCTCAAAGTTTAGGCTTGACTTGGAGGGATTTCAGCGAAAAAGTAGGATGAAACTTAGCAAACTCTTGAAGATAAAACTCCCAAGAGTCCATAGAAATAAACGGGAGCTTCTAAGGATCACTATCAAGAGAGAAATCACCAAATCAAAACTCTACTTCGACCACGGTGTAGCAGAGAAAAGACAGTTCTAGCAGGACTCCCTGTTGCCTGAAACAGTCCTACGATAAACCACAAATTGGAAGTAACGGTCCAAGATTCGACCACCACCCTTAGAAGATAAGGCCAACGGGCGAGAATTTCGTGAACAAGACTCTAAAGCAAAGAAATGGTCTAAGGTAGAACCGCCACAGTGCCTCTAACGGCCTTACGATAAACCGCCATAGCTCAAACAGATAACAATGGGATAAGGCTGAAAGAAAGACGTTGGCTCTGGACTCATGCGTCAGCAAACGGTCTTAGTATAGACCGCCAAACGTCATCAAATGCCCATATAATAGACCTCCAGAGACAATGTACCAGCAAAATGAATGAAAAGCTCACTAAGCTTCAACCCATGGAAAATAAATCAGGAGCGAGACCCAATCAAGGAGAATAACCCATAAAACAAGCTTCAAAACTGACCAAAATGACTCAGTAAACGGCGAATAACTCGGAGCATCATAAAGACAAATAAGGAGATGACCTAACTCATTGGTCATAAAATGGGTGTCAACAGATGCCCCTCCTTAACATCCTCTTTGCAGGGGAACGAGCGGAGGTGAAGTGAAAACGACATGGAACATGAAGGTGAAATGGAAATGAAGCGGAGTGGATTGAAAAGCGGACGTTAAGGTAAACCGACATCTGTCCTCAACCAATGAGCGATAGGAATCTTTCGGAAAACTTCGAACCAATCACAAGGAGCGGTAAACCGAATGACGCATGCCTGGAGGAACTAACAACTAAGGGAAAGGAAAACATGACCAACCTCCTCACTAGAACACACAGCTGATAGGCAGTCGGAGCAAGCAGAAAATAAAGAGACGAGTAACTAACTCTAGACAGGAATCCTCAGTTAACCAAGCCGAGCAACAAGATCGAAGGAAACCTTCCAACTCAGAGTGGAATGACTCTCCTTACTCAAGACCATAAACACAGTTATCCACCATTACTGAGACACTCAGACAGATGAGGGCACATGAATGCTCAAAGATGCGCATGATGCATGCTGGGCTAAAATAAAAGAAATCATCAAAACGAATGCTAAGAAAAGATAAAAATAGCAAGATACTCGAGAATAGTATTACTAGACCGGACAAATCAGGGTCAAGATACTATCTGCAACCACGGCGTGCAAGATAGAACCATCGTCCCCTGACTCTTCCAACCTAACAGCCTATCCAATGATTAAACATGTGCATCTAGATCATCATCATTTTTGTTAAAGGGGAACATCACATCCCATAACACATGAATGACCAGCCAGTTCTCGAGGAAATATATCATAAATATCATATAGTAATGTATTAAGGGACTAGGGAATCGGAATACTTACCTGACTTACTTGCCCGGCGAGCGGTTGGTAAAGCGTGTGATGGCGTTCATGATTTTGCAACAAGAGGGTTAGCCATTAACAAATAAATCCATAGAATAATCATGAAGCACAACAGATATATCCTCGAAGCATGAAGCATAATGGATAAAGCATTTGTAATTCATCACATAATTCAGCTCTCAAACGGTCTAAAATAGAACCGCTAAAGTATCTCTGACGGCCTAAGAATGGATCGCCAAACTACGTCGGTTCACATCCTTCGAGGAAGGACTCCTTGTTAACAAATGGTCGAACCTAGGACCGCCAAAATACTTTGACGGTCTAAGGATAGACCGCTAATTTTCCTGAGCGTTCAAAAAAACAAACTGATCGTTGATTCCCCCCATTCGCTTCACACATTCAAACAAACGCTCCAAACAACCCAGACCGAAACCCCATCTACCCCAGCGACTCCGGCAACCCACGCCACTGACGGCCACCGCGATGATGCATAAGAAGAAGAAGGCAATCAAACACCTTCAACGGCGGTTAGAGAGAGAAAGAACACCACCGGCGACGGCGGCGACGGCGGAGGTACCGGCAAGAGATGAAGGGCCGTCGGCCCAAACGGAGGGAGACATCGTCCCCACGGCCGAGGAAGATCCCAGGGAAGTTCTGGAAGAGGAGGGAGAGTCCCAGACGGCCGGAGAAGCACCAACGGCGGTGACTGGTCGCCGTTCATCGGAGGTAGGCCGACGGCCCCAAAGCCTAATTTTTAATTTTTTTTCAATCTTTTTTGATGTATGCATGTATGTGGATGGATGAGGGAATGGGTCTGGGGACCCATTAGAACAGATTGTAGGCCATTCTGGCCATTTCCACGAACCGGGGAAACGGGGAAGATGATGCCCGTTCACGAGTATCGTAGTGGTCGTTCCAGTGACCGCTACAGCCTCAGACGGCCCACTCTACGGTCGCTAGAGGTCTCAGACGGCCCAACATATGGTCGCCAGAGAACCAGAGACATGATGTAAATATTTTTGTGTTTTTGGCTTATTTGATTTCTTTGTTGTTTTTGTTTAAATGCAATGTAATGACTGACCTATGTCCTAAATGCGTGCAGGGGAAAAGACGAACCCGGATTTCATGGCTACAAGTTCGAGCAGTATATCAAGCACTGCCATACTACCAGAGGGACAAATTAGCAGCCATGGGATTCAGAGAGCTGCTGAGCATATAGGTTACCTGGATCGACACTGCACTGATCTACGCCCTCCACGAGAGATGGGATCCAATCAGCCGAGCCTTCATCTTCCCCTGGGGCCACATGATCCCCACATTGGAAGATATAGCGAGGATCACTGGACTGCGGGTCCATGGAGCACCGGTGACAGGCTGGACCTATGGAGATTACCGAGATATGGCACATGAGCTGCTAGGACTGGATTTGATGAGGCCAGGGCATCAGTCGTCCATGCTGGGACGAGCGACACTCTAGGAGAGCCTGGGGCTGAGAGGAGCTGCTATATCAGTAGGGGAGCTGCCAGAGGAGCATATAGGCAGAGTGATAGACCATGCCCGAGATAGAGTGGCAGCAGAGCCGGGACCTGAGGGAGATATCATCTTGCGGCGCTTCCTGATCTTGCTGTTCGGGAAGCTCCTTTTTGCGACTAGAGCCGACGGAGTGAGTGTCATGCTCCTCCCTTTACTAAGGGATCTGGATGGAGTTGGAGGATATGCCTGGGGAGCAGCAGTCCTAGCGTTTCTATTCGACTCCTTGAGCACGTCCGACCGGCAGATCATTCTGGGCGGCTTCTCGCCATTCTTACAGGTAAAATGCTCTAAACTCTAAACTTTAAATGATTTTCTATATGCTTGCTACTGTTATATGCTGACACTGACTTATACAGGTTTGGAGCTATCTATACCTCCCTGGCATCGTGCGAGGGACAGAGCTACACCCTGAGCGGATCCCCATCTTGAGACTGTGGGTGGTAGCTCGGGACATGGGATCGATCTTGCGCCTAGCTCGGGCAATTCAGGACGACATCGACACATACCCTTATGCATCGGTAAAATTCTAAACTCTGTCTCTTCTATATGCTTTAAATGCTTCTAAATGTTTATCTAAATGCTGACATTGACTCAATTGCCTTTCAGGTGCGCTGGACACCTTACCGTGACGAGGGTCATGAGGGACAGCCCTGGGTGGAGGCAGCCCAGGCGTACGCTGGATGAGAGATCTGGCTACACTGCATCAACATCGTCGAGCCTCTCCATCACCAACTGATCATGAGGACGAGGGGAGTACACCAGCCAGAGGTGGAGTTCCCCGAGCGAGATGATGAGCGCGTTGGGAAATCGGTGAAGGGACTTAGCGGCGACATTGACTGGGTCACTCGAGCGGTCGACCATGTGCGAGATTGGACGCGGAGGGGTCGGAAGGTGAGGGCCCGAGCTGACAGTGACGAGGCCTACCTGAAGGCCTTCGCTCGGAGGTATGGTGACCGAGTGTTCCGCGGCATTCGATGACCGATATGATTTCTAAACTTATGCTCTTCAATTAAATTATCTTATTCCTATATGTATCGACACCATGACTTCTATATGCAGCTAGACCCGCAGGGCAGGATAGCGGAGCTCCAGGGACTCCTCCATGCTACAGTGCAGTAGAGAGACGAGCTCCAGCATGCGTTGGACCTTCTGGTAAACTTCCTAAACCTTGGACTTAATTATGCTTATGATCATGATGAATGCAACTGACCTTGACTTCTAAAATGTAGCGAGCTGAGGGAGCGCAGAGATGCGGACCGGATGCACCTTCCTCTTCATCACAGCCTACGGGAGGTAGGGCTGAGCGGGACGCTGACTTTGCTCGGGCGGTTGCTCGGGCCGAGGAGGCCGAGGCTTCACTCGCAGAGAGGGTAAGCAAAACCAACCGAGTTCCTTAGACTTAAATGCTTATGATTATGCAAATGCCTTACTATGATGAAATGCTAATGCAGGCAAGAGAGCTGAGCACAACGCTGGCCGAGGCAGAGCGTGCTCGAGCAGAGACCGAGAGATTGAGAGCTGAGGCAGCGGAGGCGACCCGTCTCTGTGAGGAGGTGGCACGATTGAGCGCGGGGCTAGTAGACTTAGAGCGCTACAGGACTGAGGCGCGAGAGGCTCGGCGTCAAGCCTATGACATGAAGATTGAGTTGCGGACGATGGAGAGGACCGTGCGTGTAACGACTCGAGAATCTGATTACCGAGAAGGCCCGATAACCCGAGACTCGCATCGCCACCCACGAGTCCGAAGACTCAGAAGGGTTAAAAGGATGGTGTGGAGACTACACAAGTATCACAAATAATTACAGAAATTAAACAGTTATATAATTAAGCAGGAAATAAATTAACAGTTTACATGATACATGGTCCACAAGATAATAATAAAATAACAACAGCAGTAGTCCACAACTAGTACAGAGACAAGAAAGAAAAGTACAGCTACACGGGGCTCTAACCTCTGGCACTAACGCTGGACACTTGAACCACGCTGAGCCTCAGACACGCTCCCCTGAGGCCGCGACTCACCTGAAACACGGTGAAAATACGCAGGGAATGAGTCTCGGAACAAGACTTAGTAGGGATCACTCGAACCCTACCTCGCAAACGGAGAAACCGCTACGCTAGCAGTAAGCGAGTACCTCGGAAAGGGAAGCCCTGCAGTCTACAAAACACCGATCTCACGGTACGAAAATCGACACACGTGCCACGGTGGAACGACCAGAACACCACGGTCAACACGACAAAACCCGAAGGTCAAAGTCGCACGACTGACAGTCTGTCACTCCCGACTCGACAGGAGTACCTCCCACTAGAAGCACAATCGGTGGCGTCCCCTGACGTCTTACACCGCACCGCAGGTGAACTGCCTAACGTGGTAGCTCCTACCAGAGGCACAGACACCGAACAAGTAACCGTAAACAAGTGACTAGCTGGGGTCACGCCCGTCGGCGTGGGTCCAACCGCCCCCAACCACGTGTGCACACACAGACCGTACGTCTTAGGTCTGGCCTCTAACTGGTTTTCCCCTGGAGCCGGACTCTAGCTACCGACGAGGGGCCCGACGGAAACCAGTCTAATTCATCCTCAGGGTAGCCTCTCCACCACTCCCTGGTGGGTCCACTCGCGTGCAGGCAGGCTACGACTAGTAGAGGGTCACTATGGAGTAGACTCTCAAGTCAACGGAAAACAACGTCCACATCCGACGACGTACGGGGACCGTCCCACATACCAGCACCGTCGCACGGTGACCACGGTCGGAAAAGAAACAGGGTTGCAAACCACCCGGGGCAACCTTGAGCTTGACGATCTACCCTAGACGCGTCATAGGCCCTGACGGTCTAAGGCTGGACCATCACAGCCATCTGACGGCCCAACACAGGGGCGTCAGGTCCTCGGTGCAAAAACGACTGTGACGCGCCTACCTTGGTGCGTCACAGGCCCTAACGAACCCAGCCTGGTGCGTCACAAGGCACGAAGGAACAAACTGTGACGCGTGCCACTCGGTGCGTCACAGACTGTAACGGACCAAGTCTAGTGCGTTATAGGGTGGGAATGCGTCCACTCTAACGCACCCACACAGGGGCGTCACAAGGCTGTGACGCGCCCAGCCTGGTGCGTCACATGCCTTGACCCCCAACGGTCAGAACCAACGGTCAAAAGCCAACGGTCGAACGTCCCTCACGGTCCAACCCAGGTGCGTCACAGCACCTGTGGCGGTCTATCATGGGACCGTCACAGCCCACAGACTCCAGCTGGGTGAAAACAGGACTATGACACACCCATCCAGGCGCGTCACATGGTGTGACGGTCACTGGAAGGACCGTCACACCCGTCCGAGGGTGAAACGGCGTGAAACGCCCAAAAATTCTAACCACGCCCCCATGCCTCCATAGGAGAGAGGAAAATCAAAGGGGAAGACCCCTGGGGACCCCTAGCATGCTTCTAAGCCATCAAAACACCGAATCGCGGCCTAAAAACATAGATCGGGCGAACTCTCCCAAAATCATGCTTTTGCCCAAACCCGCTCAAAGACACCCCTCTCGGCTCCCATTCGGCCTACAAAATGCGGGGGATGATGGGATGAGCATAGAGATTCGTCCCCCTACCTCAATGGAGTAAAAGCTCCGCTGAATCAAGCTCAAATCACTAAGAACGCTTTTGGAAACCCCGCTCCTTCACGCTTCCCACGAACACCGCACGCCCACGAGATCGCCTCGCCGCGCTATCGCCTCGCCGCCGTCTGCAGCCGGAGAGAGGCCCGCCGCGTCGAAATGGGAGAGAGAGAGGGAGAGGGGGGTGTGAGCGACGTCACGCGGTTCAGGGTGCGAAGAGGACGCGGAGCGCGCGGGCTCCTTCTTTTTGTTTGCTGCAACACAGAAATAAGAGAAAAGAGAAGGGGTCACCACGGGAGATTGCTCCGGTGGGGCGAGCGGGACAAATGTAATATAGCAAGATACGGGGGTTAAACGGCCATAGCGGGAAGTGACTCGCCGCGACCTCGGGGGGACGGGAATGGTGCAGAAATTAAATAGCAAGAATTGAAACGGCCATTGGGGAAGTGACTCGCCGCGGCCTCGAGAATATGAGCAGATAAGAATATAACAGAATATAAGGAGAATATAAAGAGCGGAAATTTAAACGGCCATTGGGGAAGTGACTCGCCGCGGTCTCGAGAACATGAATAGATAAGAATATAATATATAAGAACGGGAATTTAAACGGCCATTGGGGAAGTGACTCGCCGCGGCCTCGAGAATATGGAATAGATAAGAATATAACATATAAGAACGGAAATTTAAACGGCCATTGGGGAAGTGACTCACCGCGGCCTCGAGAATATGAGCAGAATACAACAGAATATAAAGAGAGTATAAGAACAGGAATTTAAACGGCCATTGGGGAAGTGACTCGCCGCGGCCTCGAGAACAAGATGTGATCGCCAGGGGCCGAAAGACCCCAAAATAAAGAAAGTGATCGCGCCTACCTCAAGAGCGGGAGATGGCGGGTTGCTTCTTCCTCCTCCTTCGGCCGGCCGACGGAGAGGGCTTTCCTTGGGTACCCTTGCAAAACAACGACAAACAAGTAACGAGTGGATTAGAAAGATGGAGGTATAGTATTCAAATCCTTGCGATAAAAATAACGAAATGATGGCCAGACACACACCTGGTTGGTGTTGTCTTTTAAACCCCTCTCGGACTCGAGTAGGAGGAAAATGAGATGATGGATGTAAGAAGTATATAAGAAGAGGCGCCCTTATGAAGGGGGATAGATGATGCGAGATGATGAATGTAAAAGAACTAAGAAGAAAAGGAAAGGATTGGCTTATTGGATGTGCCGATGGTGAAATCCGGCGGAGCTCCGGCAGCGTAGGGATGGCGTGGAAGCGCGGTGGATGAAGACGACCTTCCTCTCGCGAGCGTGGGCACCCGAGAAGCCGGCAGAACCTCCACCTACAAAAGACCCCACGGGTTAGAAAATGACTCCGGTAGCCTCTGGGCTCCGGCAGCCTATCGGATCTCTTCGAAGCTCCCTTAGAACTGAGGGGGTGGGCCTCTATTTATAGGGCTCCGGAGGGTGGAGGCGTCCAGGACCCTGGACACCTCCATCAGGGCCGAACTAATATTTTATTCTATTTTTATTAATTTTTTCGAAATATTTTTGTGGAGGCGTCCAGGGCTCCGGACGCCTCCAACAGGTCTACCGAACACCGCCGACGGCCCCACGCGGTTTGGCATAACGCGTGGTTTTGTGAGCGGCGCCTCGTGATTAAGAAATCGGCGCGTCCAGCTTCCGGGACGTCTCCATAATTTGGCTTTTTTCATACACGACGAACCGTCGTTCGGTGGGCGGCGCCCGTGAGGGAGTTGATGGAGGCGTCCAGGGGCCTGGACGCCTCCATTAATATATTATTTTTTATTTATTTTGTCTTTTTATGCCAACTGGCATATATATATATATATATATATATATATATATTATATTTGTTTTTATGGAGGCGTCTAGGGGCCTGGACGCCTCCATTAATATATTATTTTTTATTTGTGTTTTGGGTTTTGAAAAATAAAAATAAATTAAATTAAAAGAACGGGGGCGTCCAGGGGCCTGGACGCCCCCATTAAGACCCACCCGGGTCCTCAGTTCAAGCGTTGGCGGCCGCCCGGCAGACACCCTTCTTGGTTCCGGAACCTCCTGATGCGTCTGACTGGTGTTGATGCCGTCCGAATGCCGTGACGAGACGATTCCGGATGCCGAAAAGGGCGGAAGAAGACTCAAGAAAAGGAAGCACTCGAGCGATTCAAAATGCGTAAGCCGTTGCGGGGCGTTGTATAGTAATATGAGACTTTCTCGAGAGACGTCAGGAATGGCGTGTCTACAGCTGCCCCGCCTTGGCGTCTGCTTTGCAAGGGAGCGACACGTAGTGGAATGGTATCGAAGTGGAGTGAAATGAAGTGGGAGCGGAGTGATAAGTTGATGCCAAGGTGTGATGAGACACGCTTTTGACGTTACTGTTTGGAATCTTTCCTGAAGTTTCAATGAGGCGACCTCGAAGAAGGTCTTTCAAATTTTGACGATTTGCTTGGACGGAGATCAAATAAGGGAGATGTGCGCTCAGGCACGAAACAAAAAGAGACCAACTTCTCGGTGCGGAAGTACCTGGGTCATAAACCTGTAGGTTTCACCTTTGGGGAGCGGTTACCAGCCAACGTGGAAATGCTGCGGCCAAGGTGGGTCAAATAAGGTAAAAAGCAAAGGAATATCTGAGGGTCTGTCCAAACAAGGGTCTCCTTTGGAAGAGCAACGTAGGGCCGTTTCAAGGAAACTCAGTATTTCATTCGGAGTGGAATATCTCATATTTGTAGGAATTGAAGCACAACGGCCTTCGCAATCGAATCACTTGAATGATCTTCCGCAATAAATCAAAGTCCTATATGAATGCATGCTGGGTTAAAATAAAATTTTAAAACAAACTAAAATAGAAAATAGCCAAGGATAATATTGTCAACTTGTTAAGAACGGGTCAGGATACCAATCCGGTGAGCTGATACTGGGCTGGGGCCCGTTTATCCGCGCACCAACTCACTGACTGGAACCGTCGTCCCCATGCTATCACAAGTTAACGGCCTATCCGTACAACCTAAATTCTTCCGGGATCATCACTGTTTTTGTTGAAGGGGAACTCAAATCCCAGATTCGTTCGGGCCGCAAGGTCCTTGACATGTTATAGTAGCGTAGGTATCATATACTACGATGCATGACATGGTGGGACCAACCATTGAAAGGTGGGACAGGAGACAGGACAAAGACATCCGTTAGTAAAACCTGCACAGACTAGCAAACGTTATCAGAAAGTAGCAGAATCACACCACAGTACAAAGGAGATCCAGACAAAATCTTGATAATGACCACTGATGTGACATGTTCCGTCCTGTAGCGCCCCACCCTTCCTATAAGAACTCCCCTTAGGCTAGTTCATTCAAATGCACCAAGGTGGGTTTTGGAAGCTCAGGAGAGGAAGGAGAGGGGGATCTAGAGATCTCAGGATGGAAGGAGAGTCTTCCCGCGTTATGAAGAGGAGCAGGCCTAGCAGCGAGATCAGGCGACTCTCCGACCTCGAGGGTCATTTGAGTGGGACGATCATGTCGCATATGGTAAGCTGATTCTTTCCAAATTTTTCCACGTGAGCCTTCTTCTTACTTCCTTCATTTCTTCTTCTTTCTTTTCTCTTCCAGCCATATCCACTCTTCCCAGGCCCGAGGAAGTTTTCCAAACTGCCATGGCTTTCAAAGCTAACTTCCAACATCTCCATCGGCATGAGGGCCATACTCTCGAAGTGGTATCTGCAGGGGCTCCTTATTCACGCCAAACACTATGAGAAGATTCGTATGGACTGGGCGGCTATGGGCGCACTAGTGGAGATCTGGCATCCCCAGACCCACACTTTTATCTTCCCGACCTTCGAGGTGACCATCCTCCTCGAGGAGGTGGAACTTCTGCTCGGATTGAAGAAATTCAAGAGTGACGGGAAGGTGAAGGCTATGCGGATGCTGACACGGGGGACTTCCGAAAGCGTTCTTGGAAGCTTCATGTCGCCCGACGCAGCCAGAAAGGTCCGTACTCAAAAGGGGATCGATCTCCAAAAGCTTGCGGAGTGGGTCATGGACGCCCTGAGAGGGTCACCAGACGATGACTATTTGGAGGGAATCATGAAGGGGTTTACCATTTGTCTGGCGGGTGCTCTCTTGTTTCCTTATACCAACAACATGGTGGAGGAAGACCAACTGAGTGCTATCTGTGGGATCTGGCGTGGAAAGAGGGTGGGACCCGCTGTCCTCGCCTACCTGTATAGTGGCCTTACTGCCTCGAGCATGGGTAAGCCTCCTTTTGGTTGCGCACTTGTCCTGAGTTGCTGGCTGGATTTGCATTTCAAGTTTGATCACCGTGAGGGAATGCCAACCGCTTCGAAGCTCTTCCAACAAAGCCCTCTTCATCACATAGCCGACGTGTTAGGGTTCGGTGGTACTGTAGTGAACCGCGTTCCGTGGCTGAAGAAACGTGAAGACTGGCGGTCTCACTTCCCCACCGTGACACAAGGCTTCTTTACTCGCGCACCGGCATGTTTGCTTTCGCTTGATCTCCTCATGAGGCCTTCCCCCGAAGTTGATCTTCAACTGATCGGCGCGACCGAGTTTGTCCTTTATAACGCGCATCGATGCTACCTCCAGGTCGGCATTCCACGCCATTCGTTCCCACTATCGACTAGCATCGTTCCTTTGAAGAAGAGAGAGTTGGGTACTGAAGCGGATGCGAAGGAAGCGAAGGCTGTCAAAGCACCCTGAAAGACAAGTGTTGCGGGAAAGGCCTTAGCGCACGTGGGGGAAGAATGTGAGCTGTGGAGGGCTTATGTAACCGAACTGGGGAAGTTAAGGCCTAAGGCGCCTAAGCCCCTGATGTAGTTCACTCTACTTTTCTGATGGAATAAAATCTGGCATGGATGTTTTGGACCCTTGTCCCCTTAATTATTATTATCTTTTTTGTGGTTTTTCTTTTTCTTTTTCTTTTGTTTGGATTATATACATACGCTTATCTCTTTTTTTTCCTTTTATTATATATATTTTTTGAAATTTTTATTATGGGGGCGTCCAGGGGCCTGGACGCCCCTAATTTTTTATTTATAATTTTTTTAAGTTTTTGTTTTGGGGGCGTCCAGGCGCCTGGACGCCCCTAATTTTTGAATTTTGAAAAAAATAAAAAAAAGGTGGGGGCGTCCAGGCGCCTGGACGCCCCAATCAGAGTGGTTTCTATATATATGGGGGGCCTCACCCCCTGCTCACTTGTACTGTTCATTCTGACGACCCCGTCACCCCAGACGACCCATTCTTAGTCCCAATGGAGCGAGGAGGATCGAGCCAGGGTCCAGAGAAGCGAAAACGATGGGCTCGTCGTCCGAGGAGGCCGCAGCAGAGGAGATTGCTGCGGAGGAGGGGATGGAGGTGCCTCTTCTGGCCGCGGAGGCCGCTGCGGGCGTTGGCGACGTGGGAGAGGACGATCACGACCCGGTAAGCCCTTCGGAACTCTCACTCTGTGGTTCAATAGGCTAAACGGACGGGCGAGAGGCTGTGAGAGAAGGCCGGGGAGTGAGGGAAAGGAGGCGTCCAGGGCCCTGGACGCCTCCACATTTTCTTTTTCTTTTTGTTTATTTATTTATTTACGTAAATAATAAAATAGGATTTTAAAAATAAGGAGGCGTCTAGGACCTGGGACGCCTCCATAATAATATATATATTATTAATATAATTTTTGTTTTGGGTTTTTCTATAAAGAAAAAAAGGAAAATAGAGAGGAAGCGTCCAACGTTTTGGACGCCTCCATAAAAATCTTGAAATTTTTTAAAGATAAGATAACATAAAATAAATAAGTAGAATATGTAGTGTTATTGCTTAATATTATTCATGATGCTGATGTGTTCTTTGTTGGTTTTGTGGTGTGCAGGGCGTGATGAAGGGCCGGATCAGCTGGTCCCTAGTGGTGGCAGCATACCGTGGGCTGCCAGACTTTCAGAGGGCGCGTGTGGACGCCATGGGCTTTGGAGCCTTCCTCAGGATCGAGCTCTTTCGGCTCGACCTTCCTCTTATCCAGGCATTGAGAGAGCGGTGGCACGCACTGAGCCGGGCGTTTCTGATGCCCTGGGGGCACATGGTGCCAACACTAGAGGACGTTGCTCGGATCACCAGGCTACGGGTGGACGGAGAGGCGGTGAGTGGTGTCACCTACCCCGACTACCGAGAGAGTGCCATGGACCTGCTGTGGTTAGAGACGAGCGTGACTGACAAGGACAGCAGGGTAGTCGGCCGAGTGGAGATCATGGAGGCGCTCGGATTCGTCGACCCACGCCAGCGGGTTAGCGAGGCTGGAGCGGAGTTTCTGGCCCGACTGGAGGGAGACGCTCGTGCATCTTTCACCCAGGACCCGAGCGAGCGGGAGCTGGTGGATCTAGACCTCCGGAGGTTTCTTTTCTTCTTCCTGGGCCGCCTTCTGCTAGGGACGAAGGGGGATGGCATCCACTGCCGTTTCCTCGGGATCTTGGCGGATCTGGACAGAGTGGGACACTACGCGTGGGGAGCGGCTCTGCTTGCCCATTTGATTGCTGATCTCTCCCAAACTTCGGAGAAGGAGACGACAGTCAGTGGCTTCGCACCTTTTCTTCAGGTAAACATTTTATTTATGCATTCCCATAGTTAAATATACAATTATTGTACTAATGATGTATGATGGATGCAGGTGTGGAGCTATTACTATTTCCCGATGGGGAGGGCTAGGCATGGGAATAGGAGGGCCGTGCCTCTAGCGCGGCGGTGGAGGCCCGTCGTGGTTGCAGCACCCCACGGCTACCAGCTGGCGTCACTTCATCGGGAGCTGAGCGAGTATCCCGAGGCCATGGTATGATGCGTATGGTTTTTTGTGTTTTCTTATGTGACTGAATGGCAACTAATATGATGTATGTATGATGATGTAGGTGGTGTGGAGACCCTACCTGGGCATGGGCGACGCTGGCCAGCCTTGGGTTGTAGCGGGTCTTCCTCGTTTCAGGCGGGACGTGTGGGTCCATTGCCTGAACGAGATCGAGCCGCTTCGGCTGAGGCTGGTTATGAGGACGTTGGGGCTAGCCCAGGAGTGGGTTGATGTAGAAGAGCCGGCCCGCATCGGGCGGAAGACCAAGGGGAAGGCGAAGATTGTGGACTGGCGTACGCGCTTCCCAGCACAGTATCAGGACTGGCAGCAGGGCGGGGTCCCAGTGGTATCCCATGTACAGGGCAGCACAGATTACATGAGGCGATATCGAGCTACGTACGGGGACCGCCTCTCCTTGGGTGGTATGGCAGGGGTAAGTGAAATGAAACTGCTTCACCCTTCTATATGTATATGCATGTGGCAGTAACTTATGTGCAATGCAGGATGCTCGTGACAACATGATTGCCAACTTGCGGGCCCAGCTGGCAGACGCCAGGCGGCAGTTAGTGGCCATCCGACAGGAGTTGGAGATCCTGGTGAGTCTATGCAATGCATTTTTTTTGTGACCTAGATTTTTGATGCTTAGCCTTTGACTGACGTTTGCCCCGTGTTTCAGCGGGCCCACCAGACAGCGGCAGTCGGGACGGCTGGTGGAGCGGGTTCCAGTTCGCGGGGCCCTCCTCCGGAGGTTTCTGCCCTCCAGGAGCAGCTGGCGTATGCGGTGGCTCGGGCTGAGGAGGCCGAGCGTGACCGCGAGGCTCGAGTGAGTGCTTGCTTGGCCCTGACCCTCTTTTAGCTGCTTTCCTTCTATCACTGTTCTCTTACGGTGCATGAGTGCTTTGACAGGTGGCCGAGATTCGGGAGGCCCTGGCCCGTGCTGTTCGTGCTGAGCAGGAGCGCGATGCCTGGGTGGCAGAGCGTGACGCCCGGATTGCGGAGCTAGAGGAGGAGCAACGACGGGAGGCTGAGGAGCTTCCTCGCGACGTAGTGGATCTGCGGATCGCCCTCGAGCTGTCGAGGAGAGAGGCGATGAGGGAGAGAGAGGAGAGGGAGAGGGATAGGGAGACCGTGGAGAGAGAGAGGGAGAGGGATAGGGAGACCATAGAGAAAGAAAGGGAGTACAGGATGGCAGAGCGATATCGAGATTGGGACGAGAGGAGAGCTCTGGTGGCCCAGGTGTCGGAGCTCCGGCTGAGTCTTGGCACGGTGGAGGGGAAACTTCGGGAGAGTGAGGAGCGGTATCAGAGGGCGAAGGAGCGCGGGGCGCGACTTCGTCAGTCTGGTTCCTTTTCTGTGGGCAGCTTTCTAGTTTCTTCGGCCGAGCAGCGTCGCCGCACCTTGGAGGCTGGCATGGTGCCACCTGGAGAGGCGAGCACGGCTTCTCAGGGCTCGCAGAGGCCCCCTAGGGATCCCCGTCAGAGGAGGGAGGAGAGAGATGACCAGGAGGGTGGTGGTGAGAGTTAGAGAGTTGTTTGTACACCCCACCGTCCTCACTGTATGATGTACTTTTGACTGTTTGTATGAAATAGATTTCGTGTGGTTCCTTTTGTCGTGTGCCCTTTTCCTTCATGCACTTTCTTTCACACCACGTTGTTCACGCTTCACGGGACTTTGCCCTGGACAGGAGGGAACTACTTTGCATGGAGGGTTTTTTGTTCCCCTTTTTTTTCACTTTCTTTTGGGCGCGTCCAAGCGCGAGGACGCGTCTTAATCCTCAAATTCAAATTTAAAGCGACGGGTGGCCTTCCTTCTCCGTGCCTTACCCGCAAACGAGCCCGCCTTCCGCCGAAACTTGCTCGCCCGTCTTTGTCTTCTTCCCCTCGATTGATGGAGTTCGGCGGTCTGGACCACGGTGAAGGTGGAGAGGTACGCGGGACCCCTCGCCCAAGGAGGGACGCGCCAGAGCACGGAACAGAGTCTATGGAGGAGGAAGGGCCGCTTCGGGCCCCCGAGGGACCCGAGGGGCCCGATGTCGCGGAGGGAGGTGAACACGGTCTGGTAGGTGCTTGGTTTTCCCCCTCTTTGATCCATTTTGAGTTTTGAAGCAAGCCGTGCGAGGGGGGAAAGGGTTCGACGAGTTTTGCACTTAAATGATGGATGCGTCCTAGACAGGGGACGCGTTCTTTTTGACTGATGTGGGACCCCTTTCTTGGTGCAGGACATGGCGAGGACCCCGGGCCTGGCCGATTAGTGGGCGAGTGAGGACGAGCCGCGTCAGGAGGGAGAGTCGCAGCAAGGCGAGGCTCGAGGACTGGCACGTACGTCTCCCTGGACAGCAAGGGAGTGTATTGGTGCAGGACAGCGCCGACTTCCTGCGGCGGCAGAGAGAGAGTTATGCGGGGCTTCCCCAAGCTGGGGGCACGCGTGGCATCGGCGGCTCGCGCGCCCAACTGTCAGAGGCTAGGCGGCAGCTGGCCGTCGCTCAACATGAGCTGTCGCTCCTGGTAAGTTACGTGCCGCACTTTTATCTTCAGATTTGGGAGTTTCACTGACGGCCGTTATTTATTTTGTTCCAGCGTGCCCAGCAGACAACGACGGCGGGGATGATTGGTGGCACATCTTCTAGTTCCTCGGCCCCTTTTCTCGAGATTGCCTCCCTCCGGGAGCAACTTGCCGGTGCGGTGGCTCGGGCGACCCGGACGGAAGAGGAGCGTGATGCCTGGGTGGCGACTGTAACGGAGCTGCGGCATCGTGGTGAGGAGAGACCTTCTCCAGACATCCTGGAGTTAAGGGTTCTTCTGCAGATGATGAGGAGAGAGGCAGAGAGAGAGAAAACCGAGAGAAGGTCCGAGCGACATCGGGATCAGATCGAGAGGAGGGCCTTGGAGGCCCAAGTGAGGGAGCTCCAACTGGGCCTTCAGGCCGTCGTGCAGAGGCTAGGAGGGATGGAGACGCGCTACGAGAGAGCGCGAGAGTTCGGGGAGCGACTGCGCCAGTCTGGTCGCTTTGCCGCTAGTGGCTTCTTTGCCACGCCAGGGGAGGAGCAGCGAGTCATTGCTATGGAGCCGGCGCCACGAGGTGAGGCAGGTGCTGCTGCACGAGGATCCCAGAGGCTTCTGAGGGACCTGCACCTCAGGGGAGAGGAGGGGAGCGCCCAGAGAGATTAGTGATGGTGAGGATCGGCGAGCTGGTGGACTCGCCTCCTCCTTATGTTTATGATATTTTTGACAGCACATGTAGAATTATGAAGGGAGTGATTTGATTTTCTGCTGCTTGTTTGTTCTCTTGTGCGTTCCTTCTTCCCCACACTTCTTCTCCTTTGCACTGTTCCCATGTGATGGGTCTGCCGATACTCCACCCTAAATAGAGAATCGCGTCTTGTTGTGACCATTTCCCACGGGAATCTGCCGTCGAAGTCAATAATGACTGCCCTAGCCCCTTTTCCCGGATGTTGTGTCAAATTTTGCGGACGTCCTTCAAAACATGAAAGGGTTTCCCTAGACAACATAGGGGGCTAGTCGTCATATTCTTCGTCTAATCAATCACCCTGTGCGAGCGGTGAAGTGACACACGGGACCGCATGGCAGGTGCCTCATTGCGAGGGCTATCATTAAAGGTGATGGAGGCAATCTTGACTTGTACTCCTTCCATTTCTATAAATTCGTGTCCTTTTTATCCTCCCTGGTATATCGAGAGCTAACTCGAGGAGCACAAGTTCTCACGGGAGAAGAGGAGTTCAAAATTTCGAGAGTTGGATGGAGGGCGAATCTTCCCACTCCTCGAAGAGAAGCAGATCCAATGGTAGTAGTTCCCGGAGACTTTCAGACCTCGAAGGGCACTTCAGCGAAAGGGCCCAATCACAACTCGTAAGCCAAGTTTTCCTGCCCTTTTTTCCATTCTTTTTTCTTCCTTTCTTTCTGACCAAACCTCCTCTCCATTCCCTGCATGTGTAGAGTGTGATGAAATCACAGATCTCATGGGAGTTGGTAGTGGCAGCATACCGAGGTCTCCTAGATTTTCAGAAGGCCAGGCTAGACGTGATGGGTTTTGACACCTTTCTTCAGATCGAGCCGATCCAGCTCGACCTGGTCCTGATCCAAGTCTTGTGTGAAAGATGGGACCCAGTGAGTCGGGCATTCCTGATGCCCTGGGGGCACATGGTGCCCAGCTTAGAGGATGTGGTCCGGATTACATGTCTCAAGGTGGATGGCGAGGTAGTGACCCGAGTCACTTACGCGGACTACCGAGAAGGTGCCCAGAAGTTACTGGGTTTAGACCTAGATGGTCGAAAAAATAGGTCGGTAGCTAGGGCGTCCCTCATGGATGCATTAGGGCTCACCGACACTCGTCGGCGGGACGACGAATCCTCAGAAGAGTTTATGGAAAGAATGGAAATAGGATGCCGTGCTGTGTACTGCACAGATTTCGGCAACTGGGAAAGATGCAACATAGATTTGAGGAGATTTCTCCTCTTCTTTTTGGGGAGATTGGTACTGAGCTCGAAAGGGGACGGTATCCAATGTCGCTTCCTAGAGCTGCTGTCAGACCTTGAAAGAGTAGGGTACTATGCCTGGGGAGCCGCCATGCTGGCACACTTGTTTGCAGGCCTGTTCCAAGAAGCGGATCGTGAGATGACTGTGAGTGATTTCACACCATTCATCCAGGTATTTTTGGTTTTGCTTGTTTTGTATTATTTTTTTTATGTTTTTGCAAGGTACTGATGACCTGCGCCGAGCAGTTGTGGAGCTATTATTACCTCCCGATGGGGAGAGCTCGACATTGGCGACCCGCGATGGTGCCGCTAGCCAGGCGGTGGGAACCCATCATGAGTGCGACACCCCTAACCTACCAACCGATGGTGCTAAGGCGGGAGCTACAGTTGTTCCCTGCAGCGATGGTAAACTGGAGACCCTACTCAGACATGGTCGATGCCGACCAGCCGTGGGTTCTAGCAAGTCGTGCCCGGTTTGGACGGGAACTGTGGATGCACTGCCTGAATGAAATCGAGCCGCTTCGGCTACGATTGGTTATGAGGACTTTAGGACTGGCTCAGGAATGGGTGGATACGGCTGCGCCACCTCATGTCGGGAGAAAGACGCGAGGACCGGTGACCTGTATTGACTGGTGCGTGCGGTTCCCTGAACAGTGTGAAGACTGGCAACGGGGTGGCACGATTGTAGAATCACAGGCACGGGATAGCGAGGACTACTTGCGTCTATATAAGACAAAGTACGTAGGGCGGCTCCAACCCCGGGGACTTGTGGAGGTAGGTTTCCCCTTTTCTCTTTTCTTCTTTCTCCTTTTCTTGGTTTTCTGGTGAAAATGCTGACTCGTAAGGCTGCAGGATGTCCGGGATGCCATGATAGCGAATTTACGAACTCACTTGGCAGAGATGGAACAACAGTTGGGTGACGCCTTGGTAGGTGTACAGTACGTTCCTAATTAAAACCCCAGATGTTGGCTGCTAATTCACGCGGTCGTAGCATGCCCAGATTGGCGTGGTTTCCCCAGCGATGGGAGTAGGTGGTGCCTCTTCCAGCTTGTGGATTCCCACCTCAGAACTTGACTTGCTTCACGAGTAACTTGCCCACGCCACGCAGCGTGCTACGGAGGCATAAGGGATGCTCTGTATACAGGTAAAAATTTCAGTGCTGAGTTCTCTTTGTTTACGCCTTATCGCGTATCTGAGATGGTACACTTGGCAGGAAAAGGAGACGGAAGAAGCGCTTGCCCAAGCTGCGCAGAAGGAGGCTAGGATAGCAGAACTGGAGAGGGAACTGCAGTGTCATCCTGATGACGACTCCTCTAGGGATGCCGTGGAACTGAGGATCACTCTCCAGTTGGAGAGGGAAGACCGTGAGAGAGAACGTGCAGAGAAAGAAAGAGACGCAGAGAGAGAAAGAGCCAACAGATTGACTGAAAGGGAGGAACGAAGGGCCATGGAGGCCCAACTATTCGAACTCCGAATCAGCCTTGGTCTTGCTGAACAGTGGCTGAGAGATGGTGAGGAGCGCTACCGAAGAGCACGAGAGCGCGGCTTTCGTGTTGGTAGCTTCTCTGCTGCTTCCGTGGATCAACGTCGGGATGTGGGAATAGGAAGGGGAGTACAGAGCGGTAGGAGTACCGCTTTCCGTAGTTGGGTAGCACCTTTGAGAGCGTTGTGCCCGGAGAGTAGTGGGACGAGTAATGCAGAGAGAGAGGGCGGAACTTGATGTAATTTTTTAGTTTTTTTGGAATAAAATATAAGGTTCGGTTTGTTTGGTTTTCACCTTTGCTTCTGTTGCCTGAGTCCCTGCACACATCACTGAAACAAACAAATCAGAATTTCTGTTCTGACTTGGCCCCTTGCTTAATAAGCAAATGGTCACTGTGACTGTCCTTGACAACTGGTCAAGGGGCCAAGCCTTTATTAACGAAGACAATGGAAAAATGTGGTGACGATAAATGCGACAGGCACGCACACGAATGCAAGCGGTATTAAAGTGAGATGCTGTACGCAAATGCGATCATGCAAAATTGATTTATTTTCTTTTTATATTTGGCATTTTTTTTATTTTATCATAAAAAAGATTTTTTGTTTGCAAATATGTACATTTTCTCTTTTCCATTTTTTTGTTGTTTTTATCATTTCAATTTTTTTTGTTGCTAACGCCCGGCAAGCACCCAAATGGCACCTAACCTACGTGAGAACAGGGGTTTCTTACTAACCTCCCAGGTATCCTAAGTGCACATCTAGGTTGATTTGGGCCTCTAGACCCCTCGAATGATGATCCCGCTGGCTAAGACTTACCCTGATGACAATACCGTCATGCCATGCTTAGGCTCCCAGTCGCTTCCAACCACAGGGATTCACCCAAAAGGTGTTCGAGGTAAATGATTTGCCCGACCCGGGTCTGTTTCCTCACAACTCTAGATGGTATATGATGGAACACCCTGGAACCCTAACGACCAACCGCGTGACGCTGACCCGGAATCAGACGCCGTCGCACCCATAGGTGACGCGCTTGCATTGGCCTAAGCCCGAGGTTAAACAAGAAGACATCAAGGTGGTAAATAGGGGTCTTGACCAGCCAGAAACACGGAGACTCCTTCGCAGCGATAGCTTTTGCTTTTCAAAGTAGGCAACCAAAGGTGTATATTAAAAAAAGGTCGCAGACCCTGGGCAATTTTCACCTTTCAGAAACTCCATCGAACCTTCATCTTTAGAGGAAGAAGGAAGAGCGTGGGGGGATAAACCTCCTGAGAGGATCGGTAAAATCGTTAACCCGGCGAGCGAATAAGGGCCCATTAACTCTTTCCTTTCGGACAACTTCGGACCAATTCTCGAGCATTTACATTCCACGGCCCCTTTTGTGGATTCAGACTTTTGCTTTGAGGGGTTCCGTTTATTATAACAGGCACGGTCACGACCAGGCTTTTCTCTTGATTTTGACTTTGTATTTCTTTTTGTGTGGGAGATATAGTCGTTTGACGTTTGTGGGCTCCCTTTTCGTATGCCTGCGGGGACACTGCCCTCTTCTCGTGCTCTGATCGATGCTCGAGGAAATGGATCCTACTCTTGCCTTTGGGGTTTGAGTTTCGGTTTCTCATGCTCAGCGTTTTAAGGGCGCCGACTGTCTCATTTGGTCGAAGAGAAAAGAATAAAGATTACAGCTTCCGGAGATCTTCTGGGTGACACTCCACCGTAGGTGATGCTCCACCGTAGGTGATGCTACCGACTTTTTTGAATAAAATACATAAGTGAGCACATGTTAGCTTCCTTCGAGCGAGCATAGGCCGACGTGGCCGGACAAGGATCTCCACGGTTCTGGCAAACCAAGACCCGGTGACTACCAAGCCTTAATGGGCCCTATCCTAACATGAAGGTTAGATGCAGGAACTTAACTACATGGTGACTGCCAGGCATCGGCATTTTGAATTTTCCATATTTTTAGTGGTTTTCGGTATTTCTTTATTTTTGATGTTTTTATCTTTTCATCATTTTTGTTTGTTTGTGCTAAGGGTAGTATTTCTTAAGATAAAGCCCATTCCAAGGGTGGGATAACTCGGTCCCTTCGGCGTTGATTAGCTTGTAGGCGTTGCCAGGGTACACGGCTTGAATTACAAAAGGTCCTTCCCAATTGGGTTGGAGCTTAGAACGCGGACCTCCAGGTTTGACAAAAATTCTTTTTACGACCATCTCACCGACTTTGAATTTTCTCTCAACGACTTTCTTTTGGTAAAAGCGAGCGAGTCTATTTTGATACACACACGCGTGTTCGGCAGCGGCCAGCCGCTTCTCATCGAAGAGTTCCAACTGGGCGAGGAGTGAATTACGACGATCGTCGAGGGGAAATTCCTCGTCCAATTGTACCCTGAGAGAAGGGATCAGAGTCTCGTACGGGACTACCGCTTCCATACCATAAGTAAGGGCAAATGGAGTCTGCCCGGTGGGGGTACGGATTGAAGTGCGATAGGCCCATAGGGCTTCGATAAGTTTTTCTGGCCAGTCTGAAAACTTACTAGACTCGCAGGTTTTTTTGATAATTTTGAGCAATGTTTTATTGGTGGCCTCCGCTTGGCCGTTACCTTGTGGGTAATAAGGCGATGAATGATGCAATGCAATTGCGTACCTTTTGCAGAGGTCATGTAGGTCCTGAGAAATGAACTGTGGCCCATTGTCGGTGATGATCGTGCTTGGGACGCCGAATCTGGTGAGGATGTTCTTCATGATGAACTTGCAGACTGTTGACGCCTTGATTTCCGCGTAAGCTTCAGCTTCAGCCCATTTGGTGAAGTATTCCGTCGCAGTAAGGATGAAAGATTTCTACTTGGTGAGGGAATTGGGATCACCTAGGGGACCAATGATGTCGAATGCCCACATGGAGAAAGGCCACGGGGAAGATATTGGATGAAGTGAGGAAGATGGTGAATGGATTTTATCGGCGTGAAGTTGACACTTGACACACCTACGGACATAGACATCACAATCTTCTTCCATAGTGGGCCAATAAAAGCCTCGGCGAATGATCTTCTTGGCGAGCATCTGACTATTCACGTGGCCACCGCATACGCCCGAGTGCGTCTCCTCTACACATTTCCAAACCTCATCGTCACCAAGACATCTTAACAGAATACCAGTAAGGCTTCTCCTATAGAGTAGACCTCCAACCAATGTATATTTCTGAGCCACCCTTCTTATGGCTTTCTTGTCCTCTGTGGTGGCCCCTTCAGGATAAGACTGATCTTGGCAGTATTTGACAATTTCATAGAACCATGGTTTCTCTTCATCAGCCAGTTCTTCTTCGGCCTCTGCCAACATGATCTCCCTCTTCTCAAGGATATCTTCCTACAGGATCTTTCTTGCTATCCTGTCTTTGATGTTTACGTAGGAAGCATCGTCGATTACAGGGGCGTGAAGTTTGTAGATGGAAATGGACTTAAACCATCTTCCTAGAGGGAACCTTATGGATGATGCCAACGAGGCGAGGGCATCGGCGAGAATATTCTGATGACGAGGGATATGAACAAAGATCAGTTTTGTGAACAGTTTGGCAAAGGCAGCAGTGAGTTCTTGGTATGGCTTGAGTTTGGGATCGCGAGTGCGATATTTAGTGAGCACTTGGCGAAGGATGAGTTGACTATCACCTACGACTCGCAACTCAGTGATACGAAAAGAATGAGCGAGTTCTAGGCAAGCTAGAAGAGCTTCATATTCGGCTATATTGTTGGTGACTGGAAATTTGAGCTGGTATGCCAATGGGAATGTGAGGTCTTCAGGTGACAGGAGGGCGACGTCGATTCCTCTCCCTTGAGAATTCAGAGCTCCATCAAAATATAGCGTCCACATCGACTCATCTGATTGGTTGACTGGACATTAGTTCCTCATCTGGAAACTCTGATTGGACGGGATCGAACTTGGGAAGAGGATGATGAGCGAGATGCTCGGCTATGGCATAGCCTTTAATCGCCTTTTGCTGGATGTAGGTGATGTCGAACTGAGAGAGAAAACTTTGCCAGCGTGCTAGCCTATCCGTAAGGACGGCTTTCTCCAGAAGGAATTTGATAGGATTCATTCGAGCAATCAAGTGGACCTCATGAGCCAAGAAGTAGTGCTTCAATTTCTGCACTACCCAAACGAGGGTAGCACAGGTTTTCTCCATGACGGTGTACTTCTGCTCACAGGGATTGAGAAGTTTGGACAAGTAATAGGTTGCCCGTTCCTTGCCTTCTTCATCAGCTTGTGCGAGGACGGCTCCCACGGAGTCATCCAAGACTGAGACGTAAAGGATCAGAGGTTTTTCTGGTTTGGGTGGAATGAGAACGGGTGGACTAGCCAGATATTCCTTCAACCCTTCAACAGCTTTCTGACATTTAGAATTCCAGTGGAATTCTACTCCTGGCTTGGTCAACTCGTAGAGAGGTCTACACCTTTGTGAATGTTGAGACACAAACCGACGAATAAACTGCAACCTCCCGATTAAACCTCGGACTTCCCTCAAATTCTTGGGAGGCGGCATATCCCTGATAGCCTTAGCTTTGTCGGGATCTATCTCGATCCCTCTTTTGCTCACAATGAACCCCAGCAATTTACCTGACGACACACCAAACACACACTTTTTCGGGTTCATTTTCAATTGGAACTCCCTTGACCTCTGCAAGACCTTAGCCAAAACTTCTAGATGTTCCATCCTGGTCCTTGATTTCACCAATAAGTCATCCACATACACTTCCAGATATATGTGCATCATGTCATGAAATATGGCCATCATCGCTCTTTGGTAAGTAGCTCCAGCATTCTTTAACCCAAACGGCATGACCACGTAACAGTATGTTCCCCAAGGGGTAGTGAATGACGTCTTCTCCTGATCCTCTTCTGCCAAACGAATTTGATTGTATCCTGAAAATCCATCTATGAACGAGAGGGTCTCGTAGCCTGCCGTGTTATCGATCAACACATCAATGTGAGGCAAGGGAAAATCATCCTTTGGACACGCGCGGTTAAGGTCCCGGAAGTCGATGCAAATCCTGACTTTCCCATCTTTCTTCATGACCGGGACAATGTTCGCCACCCATTGAGGATAAAGAACGACTCTAATGAACCTGGCTTTGTGGAGCTTATCGACCTCTTCTTTCATTTTCAAAGCCATTTGAGGGTGGAAACGCCTTAACCTTTGTTTTACCGAGACGGACCCTGGTTTTAGGGTTAAACGGTGTTCGACCAAGGTTGAATCCAGACCCGGCATATCCTCGTAGCTCCATGCAAACGTGTCCTTATATTCCTTGAGAACCTCAATTAATGCCTCTTCTTCAGAGGGTGGTAGGTTGTCACTTATGAGGATGATCCTAGGGTCTTCCTCAGTTCCCAAGTTGACTTCTTTGGTGGATTCTTCTACGGCGGTTGACGGCTCGTCGAATCTCCTCATTCCACTTGCGTATGCGCCCGCCGCATCCTCATATTCTTCACCCTCATCTTCAGTGGGGCATTCTTCATCCGTGATCTCGTAGACTCCATACCCTTCATCAAATGCACAGTCGCCCTCACATTCTATTTCCGGTAGCCGGATGGGATTTTCTAGCAACTGGGGGATGGCAAGGAGGGCTTGACACCTGGCGGCTAAATCCAGAAGGAATCGACGAGGGATCTGCCTACCCTTGTATTTCTTCCTAGGTACTACCCTTGGCCTATCATTCCTAGATTGACTGACAATATTTACAGAAGAAGAGGAAGACGAAGAGGATGGTGTAGAATGTACAGGAGAAGACCCCTCAGAGGAGGGGTAGAAAAGGTCGCTCATCGGACCTTGGACGGGTGGTCCGCAAGGCGGTACGCACCCGTGGGAGATGTAGGAGGTTTCCTCAACGAAGATGTGTTGTTGGGGAGTTTGAAAATTGACGTTTTTTTTTCATTTTCATTTTTAATGACAAAGCAGTGAAAAGAGATTGGAGGAGAGAGAAAAGTGGTTATGGCTAGAGGATTGTGAGGCTCATAGAGCAGATCATGGTTGAAGACCTGACGCGGGTTGAAAAGCCCGCGTAGGTATGTAAACAGAGAAGGGGATCTGGAAGATCATCAGACAATTGTCTGACCCAGGAAGAAGATATCAGCAAAGGCTGAGACGAGTGGATGGAGAAGATGGCGGCTAATGAGCCGTCGACGGCAATGTTGAGGACGGATGAAGATCGTCGATGATAGAGTCCTTCTGGCGAGGACGAGGATAGTTTGGAACCTTGGCAAGAGTGGTAATATTCTCTGGTATTCCGACGATCAATGGTGGTCCTTCAGGCTGCGGAGACGATAACATCCTTTCCAGTGCAACGGAAATGTCCCGTATGTCGAACCATTTGTTCCACTCGCATTCCGGATCTTTGATCTTGCCTCTTTTGGTGATCCTCGGATATTTTTCAGCCAAATATATAGCATGTGATCCCCCATATGCTTCTCGTGGGTAATCTCTCATCTGAACAACAGGTCCTCTGTTGAAGTGGTTTGATAGAGTCCATGTGAGGGGCTTCCAATCCGCCCTGAACGGTCCTTTGAAGCCTAGGCCAAACCTACGGTTCGGCCTAATTTCCTTTGATGGTTTGAGCATACCCTGTAATTGTGCGCCCAGACCTTTACCCTGTTGATAGCCGATGTTCCTCATAATCTCCCAACCTTTGGAGTGAAAAGGGAGACATGATGTTGCGGTTGTCCTGACCGGCTCCTTTGGTGCTAGTGGAACGTGAGATAGATCACGCACGTCCAACAATGACAATATGGGCCGATGAGATGGCCACACAGAGGGCAGAGAGGTGTTGATAGCATCCACTGTGTGAAGGACAGGTGTACTGACCACTTTAATAATCCTCCCATTGTAAGGAAACTTCAAGCACTGATGGTTGGTGGAAGGCACAGCGTCCATGGCTTCGATGTAAGGGCGACCCAATATAGCCTTGAATGTGGGGTCCATGTCGAGGACATGGAATTCTGTGGGAATTGACATGGGGCCTAGTTCTGCCTTCAGAATAATCATCCCCTATGGCGAACTTTTGCTATTGTCATAAGCCGTGACCGTGATCGAGGAAGGTCTTATTTGTTCCTCGTCGACCCCACACAACTGAAGAGTGCTCATAGAGATCACATTTATGGACGCGCCTGTGTCCACAAGACACGGGTTTATGGATATCCCATTAATTTTTATTAATATGCACAATGCATATTTCCGAGCTTCCTTGGGAGCGAGCTCGTAGTTGTGGAACATGATGGCCGGTTGTGTGTCTGTTGGGGTCAGGACGGTCGAAATCTTCTCCACGGGGAGGTCCTCATTAACCATGACTTTTTGAAGGTATTCCATCAAGGCCGCCTGGTGGGATGTGGATCTTTGAAGTAGCTCCAAGATGGAGATCCGAGCAGGTGTCTTGTCCAAGTGTTTCAATAGATCATACTGTGTTCCAGGGATAGCTCTTTCTGGTTGTTCTCCATCATCCTTCTCTGGCTGAGATTGCTCAAGATTCTGACTGTTGTGGGGGAAAATCCTGTGGAAAATCCTTCCACTCCGGAGCACCATTGCCTGCGGCTTTTGTACCTCTGTGGGGGTAGCAGTGGGTTTTAACAGAGGTTTGAGGGGTAGTGGTGGAGGAATGGTCGATGAAGCAGGGGTGATGACGGGAGCAGGGATTCTGATGAGGGGTTTGTTAGGTGGAGGCATGGTGGAGGTAGAGGGGATATCGCGCGGATTATGAAGGATAAGGGGTCTGGAAGGTGGAGGTGGAGACGAAGTAGAAGTGGGTAGGGCTTGAAGTGGGCAATGATTTTGAGGTGGGCGATGAGTAATGAGTGGTTTTGAAGGCATTAGTGGTGATACGGTGGAGAAAGACGGGGTTATGTATGGTTGACGGATGATAAGGGGTTTAGAAGGCGTAGGGGTAAATGTGGTAGAGGTGGATGGTAAAGTGGGGAGTGAGAGAAGATGAGAGGGTGTGAAGGCGTAGTGGAGAGTGTCGGTTGGTAGGAGATCGGGGTACGGATGAGAGGGCGTAATGGTAGTGGAAATGGTGAAGGTGATACGACGCGGGTTGATGAGAGAGAGGTGCTACCCGGGCAAGGCAAGGGTGTTGCGTGATGATAGGATTGGCGGTAGAAAGAATGGAGGTACTTTCCTGGTGCCACACCTGCTCTCTCCCGACTTCCGGGAAGGAGGAGATGGGGTTAACCTGATGATTGGGCTGTTGGTGCTCCGGTAATGGATTCTGGATTATGCCCATGTCGGGCTGTTGTTGTGGGGCCTGCTGAGGCTGTTGTTGTTGTTGTGGTTACTGCTGCTGCTGCTGTTGTAACTGCTGATGTGGCCTATGAGGAGGTCTCCTAGCCTAAGAGCGGCGACGTATCATCTCATTTCATCCCAATCTATTTGATGTTCATCATTCATATCGTGGATGTAATCTTTGAAATGGAAGCAGTAATCTACTGTGTGTCCTGGCTGCCTGTGGTAGACGCAGTATTTGGAGGTATCAACATTTGGGGGCCACACGGACCTTTCTCTGGGTAGGGCGAGTTGGTTTGATGCCATGAGGGCATTAAAAATGTCTGCTAAGGTTTCTGGCAATGGTGGATAGTAGGCTCTCTTGGGACCGAGCGGCCTCCTTTGTTACTGTTGGGGACCATAGTTCCCCGGGGGTGGAACTTGGTTGTATTGAAGTGGTGGTTGTTGTTGCTGAGGTGGTGGTTGTTGTTGCTGGGGTTGACGTAATGGAGGCATATTATCCTGGGGTGGATTATTTTGGGGTGGAGGACGAAGAGGGAAAGGACCTGGTTGGAGGGGAAGTCGGGGCATTTGTGGAGGCCTTGGGTTGACCGCATAGTTGGCATTGTTGACCGCACCCACTTGCTCATTTGTCACGACCCCTTCTGTGGCTCCGCCCGGGACACCAACGCCTGTCTTTCTGACTACTTTGGGCTTCGACGACTCAAACATGTTCATAATGGGGGAGTCTTTTAACTGGGTTTGGATGTATCGGGCCCTTTCATAGAGTTCCTCCATTGTAGTAAGTTTATTCATGGCCAGGACGTGTCTGAATTGTGGGGTTGCATTAGACACAATCATCTTCACTTGTTCGGACTCAGAGAGGGTATCCCTTATTCTTTCCGCCAGAGACCTCCATCTATCAGCATAGTGGACAAAATCCTCGTCGGGTTTCATCTTTTCGGCCACTAGGTCGATAATGGAGAGTGAGGGACCGACCCTATCCCTATATTTCTGGAAGAACCTTCTCTGGTCTATTTCAAAACTCTCGGCCTCGCGGGGCTCCAAGGAATAGAACCACTCAAGCACGGGACCATCCAATGATCTCCGAAAGAGGTATGCCAGGGACCTCTGATCGTTTTGCCAATAGGAGGATTCATACATGAAATCCTTGAGGTGAATGAAGGGGTTGCCGGTACCATTGTATCTGCGGTACGTGGACATTTCGGAGGGAGGAAGATGAATGACGGGAAGGATTGGCAAAGCAACCTCCGGGGTTGCTTTCACGTCCACCATCCTTCTCAGATTTTGAAACTGCTCGTCCATACGATTGAACCTATTGAGGAGCGATTGGGCGAGCTCCTCTGGAGGTGAAGGTGGCACTTGCCACTGGGGGAGAAACTGTCTCCCGGAGACTTGAGGGGGGAACCCGGAATGAGAGTGATGGGGACATCACCTCCCATGCCCACGTTCACAGCTCGTCTCCTCGCCTCGGTTGCATCCGGCATGGTTTAGTCATTTAATTTTAAGTCCTATGTAATTTTATTTGAGTCATTTGATGTATTTCCCCTTTTATTTGAGTCATGTTCCTAGGTCTTGCATTTATTTTCCTAAGTTTGAGTGTCATTAGATTGTGTAATGTGCTATTGGGCCCAATTCTTCGGGCTTGGCCCATGAGCCCCCCCTACCCCTTCGGTTATTTGTTATTGAGTCTTTTGTAAGGGACTTATTGTAAAATGTGGGTTTCCTATATATATGGCCCCATTTC